>JAJTUV010000256.1:600000-1196750 GCA_021653895.1 Mastomys natalensis | reverse complement strand
TTTATTTCACGTATAATTTCCAGTGACAGTAGTTTAACATATCTTGTAGGAATACATGAGAAACACTAGATGTCAGGAGAAGAGCCACCCTTATGGTATTTAACCAGTTATAGATTTGAGGAAATTGTAGAAGCAAGGAAAGCTACTGTACAATTTGATTTTTTAAAAATTGTATATGAATATATAAACATAGGCTTACATTAATACTGGGAACTTTCCATCTCATATATGACTGAGTAAAAGTCGAAACAAAACAATTTGAAACATTTGTAAAGGGACCTGTCTTTGACACACATAATGTGTATATAAATTGAATTTGCTGGAAGAGTGGTACATGTCGTAATCCTAGCATTAGAAAGCAGAAGCAGAAAGTTGCCACAATCTCAATGTTAGCTTTGTCTATACAATGAATTCTAGGCCAAACCACAGCGCAATAAGAAGACCCTATTTTCAAAACAATCAACCAAGAAGCAAACAAAAACCAAAATACTCTTTCCTTTTTCCTCTCTTAACTGGCCCAGAGTTGTTTTTCTGGGTAGCACAAGTCAGCTCTTTCTATTCAATATGCTTCTGGGGATGTGGAGGGACTACAGAGATGGTTTAAAATCTACCAGGGAATACCCCTTCAACTCCTATAAAAACATAGGGGTGTTGCTTTAAGCAAACATGGGCACTTGTTTGTATTGTTTTTTCTATAGAGGGTAACCTTGTGATCAAACATTCTGAAAAGCATGTCTTAGTTTCGCTGAGATTATGTCACAGCTCTTACTGCTTGTGTTCCCCGGTGGGCTTGCTCCCTGTGAATAAAATTGGAAGGATTTAGGCTCTCATTTATCTGACATTTGTAATAATTCTCATCAACTTCAATTAATTTAGAACCAGACTGTTTCATAATTAATCTGAACTTTAGAAATTGCAATGTTACTCTAAACACCTTCTGTTGGAGCTAACTCAAGCTGATTTTTTTTCCTGAAAGTTTTTAAAGGGGAGAAACCCAGGAAGATTAGAAAAGCTCAAAATGGAAGAGAAAATAGATTGTCTCAGTGAGCATTTGGGAGCATGTAATCCCCACTGTGACACCTAAAACAGTACTTGCTTACTTAACCACATTAACTTGGGGTTACAATGAACTGCTCACAGACTACAGGTGGCAGTTCTTTCTTATTCAGGTCACATCTTGTAGCTTCCCTGAGGGTAGGAGAAGCCAGGATGTATAGATCATGTCCTATTAAGACTCTCTTTCAAACCCATAGCCTTTCCCTTAAAAACTTTATACTCTGAGGACTTTTGCTAATGTAAAACTGACCCACAAGTTTTAAAACCCTTGTTCTGATTGATTTTTTCCTAGTCAAGGAAAACTAACCAACAACCAACCCCCTTCTAAGGTCGCAATGAAAACCAAAGTTCCAATTCTTCCAAAGTTTACCTTGGGGACCACTGAGTTTGTTGGCTAACTTACAAAGCATAGCTGATAGGTCATGGGCAGGAACACAGGTAAGTCCAAAGCAGCCACTCTGGAAAATCTGCACCTAGCAGAGGTGATAGCCCCATTGCTGAGTAGAGGAGTTCTCTTCCCCTAGTCTCTATTCTCAAGATTCAAAGGCTGCATGCAATTAGGGCAGAATACTACATGCACAATGAAGTGGAAATTTCTGGTTTCTTTAACAACTCAGTTGTGTCACATGATGTTTTTCTGGATGCTGTCTTGTGAGAGGCATGTGATGTTTAGAAAAGAATTAAATGGAACTCCACAAACAATGAGAGGATGCTCTTGCATTGCTATGACTTTGCTGTTCTTCCTTGGTCTTCACTTTATGTATAGAAATATGTCAAAGAAGTTCTGGTGGTATTTCCTGCTCATTGTGGCTGCTTCTACTGACTTGTGCCAATTTGGCAGAGCCTTGCTGTTTCTGCTGGATCATGTTGCAGCTACTAATTCTTGTTTGGTGTTTGCTATTGAACTGAACTCGGGATCCGGACAACAAGGAGTTGAATCACCCCAAGGAAATACTTCTAAACAGGCCACAACACGTCTTTCTTATTAACCCCCCCCCCGTTGGTGGGTTTAAAAGGGAGATTGAAGCATTTAATAACCCTAAATAAAGTAGGTTTTGAAAAATCTAAGCCTGCCAGGAGGTTAGCAAGAATGGTGGATACTCTGCTGAGGATATTTTAAACGACCCTGTACACCCCTTCCGTCAACAAGTCTAGCTGTGATGATGTTTTGAAAGCAGACCCCTGCTGGTCTTGCAAAGATGGCAGTCCTTTGGCTCAGAGCATAATTGCTGTACAAACCAAATAGATACTTTTATAGTATTTGATAATCTGAGAAAAAAAATACACTTTCTATTAGCTAACAGGAGGATAAAAGTTTTTCTTTGGCGACTTTTCCACAGAAACCTGGTATTTCTCCTTCGATTTTAAAGTAAATTGAGAGGATCATTTGCATTCTTTTTCTTCTATACTCAAAGGAGTCTAAATTGCTCATTACTAGTCTTTATGCAAGGCAAAGGGATTATGCAAATCTATCGGTATAAATTTAAAGATGAAGTTGACCCCAATTTTGAGTGAAAATAGTTGCATAAAACACTACCAATACAATAATGATGTTTTTTTTTTTTAATTGAATGAAAGCATCCTTCCGTCATTTCCCCTCACCATTTTCACACTCTTGTGCACACAACTTATGCCCTCTTTTTTTTAGTGGATCAAAAAAAATCATGTTTGGTGTTGCTATACTGCCAGCCTAGCAATTCTTTGGAATGACAAGATGATTGAGTTACTGAACTAGAACAGGTTGGGATTGGTCAGTTAGAAGGTGGAGGAGTTCAGGCAAGGGCAGGGATTTCCTTTTATATGGTCCAACATTGAGAAGTGAGGTGGATCCAAGTTACAGCACACACATGAAATCAAAAGTTATTGTTTAAAAAGGACCATAAAATTAAGTGCACATCAGAACCAGAAACTGGGGATCGGAATGAAGACAACTTAAATAGTAGGTGGTTCTCACAATCCAGGAGAGTTCATGTCAAGAGGTCCATGTTCAGAAAAAAAAAAAAAAAAAAAAAAAAGCTTGTTCTATTGGGTAAGGATATTTCACTTTCTTTTTCCTGGACCTTTGATAAAGCAAATCTGAAGAAGGCAACTCAGGGAGAAGAGGTCTACTTTGCCACACCCACAATTGTGCAGCCCCATCATGGACTGGAGTCAAGGGGCCAGGAGTCTGAATCACCTGATGGTATCACATCAATAATGCAGAACAGAGCAACGGAGGCAGGTAGAGCTCAGCTCAGTCTCTCCATTTTATACAGTTCAAAGCCTCTGCAGAGGACTACCACAATCAAGATGATTCTTCCACGTCTATCAAAGAAATCAAGATAACACACCACAGCATGCTAAGAGGCCCATCTCGGGGGTGACTCTTGTTTCTCAAAGGTTGTCAGTTTAATACTAACCATTATAGGGTCACAATCTCTCATCATGGAGATAAAGTAGCAAAGTATTATATTAGTTTTTTTTTCAGTAATTATAAAACAATTGGAAAAGTTACCGAAATTTGTCCACTTTGGACATATAAGTTGATCACTTTAAAACCAGTACAGATTGACATTTCAGTGTGCATCTGTTGTTGTGTTAAAAACAAAAATAATGCAGAATACATTTTAAAAAAATGAAAAGCCCTGATACAAACATTATCAGACAAGGAACCACCAGAGATAACATTAAGTTCATTGTCTGTTGGCCATCTACCACTGGCCATACACCTACCCTTTAGAGTAGTTTGTTTCTCCAGTAAAACTTCCTTGGAGAAAATGAAATTTTCATTTTTCGAGTGGCTATCAACTGGAGATAGCTTTAGGGATTGGGATATGGGAGTGTGTCCCCCTTCTCCTTTTACCGCTAGGGACCCATCAGGTGCAGGCTCTGTGTATGTTTCCTCAGTCTCTGTGTTCATATGTACATTGATCCTGTTGAATTTAGAGGGCCCCCTTTTTCTTGGTGTCCTCCATCCCCTCTGACTCCTACTTTCTTTCTGCTTCCTCTCTACAGGGTTCCCAGATCTGAGGGGAAGGATTTGATGGCGACACTCTATTTAGGCTAAATGTTCCAGTGTCTTTTACTCTGAATAATGTCTAGATGTGGGTTTCTATTTTTTTTCCATCTGCTTCAGAAGGAAGCTTCTCTGTTATGGCTGAGCAAGGCACTCACTATTCTATGAGTATAGCAAAGTGTTATTAGCAGTTATTTTTTGTTATATTAATTTTTTTAAAAACAACAGTATTTTATTTTACTCTAGGTCCTGAGACTATCTAGTCTTAGGTTTTTGGTCCATCCAAGCAATGTCAGATATGTGTTTCTTATCATGGAGTAAATACAAAGTCAAATCAGATACTGGTTGGTTACTTCTGCAAGTTTATGCTACCATTGCACTGTCATATCTTGCAGGCATTACGCATCATAGATGCTACCAAAGATGGTAGCATATAAGGGTGTTTGCCTATTTAGACATCAGTTGATTCCTGTGTTAAAAGGTTGCTTACTTTGTTGGGTCCTTCCTATGGAGCTTTGGGCATCAGTTTTGGGAGAGCAATCTATAATCTTGCAACAGTCTGGGTTTTTGGGGATTCCTGTGGGACACTTTTGGCCAAGACTTAATTGGATGTAACAGAATCTCAATCTCAGTACTACAATCTTCCTTTGGTGATAAGAGATGGCCAGTTGGGCTCAGTCTTACTCCTTATTTGGCAATTTCATTTAGATTGCCATCATTTGTGTATATATAGGAACCCTTCTACTGTATTGCTTCCATACTGTCTCTCCAATGACCCTAATTTCAGATATCTCTCCCAAGTCCCCTGCTGGGTCCCCTCGCCATCCCCCCTACCACTTGATTCTCCCCTTGCAAACCCGCATTGCTGCTTCCATCTAGTCTCTTTCCTGGGGAGATCTATATTTTTTCCCAGCCTCCCCGTCTCTTGCTCATTTCTTAACACAGTAAATATATAGATTATAGCTTAGATCATAACTTACAGTAATATGCAAAATATAAACAAATACATACATATTTGTTTTCTAGGTTTGAATACCTCACGAGTATTTTTTTCTATTCCATCTAATTTGTCTTAATTTATTTTTTTAACAGCCAGTAATACTCCTTGTAAAATTACCTTTTTTTTTTTTTTAAATCCACTCTTTCTGCGGGAAAAGGCATTTAGGTTGTTTCTGTTTTTCGGATACTAAATAGAGCAGATGATCATGTTTGAGTTAGTACTCTGATAGGATACACATTTTTAGTATTGCCAAAGAATGGGTAGCTAGATCTTGAGTGATTTATTTCCTTCTTACTGAGGATTTTACAACAAGATTTCCACATTGGCTGTACCAGTTTGCAATCCCACCAAAAAAGGATGAGTGTTCTCTTGCTCCACATCTTCCCCAGAGTTTTAATGATCTGTTTTGTTTTATTGTTCTTAGCCTTGTGGCAGGTATAAGATGAAATCTGAAAGTAAATTTGATTTGTGTTTGCCTGGGACAGATGGTGAACATTGCTTAAAGTGCTTTCAATATTTGTGTTTGCCCTTTTTGAAAATTCTCTGTTTAGTTTTACCCCTTTAGTTGGGTTATTTGTTTCCTTGATATCTAATTTAGTTCTTTATTATTTTGCAATTACCCATTTTATCGATTGTAAAAGATAAAGATCTTTTCTCATTCTATAGTGCTGATTTGTCGGGGGTTCCTTTGCCATACGAAGCTTTTCAGGCTCATGAGGTCCCATTTTATTATTTTTATTTTTTATTATTATTTTATTGCCTATTATACAAGTTTTTATTCAGAAATTATCCGTACCAATGGTTCAAGTACTTTTCTTCTAATCAGGTTCGTGTTTCTAGACTTATGTTGAAGTCTTTGGTCCTTTTAGAGTTAAGTTTGTACAGAGTGATAAGATTTGGATTCTTCTCATGCAGCCTTCAGTTTTACTAACCACTTATTGAAGATGCGTCTTTTTTTCCATGTGAATTTCTGGCTTCTTATCAATAATTGGATATACTAGGTGATGGATTTATCTGGTACTTCAACCCCCATTCTATTTATTGATGTGTGCTGTTTTGGCGGGCCCAAAAACCATTTTTTTTTTTTATTTAACTTGAGTAAAATTTTAAAGGGTTTAGGGTGGTGAACCCTCGTTTTCTTTTATTATGCAGGATTGTTTTAACTACCCGGGGGTTTTTTGTGGTTTTTCCCGAAGCTGAAAATTGTCCTTTCAAGCCTAAATAATGGTGTTGTTTTTTTGTTTTGAATTGACTGAATCTGTAGTTTTTTTTGGGAGGTGGTTATTTTTATGTGAAAAAGATACTGTTTCCAAGTGGGATATTCCATCTTCTAATTCTCTTCAGTTTTTTTAAAGATTTTTTTTTATGCTTCATTAATATAATGAGTATTTTATATTTTGAGATATTTTGAAAATTTTTCTCCCTAATCTCTTTCCCCGACGTTTGTCTTTTTGTTAAGGTGAGCAACTGTTTTTTTGATTAATTTTTTTTCCCCTTTTTTTCCCGAAGGTTTTCAGCTGTAGGAATTCCGGTGGAATTTTAGGGTTATTTTGTATAGATCATATCATTGTTCAAAAAGCTATTTTGAAAAATTTTTCTTTACATTTTTTACCCCCTTTGATTTTTTCCCCGTTGTTTAGGCTCTATATGGTTAGGTATGGGAAAGTGGACAACCTTTTCTTCTTTCGATTTTGGTGAATTTTTTTAGTTTCTTTCCACTTAAGTTGATTTGATAGGGGGTTTTGTACTGCTTATTATTTGAAGTATGCCCCTTTTAGAAAACTCCCAGGACTTTTTCAAAAGGAGTGTTGGTTTTTGTCAAAGCCTTTTTTTATATAAATGAGATGATCAAGTTTTTTTTTTTTTTTTTGGAAAATTTTTTTATTGAATTTTTTAAATTTAGGTTCTTCCCTCCCCTTTCCCCCCTCCCCCCAAAAACTATCCCTTCCCCCCCCCCTCCTATCTCCGCTTGGTGTACCCCCTTCCCCCCCCTTACCTCCCCTCCCCCCTCGAGTATCCCCCCCCCCCGACGTCCACCCCTTAGGGACCAAGGATCCTTTCCCCTTAATATAGCTCCCTGCTTTATAAGTGGAGCCGGGGTCCCCCCCTAAGCCTCCCAGGCTTGGGGTTTAGACCCGGGGGCCTTTTTGGTTTATTTTTTTTCCTAGGTTTAAAATTTAACTTTCACCTTCCCTCATCTCTCCATTCCCCCATGCCTTTTAATTTTTGTGCCTCTCTGAGTATTCGACTCTTGCAACTTCAAAGGGGCCCCTATTCAGCTCCTTCAGCGTACTCCTGCCCCAATAAAACCCCCCTTTTGGGTTTCACAAAATGGAAATCCAGGGGGAATTTGGTGCCTTTTTTTTGTCCTGCACTTTCCCAAATTTTGCCCCCTTAGTTTTTGTTCTCCTTCTAAAATTTGCCCCCCTACTTGGTCATCTTCTTCAGGGTTTTTTTTCTGTGAGTTGCGGGGTTTTTCGGTTTGGGAAAAATCCAATAATCAGGGTAATATGTTGTTTTTTTTTTGTATTTTACTTCATCGTTACTTCTAGTTCCACCCATTTATTGAATTTATAAAATTCATTTTTTTAATAGTATAAATTCATTGAATAAATTAACTTTTTTTGCCCCATTTTGTTGAAGGCATCGGGTTTTTTCCAGTTTCTGGCTATTATAAATATGCTGTATGACTGGGAGCATATGCCCTTTTATGTGTTAGGCACTTTGGAATATCCCCAGGGTGAAAACGGGTCCTCAGGTGATATGTCCATTTTCTAGGCCCCGCCAGATTTTTTCATAGGGTTTAACCATTTTGCAATCCCAAAAACAATGGGGGGGTTTTTCTTTTTTCTCCAACTGCCAGCATCTCTATCACCTGATTTTTTTTTTTAGCCTTTGATGTGTGAGTGGAATCCGGGGTTGTTTGTTTTGCTTTCCCCCTGAGACGGGGATGCTAAAATTTCTTTAGGTGTTTTTTGGGCCCATTCGCATTTCCTCAGTTGGAATTTTTGTTGAGCCCCTTCCAAAATTTTTTAATGGGGTTTTTGGTTGCCAGAGTTAATTTCTTGAGTTCTTTGTTTAAAAGGGTTTTATTTTATGGGTTGGGGTTTTTAAAATTTTTAATCTGTTGGTTGCTTTTTGTCCTTTTGACAGTGTCCCTTTGCCTTACAAAAACTTTGCAATTTTATGAGGTCCATTTGTTAATTTTGATTTGGGCATAGCCATTGGTTTTGTGGGAATTTTTTTCCCCTTGTAGTTTAGGGTTCCCCCCCTTTTTTTATTTTTTTGGTGTTGGTTTTAGGGAAACCCCTTTATCCACCGGGATTGAGCTTGTACAAGAGAAGAATGGATCGATTTGCATTTTTTGCTGCTGTTCCGTTACCACCCCTTTTGTTGAAAATCTTTTCCTTGCCCCCTGGATGGTTTAGCTCCTTTGTCAAAGTTTAAAAGCCATATTTGTGGGAAATTTTGGTCTTAAAACTCTTTTCCCATGATCTTCCTCTGTTTTGTACCTCCGGTTTTTTATCATACGTTTAAAGTTGGGTCAGGGAGGTTTTCCCTCCGGGTTCTTTTTTTGTTGAGAAGGGTTTTTCGCTATCCGGGTTTTTTTTTAAAAAATTTAAATTTCTTTTTTTTTTTTTTGGGGAAATTTTTATTTAAATGAAGAATTTTTTTTGGCGGGATGGTTTTTATTTTTTCCCTTTTTAAATTTCCTGGGATTTCAATTTTTTCTTCTTTTTTAAATTTTGTATAAATTTTCACTTCTTTTAAATTCACCCCAAATTTTTTTTTGGGATTTTGGGGGGTGTCATTTCCCAATTTTTTTTACCGTTTATTTTATTAAAACTTTTTTTTGGTTTTTTATAATCCCCTTTGTAAGTTTTTAAGGTTTAGGGTTTTGGTGGATTTTTTTGGGGGTCATTAAAGATTTTTAAAATCTGCAAATGGTTTTATTTTCTTTTATTTTTTCCTTTATTTTTTTTTGTGTTATTGCTCTGGCTAGGACTTCTTTTTATTTAAAATGGGGAGGGAAGTTTTCCCTTTTAGTTTTTTGGTCTTCAAGATTCTTCCTTTAAGTTATGTTAGTACTTTTTTGTGTATATGCTTCTATATTTTTAAATTTTGTCCTTTTAAATTTTTTTTTTCCAAGCTTTTACCAGGGGATTTTTGAATTTTGTAAATCTTTCTCGGTTTAAATGAATGATCATGTGGTTTTTTTTTTGGGTTTTTGTTTATTAGTGGTTTCATTGTGGTTTTCTAATTTGAACCACCCCTGCATTCCTGGATAAACCCCCTTTGGTTCAGATGAATATTGTTTGTGTGTTTTGATTCGGTTGCTAAAATTTTTTTGAGTATTTTGCATCGATATCATAAGAGAGATTGGTCTGAATCTCTTCGGGTGGGTTTTGTGAGGTTTAGGTAGGGTGGATTTAGTTTATAAACAAATTTGGGGTAGTTTTCCCTTCTGTTTCTATTTTGGGGAATAGTTAAAGGGAAAATTGGTATAGGTTTTCCCTTAAAGGGTTGATAAAATTTCTGCACTAAAACCATTGTTCCGGGGGGTTTTTTGGGGGGGAGATTTTAAAATGACTGCGTATTTCTTTAGGGGTTAGGGTGTTTAGAGGGTTATTTGCTCCTTAATTTTGGGTACCGGGAAATCTGTCTAGAAAATTGTCCATTTCATCCAGATTTTCCAGTTTTGTTGGTATGGTTTTAGTGGATCTGATGTTTTTTTTAATTTCCCATTTCTGTTGTTATGTCTCCCTTTCAGATCTTTTTTATTAATTTGGGAAACTTCTCGTGCCCTCGGGTTTAAATTTGGGTAAGGTTTATCTTCTTGTTTTTTTTCTAAAAGAACCAATCCTGTTTTGTTGATATTTTGATAGTTTTCTTTTCTACTGGTTGTTTCAGCCCTGAGTTTGATTTTTTCCTGTCCCTACCCCTTTTGGTGTATTGCTTTTTTTGTTCAAGTTTCGGGTGTGCTGTAAGTTGTTAATGTGTGCTCTCCCAATTTTCTTTTTGGGGGCACTTAGAGAGGTTTTTTTCCTTTTTCACGTTTCATGGAGCCCCACAATTCTGTATGTTTTTCCTCATTTTCATTAAATTCTAAAAGTTTTAAAATTTTTTCTTTTTTTTTCCTTGACAAAGTTCATTGATAGAGCATTGTTCAGTTTCCCGGAGGGGGGTTTTTTCCTTGGTTTTGTCTTATTAAAGCCACCCTTTAAATCCGTGGTGATTGATGGGATGCGGGGTTTTTTCATTTTTTTGTATCTGTTGGGATTTTTTTGTGACCAATTTTTGGTCAATTTTGGAGAAGGTACCATGAGGTTAAAAAAAGGTAATCTTTTACTTTAGGAAAAAAGTTCTTTAGATTGTAAATCCATTTTTTTCCAAAACTTCTCTAATTTCAATGTGTTTTTTTTTTTTTTTCTTTTCCCTTTGGGCCCCAAATTGGAGAGAGGGGTGTTAAAACCCCCCCACTATTATTGTGGGGGGTGCAATGTTGCTTTGAGCTTTATAAGTTTTTTTATGTATGTAGGTGCCCTTCCCATTTGGAGCAAGATTTCAAAATTTTTAGAGTTCATTTTGGGAGTTTTTTTCCCTTTTTGAGTATGAAGTGTCCTTCCTTTTTTTTTTTTTTATTTTTTGGTTGAAAGTCATTTTATTTTATTAGAAGGGTACTCCCCTTGTTTTTTGGGACCTTGTTTGGGGAAAATTTTTTTCCACCCCTTTTTCCCTCTGGAATTCTGTCTTTGTCATGAGGGGGCGTTTCTTGAAAGCCAAAATTTGGGCCTGTTTATGTATCCATCTGATGCTTCTTTTTATTGGAATTGAGTCCATTGATTTTAAAGGGGAAATATTAAGAAAAATGTTTGTTTTTTCCTTTTTTTTTTGTTAAAGAGGTGGAATTTTTTGGGTTTTTTCTCCCTTTTTTTTGGGGGTTTTTTAAAAAATTTTTCCCCGCTTTTTCATTGTATTTTCCCTTTCCCCCTTTGTTTGGGTTTTCCTCAATTATCCTTTGAAGTGGGGTTTTTGTGGGAAAATTTGGCAAATTTGGTTTTGTCATGGAATATTTTGGGTTTTTTCCCCCCTCTATAGTGATTGAGGTTTTGCGGGGTTGCAGTCTGGGTGGCAGTTGTTTCCCCTTTTGGGGCTGTAAAATTTGAAGCCCGGATCTTTTTGGCTTTTAAAACCTCTGGTGAAAATCGGGGGTAATTCTTTTTGGCCCCTGCCTTTATATGTTATTTTTTTTCCCTTTTTTTTTTTTTTTTTCCCTTTTCCCCTCCCTTTTTTTTTTTTTTTTTTTTTCTTTTTTTTTTTATTTGGTTTTTGGGGTTTTTTTTTTTTTTTTTTTGAAAATTTTAATTTTAATTGCATTTTTGGGAAAAATTTTTTTAAATTTTTTTAAAATTTTCCCCCGGGTTTAAAATGGGGGATTTTTCTCTAATTTTTTTTTTTCCCCTTTGGTTTCTTTTTCCCTTGGGTTTTTTGGAAAGGGGGGGCTTTGCCCCCCTTTGACTTTTTTTCGGGTTTTCCGGGAAATTTTGGCCATGAATTTTTTCAAAAATTCTTTTGATTCCTGTTTGGGGAAATGGGATTTTGGGGAAAAAAATTTAGGGGGTTTTCCCCCCAGGGGGAAAAAAGGCCCTTTTTGGGTTTTCCTTTTTGCCCCCAAAAAAGGGGAAAAGGTTTTTGGCAACCCCAAACCGGAAATGGGAAAAAAGGGGGGCCGGGGGGGGAAAAAAGTTAAAAATTTGGCCTTTTTCCTTTTTTTTGGCCCGGGGCCATTTTTTCCTGGCACCTAAAAAAATTTCAAGAGAACCCCCTTTCAAAAAACCCCCAATTAGGGGAAGGGTTTTTTAAAATTTCCCTGTTTTTTCCGGGAGGGGAGTAAAGGGGGGGTTTGCTAAGGGGGGGAAATTTGGGGGAAAAGGGGGGTAATTTGGGGTTTTGTTTTTGGGGGGGGTTGGTCTATTTTCCCCCAAACCCAAAGGGGCCCCGTTTTCCCAATTTTTCCTTGAAAAATTTTGGAAAACCTGATACTTAGGAATGAGGATGGCTTAGGAGTAGGTAGACTGAGGTGGTCCACAGGAGAGAGGAAATCAAGGTATTCCATCAGGATCTGCATAGTCCCCAAGAATGGGGAAAGATAGTGAGCAGAGGCCCCAACAGGCAATGGGGATGAAACTGGAGGACTGGACACAGGAGGGAGAATAAAGATATGAAACTAGCCTACCTGTTTTGCTGGCCTACTTGCTTCTCTGGCAGGTCTGGCTGATGAATTTCAGAGAATGCCTGCTGGGGTTGGAGACTGGATAAAGTCATGAGTTAGGGGCAAGGTAGATCTGCCTGATCTGCTGGAGATGGGAGTAAGGAGGGAGGTGAAGCTACAGTGGCTGGTATGCTATGGAGATGGGGGTGAGACTATGGGATTTTGATTTGGAGAAGAGAGAGGTGAAGATCTGCAGTTACCCTAGCCAGAATGGCCTTCCGATTCCCAGAGAATACTTGCTGAATTTGGAGACTGGATAAAGCAATGAGTGTAGAGGTCAAAATATAAAGGGGATAGATCTGTGTGATCTATTGGAGATGAGGGAAGATAGGGAGTCAAGTCCGTAGCAGGTGGTGCAGAGTTAGGGATAAAACTAGGGAATTGGATTTGGAGGGGAAGAGGGAGAGGTGAAGCTCGGCAGTTAGCCTATCTGCTTCCCTGGCCTTGAAGGCCACATCAATTCTAAGACTTAAAGGAAGTTTAGACATCATTTGTTTCAACATTCTTTTCTCTATACAAAATCTGCAACAAATAAAACCAGTGTTAAGGACTTGTAGGATGATAATTCACCAAAACACATGTACAAAGTTCAAAACCTTTTATGTTTTACCTTTGTTTGTTTTGTCTTTTTTGTGACAGGGTCTTGCTACAGCTTTAGTTGGTCTGACACTCACTGTGATCTTCCTGCCTCAGCTTCCTGAGTGCTGAGATCTGTGGGCTTGCCACCACACCAACCCAATAAAGGGTTTATTGTGAAGCTGCTTTGATTTCCTTGTTATCCTTGTGACACTGGATGCTCCTAGTGTACCTCCACATGCTCTCTGGCTGCCAAGACCTCATTCTCATAAGGAAAAGATCTGTCTGTGATGCTTGCCCAGCTGTCTGCCAATGGAAAAGGAGTGCTATTGGAAATGGGGGTCTGAGAGCAAGAAGAGGCTGCAAATAGATGGTTTTCTACAGAGCTGGGGATGAAACTTGGGGATTAGAGTTTAAGGTGAAGAGACAGACTCAGGAACCTAGAGACTAATTAGCATTCCTGGTCAGGTCTGGAACAGAGAGGCTAATCAGCATTCCTCAGACAACAGGGGAGAAAACCTGACCTGCTGGTCAGGGCATGTTCCAGAAGAGGACAAATTGGCCACCCATGGGCAAGCCCTTGCCACCTCATTCCTTAAAGACAAATCAGTTTAAAAGTCACACTGTTCGGCCAATCATATTGTGCCTAGTCACTGTTTCTCTACTCTACCCCTTAAATGGTATAAGAACTGACTACCCCTTTGGTGTAGGATAACCCCAATGCATTGGATCATTAAAAATTCCTCTTGCTTTTTTCCATGGGTTCTCCTCTCCGAGTGGTTCACTCATGGGGTCTCCGTAAACTAAGGCTCTGGTCCCAAGAGTATTACAGACAAAGGTAGGGAGAAGAGTTTTTAAAGAGCAATTAAATCATGGCTGGGCTTTAATTCCTTCCTGTGTGTGGGAAAGAAGGTAGAATAATAAATGAATCTTTCTGTAAATACCTATAAGAACAAACCACAAAAGTTTTGCTTCTCTTTGTCATCATGGCTCTTCTTAGAGCCGTTATCAAGGTAAGATCTGCTATGGACTGCTATCACTGCCTGTTTTGGGGCTGAGCCTCACTGCTGACCTCTGGATGCTCCTAGTGTACCTCCACATGTGCTCTGACTGCCAAGACCTCATTCTCATAAGGAAAAGATCTGCAATGCTTGCCCAGCTGTCTGCCAATGGAAAAGGAGTACTAACTCGGGCAGCACTTCAGAAGCTTCTGTGTTATAATGACTCTTTCCTGTTCCAATATAACGGTTTCAGACAGTCCTTTAGAGACTCCTGTTGATGTGGGTAAGCTTGGCAGGCTTTGTCTTTATGCTAAAAGCAGATCATTCTAGAGCAAGCTCACAGGGTGCTTAGAACAATTAGAACTCATAGAACTTAGAGCAACTATTTTATTGTGTATCCATGAACTGTCTTTGTGTCACTGATGGGACTTTTTGATACTGTGCCCCCCTCAAAATGTTGAGATAGAACTATTGTAAGCTTGTCAGTCTGGAAGCTGACCCTCTGTCCATCAGCCATTGCTTTACATATACATTCTACCTTTATTTGTGTTAGAAGAGGACAGTAAATGGAGAGACAATTTAAAGTTACCTTATTTTGGGGCTCAGTGTGAGAGAAACATGCTGCACCCCATCACTGTTGGGGTAGGGTGGGGCCAGGTCACCAGGGGGAGCACACCAGGTGAGTTATGGGCTGACAATGAGCATAGTGAAATGAGAGCTCTACTGTTTTTAGCTGTTGTGCTTTTTAAAGTATTTTTAACGCTTTGTTGAGAATTTCATACCTAAATAGAATGCATTTCAACATATCACCCCCTTTTAATGTTCTATCTTCTCTCATCCTTTCCTATAACCCCTCTCAAATTCATCATTCTATCTATCTATCTATCTATCTATCTATCCATCTGTCTATCTATCTATCTATCTATCTATCTATCTATCTATCTATCTACCTACACGCACACACATGTGCGAGCGCGCGCACACACACACATACACACACACACACACACACACACACACACACACCACACACATCTCCACCCCATGGCTAGTTTTGCTAACTTGACACAAACTATAGTCACTTGGGAAGGGGTAACTACTGTTTAGAAACTGCTTACATCAGAGTTGCTAACTTTGGGCTTTGTCCATGTCTGTGGGGAATTTATTGATTATGATTGACATGGACAGTGTCATTTCTGGGCAGATAGTCCTGAGTTATATAAGAAAGGAAGCTGAATAAATCAGAAAAGCAGTGTTCCTTCTTAGCATTTTCTGGTACTTGTGTATGCTCACTGCAGAGGAGCTCTTCCTGGTTGGTCATGGTTTATTTTTACTTCCATTCTATGTCCATGGTGAGTGGTGTCTTGAACATTAGAATTGTAGCATCTGTTGTGTTTAATAAAAAGATAAAGAGAAAAGGAATATGTTTGGTGGATGTGCTGTCAGTATGAGGAAGGGCCCATGCTGAGGCATCCCTTCCCCTGAAGGACCAGCTACACAAAAGTATAGTATAGAATAGAATAGAGTTTATTCAGAGCATGGGGAAAGCAGTTGAGAGGGTAGTAGAGACAGAGAAAGGCAGAGAGAGAGAGAGAGAGAGAGAGGAGGAGAGAGGAGAGAGAGAGAGAGAGAGAAAAAGAGAATAGAGGAGTATAGGAATAGAGGCCAGCTATGAGCACATGGAGAGAGAGGGGGGAGGGGAATGGGGAGAGAGGGGCACAAGAGGACAGAGGGAGAGCAAGAAGGTAAGAGAGAGTGGAGGGGATGAGTAGCCCCTTTTATAGTAAGTCAGGCACACTTGGCTGTTGCCAGGTAACTGTGGGGCAAAGCCTAGACAAAATGCTAACAGCATCTAGTTATGGTAGGAAACCAGAAACAATTATAATAGCCTGAGGTGTTTGGGTACCTGAAAATTATATATTTATGCATGTATATAATACATATAAGTTTATATATAATTATATATAATTTTTAAATACATTGACCTATATATATATGAATGAAGTCTGTATTACTGTGTATAGATTGTGATTAAAATAGAAGTAAGTACATAAGAATTAGCACAAATTAAAGTTGATAGAGACTGGTAAGTACTTATAATAACCTAATTCATTCTTGTGAAAGCATTTTGTACAATTAAGAATGGGAAGAACATGTGATATTGGTACTAGTAAATGGGTTGTGATTATGAAACAAATCAACTCCCAATTCCATTTAACAGCCTACAACCAGAACAAAACAGAGCAAGTGTGAGAAAAACTGTCATGATGTCAGGTTTGCACTGGTTTTATTAAACTGCAGCCTCTCCCTGTCTCCTACAGAAGAAAGGATTTTAATAGAAACACAATACACTTATATTTTAAATATAAAAATTTTAAATAGAAAAAACTCACAGTTTTTATGAATTATTTCTATGCAGGCATATACATGGGTATATCATTATATGCCTATCTGAGTCTTTCTCTGTAGTCCAGGCTGACAGGAAACTTTTCAGTCTTCCTGCCTCAGTTTCCTGAGTACTAGTGGGATCCATACCAGCCGTCACACCCAGAATCTAAGCAGATCTTTTTGATAGGACAATACATTCCTTTTGCATTTTCTAATTTAGTAAAGCATAAAGTATATACCTTTGATTACAATTGGCTATTTTACTCTCAGTGCTATTTCTCAAAGGAACTTATTTGCTTTACTCAACACAAAGATTTAAATTACTTCCCTTGAGCCCATAAAAATGCGATCTCTTTAGACATTTATGACAGGTTTTATTCAGAACATAAGGGTCGGAGTCTTACCAGCATTCTATTGATTCCTGCCTGTGGCTTTTTATACTTGTTCCTTTTATTGAGCTATTTATGAATTCAAAAAACCATTTTCATTGATGTCAACAGGCTGGTGTTTTATCTTATACTCATGTTTATACATAAATATAGAATATCCTTTATTGTAATAAATAACTCATTTTCACACAAGCGCATGATTTTTCACACACAGACAGACATATACATGTGCTGATTCTTTCCTAGAAATAAGGAATTTAATGTGTCCATTAAAGGGCACTGAGTCATTTGCATACTGAAATGGTGTAATTAACATTATGGGGGCTTAGGGTTGCAGGCTGTTATTTTCTGGGTGCATCATCTCTGAGCAGCTATTGAGTGGTGGACTTAGAAGCCTGGGAGAGTTGCAGCTCTGTTACTACAGTTAAGCTTTGCCTTTGTCTTTGGTTCCAAACAGAACCACCTGGAAAACTCTGTAGAGCCTCCAGGTACCTAGGAAAGTACAAAAGGTATCCAGCTGTTGAAGAGTGCCTCAGAGAAAGAATTGATGCTGAGTCAGTGAGAATATCTCAAGGTCTCACTAGCACAAGCCTCATACCTTCTAATTAGAGCCTCCAGAAACCTCTCATCTTTCCAGGTCTCTGGCTGGGGTCATTTGAATGTGTTTGTAATCCAAAGCCCAGCAGCTAATATTGATTGCATCAATTTTTTTTTTTTTTGCTGTAGTATTTCTTGACATTATGACATAAAAGTCATTTGTTTTAATGTTTATAAAGAATTTAGTTTTTTAAATTTTAAAATTTTAATTTCATAGAGAAATTAGAAATATCACAGGAAAAATTCTTATATACCCTTGATCTACACTAGCCAAGGGTCAGTATATTATATGTTTGTATTACTGTTCTCCTCATCTTCTCTGTGAGCTTGGTGTGTTTATCTGGAGGGGGAGCAGGTGGCACCTGGAACAGTGGGGCCTCAGTGATGCCGAACAACCTAAATGCACATTCCTCGTCTATTGAGGGTTTCATTGTCCTAGGAAATTATTTCCCACTCCTCCTCCCAAAGCTCTAGCTCTTTTTCTTTCTCCATCCTTTAGGATGATACACTTGTTTCTATGTATTCAGATGAATCAGAAAGGAGGGAAGAAATGCCTGCAAGCTTCCATTGCACAGCCGTCACAGCCTTCCCCTGCATACTCACTGTCTGCCTTCCCTGCCTCTTCTCTCAGCATCCATGGAATGCAGGTTACTGAGTCCTTTTCTTTCCCACTGTGTGGGAGAGTCACACTAGCATAGGATATTCCTTCACCAACATCTCTCCCTAGAAACAGAATCACTGTGATCATCCTATTTACTGCATCATCTCCAATTTTTAAAAATCTTATTGATGGCCAGGCAGTGGTGGCGCATGCCCTTAATCCCAGCACTCAGGAGGCAGAGGCAAGTGGATCTCTGAGTTGGAGACCAACCTGGTCTACAGAGTGAGTTCCAGGACAGCCAGAGCTACACAGAGTTAAGTTGTCTTAAAAAAGCAAAATATTCCTCCTCCTCCTCCTCCTACCACCAAATAATAATAATGTGTAACTGTGACCTTTCCCACCTGCACATAAATTCCCTGAAATATGATTCTGAGACTTAATTATATATGAATAAATGATAAGGCTTGATCCATGACTGGCTAATATCTTAATTACCCATTTATATTATTCTGAGTCATGTCACATGACTTGTTAGTTGGTCTTTAGTTTCATATGACCATCTTCTGTGTCTGGGGCAAATCTCCTACACTTCTATTTTCCCAGAATTCCTCTCTCTGTTCCAGAACTTCCACCTCCCTATGGCCTGCCTAAGATAATAGGCCAACAGCATTTATTTATTTATTTTTTTTTACTGACAGATGATGCTTCCATACAGTACAAGAAGTTCTCTCTACAATAATGATAATAATGATGACAATGATAATAATAATCCTGTAGCTCTCTTTCTTCCTGCTGCTTAGAGTTAGAGATGTAGAACTCTCAGATCCTTCTCTAGCACCATGTGTGCCTGCATGCTGCCATCCTTCCAGCAGTGAGGATAATGGACTAAACCTCTGCAACTTTAAGCCATCTCCAATTAAATACTTACATTTGTGCGTTTCCATGTTTATGGTCAGCAATAGTATAAGCAATGGTTAGAAATACAATGTGATTTTTTTGATACATGCATAAAATATGAGATTATTAAGTTAATTTAATTAGTTACATACCTAATTTGCCTGTGTATGTGGTGTGATATTTGATATTTACTCTTTTAGCTTTTTAAAAATACAAATTATTGTTAACTATAGTCACTCATCTGTATAAGAAATCTTAAAAATGTATTCCTCCTTCCTGAGAGAAGCTTTTTACCTATTAAACCAAATTTCCACAAATTTCTGTCCTTGTACTTGTTTTTCTAGCAATCCCTATTGTACTTTGTGCCCCTGTGAGTTTGGTTTTTTAAAGATTTCACTTTAATTAATCTTGATTGGCATTTGACAATCTGGACTCACTTAAAAGAGCCACCTCTAGGTGGGTCTGTGTGAGCATTTCCAGGAAAGACCGATTTACTGGAGATTCCCTCCCACCATGGATGACACCAGCTGGCAGGTGGCCCCGTTGAAAGGGTCTGAGGAAGAAGCTGTGTGCTTACCTGCCTGCCTTCATTTCTTGCTATGAGCATGTCTGTCTTTTGCTGGCATCAACTCTAACTTCTGCAGTTTTCCATCGTAGTCTATCTAGCAGGTTTCCAGGAATCTTGTAGGCCTTCTGTATTGGATTAGAATGGCTCAAGCATTCAGCTTTGTGGACTGAGTAACTACTGGGCTCTCAGCCTTCCCAGCAAGGCACTGCCAAGTCCCTCTCAGTTAGATGTGAGTCATTTTAGTAAATCCACTTTTATAATATGCACACATCTTATTAGTCATTCTTCTAGAGAACCTTGTCCAACATGCCACCTCTGAGACTACCCATGTGTTTGTTTTCCTGTGCCTGGCTTTTTATAGTTAGCAGAACATCCTGTAGGATATTGTCACAAGTGACAGGATTCCATCTTTTTAATGATGGAATATTATTTCATTTTTCATATACCAGTTTTGTGTATTCATTCATTCACTGATCAACACTTGGGCTGATACCACATGATGGCTCTTGGGAATTATGCTGCAGTAACTGTTCAGCACATGAGCACCAGGATTTTGACGTTAGTTTTAATTCTTTTTGGAAAAATTCCAAGATGTAGGACTCCTGACTTATATAGTATTTTTATTTTAATTTTTGAAGAAACTTCATATTTTTCTCCATGATGGCTAAATTAACTTATATGGACACAAATAATTTATGAGTATTTTTTCTCTACATCTTCTACAAGACCAAATAAGTCCATGCATTTATAGTCAGGGAATTTGAATGAAGATAATGAAAACACACAATGGAAAGTGGACAAATGTTTCAAGGTATGGTATTGGCAAAGTGGATATCAACATGCAGAAGAATAAAAATGGATCATACCTCATACTGTAGAAATGTCAGGAAAGATTAAAGAATAAACATAAGACTCAGACTCAAGGCATTCAAACATGATGGGAAAGCTCCTTGACACTGAACTGGGTATAGGTATGCTCACTGAAAAAACAGGCAAAGCTAGATGAGAGACAACATCACACAGAGAAGCCCCAAGAGAGGCAGAAAAATTATCAGTATAGTGAAAAGAAACAATACAGAATGGAAGAAAGTATTTGAATGCCATGCATGTGGTAGGCAGAGAATACAGAAAGTGTATGAGAATGTCCAGTTACAAAGAAAATACAGCAAAAGAAAATCCAATTAAAAAGTAAACAAGGATATTGTTATGTGACTTTTCTTAGGGAAAAGTTAAGAAATATGTATTCACTTCTAATAGCAAAATAATGAAATATGAAATAATTTTGGTGGACTTGTATTAACACTTTACATAAAACTCTACTCCAGATGGATCAAAGACCTCAACATATGGCTAGATACACCAAAATCTGATACAAGAGAATGTTGAATGTTGGGGAATAGTCTTGAACTCATTGACTCAGGAGTAGACTTTCTGAACAGGACACCATTAGCATAGACACTAATAATAACCAATAAATGGGACCTCATGAAGCTAAAAAAAAAAACATCTGTATAGCAGAGGACAACATTGGAACAAAGCAGTTACCTATAGAATGGAAAAAAAAGTTACCAACCCTGTACTGAATAGAGGACTAAGATCCGAAATATAAAAAGAACTCCATTGGATACCAAGGAAACAATGCAATTTAAAAATGAGGTACAGATCTGAATAGAGAATTTTCAAAACAAGAAACTCAAATGCATGAGATGCACTTAAAATGTTTAACATTTTTAGTCATTAGTGAAATACAAATCAAAACAACTTTGAGATTTCATCTGACTGACACCTGTCCCAATGGCTAAGATCAATAAGACAAGTGAGAGCTCTATTTCTCTTTGCTTAATAAATCATGTAGGAATTGTCTTCAGCAACAGTAGTATTCACACTGGAGAGGCTGTGAAGTAAGGGGAAGACTCATCCATTGCTGATGGGAGTGCGAACTGGATAGCCTCTGTAGAGCTCAGTGAGGTGGTTCCTCAGCAAGAAGGACATCAATCTACCCCAAGATCCAGCTATACCACTTGTGGGAATATACAAAAAGAATGCTTCATTCTACCACAAGACATTTGCCCAAACATGTTCATTGTTTCACTAATAATAATTCCCAGAAATTAAAAACACCTAGATGTCCCTCAACAGAAGAGTGATGAAGAAAAATGTGGTACATTTTTACAATGTATTATTATTACTTAGCTGATAAAAAAAATTAAATTCACAGGTAAGCGGATAGAACTTGAAAAAAAATCATCTAGAGGGAGGTAACTCAGACACAGAAAGACAAATGTGATATGCATCTGTTTATATGTAGATGCTCTTAAGTCACTATAAGGGAGCTACAATCTGTACAATCACAGAGGGTATGGATTTGGGAAATAGACTAGATAGGTATGGAGGGTCAAGGGGAGATACTGGAATGAAAGCATTAAACAGAGATAGAGGAATGGGAACAAGAATATGGGGAAGAACCATTAAAACTATGGGCTATTTGAGGGGTGGTGTAGAAACCTGTACAGTAGAAGCTTCCTAAAATAGACACATATTTGACGGTGATCTCAATGAAGTTGTCAAGTAATGGAGGAGATAAAGTCCCAACTGTCCTTCTCTTGACACCAAAGGCATCTTCTAGTACTAAGATTCTCTTACTAACGATTGAGTTGTTGGCTGAAGGATCTTTCTGGAACCCCCACACAACTCAGGCTATTGGCGGTTCTCTGCAAACTAATGGTAAGGTCCAATGGCTGACTCCAACCCCTACACAACTTATCAAATGCAGAAGAATAGAGCTAGTACTTCCGTAGAGCCCTCACTGTGATGGACTGAAACTTTCACTTCATGGTACTGAAAGTTACTCTGCTACCAAAGGAGAAAGGAAAACACCAAGGCAGTTACAAATCCCTTCGATCTACAAGAGTGACCTGCCAGCAAGATACACAGTTGCAGCTGTGGCACAAAGCTTGTTTGAGTAATTAAACAATATCTGATTTGAGTAAAGGCTCACTCCAAGAGCTGGAACCCACACCCAATGCTGCTTGAGTGGCCAAGAATATGAGGTTAGGCCAGGGACCTAGGGAAAAAAACAACACTACTGTTCTGCTAAAGCGATGGTTCTCATCTGTGGGTTACAGCTGACCCTTTCACAGGGTTGCATATCAGATATCCTGCATATCACACATTAACATTATGATTCCTAACAGTAGCAACTTACAGTTATGAAGTAGCAATGAAAATATTTTTTAAAGTTGAGGGTCACCATAACATGAGGAACTGTATTAAAAAGTCACAGTCCAGCACTTGGGAGGCAGAGGCAGGCGATTTCTGAATTTGAGGCCAGCCTGGTCTACAGAGTGAGTTCCAGGACATTCAGGGCTATCAGAGAAAACCTGTCTTGAAAAACAAAGTCAAAAATAAAAACCAAAAAAAGAGTCACAGCATTAGGTAGTTGAGAACCACCTTGCTAAAGGAACATAGCAATAAAATGTCTCCTAATGAAATTCCGCTATATTCATAGCTCAGTCAATAGCTCAGTCATCATCAGAGAAGCTTCCTTCTGTAGCAGATGGGAACAGATACAGAAACCTGTGGGCAGCAATTTCACTAACTGATGGTGGATGGAGATGGCCCCCTCTACTGTGGGAGGTATCATTTCATGGCAGTTGGACTGAGCAATATAAGAACTGCAGCTGAATGTGAACCTCGGAGCAAGCTAGTAAGCAGCTTTCTCCCATGGTCCCTGCCTCTACTCCTGCTCTGACTTCCCTCAAAAATAGATTGTGATCTGGATGTGTAAGCCAAATAAACCCACTCATACCTTAAGTTGGTTTTGGACATTGTTTTATCAAAGCAACAGAAAGCATGCTAGACTAGCTGGTGAGTGGAGAATTCAGTCAGCTCTTATCATGTGGCTACCACTGTGACCGGGAAGCTGCCCTCATCTTTTAGCGGACAGAGTATTGCCTCAGCCTCCTCCCCCAGACATTTCTGCCTTTCTTCACTAGCCTTTGATTAGCAAAGATCCTTCTCTCCTGCTGCCCTACAGTCTGAATTCTGCAGTTCATTCCTAGCTCTCTCAGAGTGAGACCTAATTTATATCCTGGCTTGTGAGG
The DNA here is from genome assembly GCA_021653895.1 of Mastomys natalensis. Lineage (NCBI taxonomy): Eukaryota > Metazoa > Chordata > Mammalia > Rodentia > Muridae > Mastomys > Mastomys natalensis. The sequence goes on along the minus strand of JAJTUV010000256.1, from coordinate 1,173,306 downwards.
TCATAGGCTCTGGTGTCCGCCCACTGCATTCTTCCAACACCATACCTGAGCACTGACCTTTCTCCAGCACTGCCCAGCCTCCAGACACACATTTCTGCTTCTTGCTGCCTGCTTAGGGCAGGCCTTTCCTGAACACTGTGGTAAGCAGCATCTTTTCTTGGCAGGGTTGCTCCTGTCTGCTGCTTCATTTGTCTTCACAGTATATAAAACTATCCAATGTAATTTTATTTACTTGTTCATGTAATTATTTTCTGCCTCCTTACCTGCAATGCAATTTGCATGAAAACAAGAACTTTATTTTGCCCTATATCACTGACTGCATATGTCTAGTGGCTCATAAATAAAGGAAGTGCTGTGTCTCAGTGCCAGCAAAACTCCTGACTGGGCTCAATATGAGTGAGAGCTGTGCTATTGAATTACAGTAGCTTTAAAGGAAATTCTGACTGCACTTACCTTGTGCCTTGCGCACTCCCATTGCACTTAACCTCTGGGGAGAATTTGACCCCATTCTACAGATGACTTCCAGATGGACTCTTTCATAAAATGAATGACAAGAACCTGGTCATCCAAAGGTGTTTAAAGCATCTCGTAATATTCAGTAAGTAAGAGCTGAGGTCAGTGACTCTGAACACAGGCATAGGAAAAATGTACCAGGCTCAGGGTCTCAATTTTAACATTTTTACTGCAATAGTATAAATCCATTAGGGAAAACTGTAAGTCTGATTTAAAAAAAAACAAAGCACCGAAGATTAATGTAGGTCATTGGATGCTATTTTCATTTTATAAGGTTAAGAAGGGAGCTCTTTCGTTGTGAAAAATAAACCAAGATTTAGTAACCTATTCTGCAAACATTTCTTCTTCTCTGCTCACATTCCCTTTTATAAAGAAAGGTCCTATTTATTTGGTAATAGTATCATATAATATAAATATAGCAAAATTTATATATTATTATATATTATATATACATATACGCTTAACAATAATGTAAGAATAAATAGAAGCCAGAAGACTTCAGATAAGCTCCTATACCCAATGTTTTATCTAAAATGGTAACATACACCCTTGACTGTGCATCAAATGCCACAGGATCTGACTACTCATGACAACACAGCCCCCAGGGAGCCTCACATAAATTATACCCCCAATTTTTTCCTTTCCTTCTTAAGCCCCAGAGTATTTTGTATGTTTATTGCTCCATTCTTATCCACTGATATATCTCAACATCCAACCAAAAGCTATATATTTGCCTCAGACCTGAATCTGAATGTTTGTTTTCTGCCTGGCCTTACCCTTTTTCTGTCATTTTTAAAATTCCACTCTGATCTTAATTTCTGGAAACACTTTTCCCCTTTTAAATGGACAAATTTTTTTTTTAATCATTTGTTTCAGTGAATATGTCTGTCTTGCAACTAAGCAGAAGACAGTTTCTGGAAGTTCTACGTAGATTTGTGCTGTTGGAGGTTATAACACAGGTTGGAAATGACATCAATCAGAAGGTGTCTTCAGGGGTTCTCCTACAGGGGCTGGGAAGGATGGAGGAGACTGAGTCCCCTTGGAAGGGAAAGATTGTTACACTGTGGGCCACTGGGGGTGCCCAAGTTTCTCATTCAGTGAAAGGAGGCAAGAAGGACTTATTCTGAACGCTTCCCCAGAGCCTCTGCGGCTTCTGGTTTGGGTCCAGCCTTAGGAATTCTGTCAGATTTACTCTGATATTTAAATCAGCTTTATTAATGGATAACTGACAAATGAGTATTGTACATATTTAAGGTGTATATTGAATTTTCCTTTTGTGGGGGTACTAGGAATTGAAGCCAGGGTCTGGGGCATGCCAGGTGAGCACTCTCATCACCGAGAAACATCTTTAGCCTGAGGTTTTGATGCATGCATACATGCACTATAAAATGCATGTTCTTTCTATAGTTCCCATGTGGCTCCAGTCTCACATACAGCCATTCACCTATCCCTTTGCCATGACTTTTCTACTTCCCTACTCTCATTTCTACCTTGTATCTCCAAGACATTTCTCACATAGATCAGGCTGGTCTCTGCCAGTTTTAGATCATACTCAAGTACTGGTCTTCAGAAGCCAGGCAATGTGAGTGAGGTCCCTTTTTCCTTTTTGCTGACAGCCTCTTTGACAGCACACCATGCATGGGCTAGGACATGCTCGACCCTATTGTCTGTCTTCTTAGCTTTAATCCACCCAGTGTCTCACTGTCTCACTCTGCACTCATTTGAAGTAAACTACTGAAGAGAACAGGTGACAGACATGTATCTGAAATATCCACTAGGAATAAACATGAGGCAGATGCCTGTGCCACGCCCATCTCATTGAGGGTTATTGGTCTAATTGCAGTGTTACATAGCCATCTGCTTTTCCCTAATGTGCTAAGCATCCGTGAAACTTCTTCCCTTCGTGTTATTAAGGATGGAGATGTACTCACATAACACCAGTTGGGAGCAGTTTCTGACATTTTTCAAACATGTTTTCTACTGCATTCTTATTGTAGATCAAAGTCTTATGGCAATATTTAGATCCAGAATAACAAATTTAATGGCTTTAGTTAATATCCCAATCCCATTGGATTAGTTTTGTATTTCACCTACTTTCCCTTTTTGCTTTCCTGAGCTCCTTCTCCTTGTCTGACATTGCATAGTGGCCAGCTGTATGGCTCTCTAGGATGAACTGGGGCAGTTTCCTGCATAGGCACTTCTGTTTTTTCTAATCTTTTCTTACTACCAAGATATTTCAATCAAAACAATGAATAACTTGCTTATACATGTGTGAATACATCTGTAAGACATTTTTCTAAATATTGCTGAAACAAGAAAAGCTGCATTTTTTTAATGTTAACACACAATTGCAAACTTACTTGCATATTACAATTTTCAGTTAACCAGAAGTCATGAATGCATTGAAATAAGGGTTTACAAAAGAGTCTAGAATGTTAAAGGGACAACACAACTCAAAGTTAGGCAGTGTGTTTCTGAGCTATAGCTTACTCTAGTTTGTAGGTCAGTTAGAGAATCGCTTGCTCTCCTAATTCTTGATACTTTGTCCAGAGCAGAAGTGACGGCAATGAGGGAGAGGAATTGATTTTTACTTTCTCATCTGCTTCTTACCTTCCCACTTCTCTTACCCAAGAAGGTAAACCAAAACTGTCTCAGATAATGCTTTTGGAGGAATATAAAGTTCAGGAAACGTTAAGCACAGCATCTCTGTCTCTGCAGCCTCCCCTTGTAACTTCTGTTCAAAACAAACAAACAAACAAATAAACAAACAAAGGGCATATGTGAGGAATTATTGGGTAGGAAAAGGATTGTGTGGTGGGACTGAGGGTCTATGGCAAGTTAGAGAAGGGTGACATACTTCTTTCCTGATGGCAGTGGGATCTGCTGGTTTCCCTAGAGAGAGGTCTCCACCTTCTAATGCTGCAACCCTTTAATACAGTTCCTCAGGCCGTGGTGACACTCAAGCCTAAAATTATTTTTGTTAATACTTCATAACTGTAATCTTGCTTCTGTTATGAATTGTAATGTTTTCCAATGTTTCTGATGAAACTATGTTTTCCAGTGGTGAAAGGGTCATTTGATTCCTAAAGTGGTCTTAACACACAGGTTGAGAAACACTGCTCTAGAGAGTGTTGTGTACAGTATCTATTCCCTTTCTGGTGACCTTTTCAGCTTTGTAGAGTATATAGAAAGATTCATGTGAAGACACTCATTGCTATTGCTTTCTCAATGGTTTGGAATGATGTGTGTGAGTGTGTGTGTGTGTGTATACACACATATATTAGCATATTTTGCTTAGTTTTCCCTCCTGTCACCATTCCATCCCTCCTCCTTTTCATATGGTCCATCTTTCTCCTTTCAAATAGGCCCCTTGCTTTCATGCCTCATGTATGCACATATAAGGGAATCTAGATGAACAGCTAAACAGGTTCTATATCATTGCTATTATTAGTGCAGCAATGAACACGAATGGTAAATATCTCTATGATATGTTAAAATGTCTCTACTATTATATCAGGACCATTTATTTTTTCCAAGTCTTCTAGTTTTTGTAAATATCAGTATATCCCAATATTAATCTTAATAATTATGAAAAAAGTGCACTACTTCGAATGATTTATAAAAGATTCCTGAGGCAGAGTATTTACTGACTTTATCTATTTTGGGGCGGGAGGCTAACAACATTCTGTGTTTTCCTTTCCTGGCTATCTGGAGTGCTGAGCTGTGTTGGCACAGCAATACAGTTTATCCCCAGCCTGGTCCAGAGCCTCAGTACCTCAGCAAACACTGTGCCACCCTTCACTGCCCTGGAAGCAAAAGACTCCAAGATCTTCCATGATGGCAAAGCCATCTGTGTGTGGAATAGAGCCCTGCTTCTGAGCTCTCCTGGGAGCCTGCTGAGTGAAGCATGTTTCATGCCCTAAGCAGATGTGTACTTCCTTTGTATTGATCTCTGTCAGCAGGTTGAAGACATAAAGACATACACAAGATGCAATTTTACTGCAGGTCACTTTACTCACCATTTAAAAAAGTTATTACTTAATCAGTGCAGGGAGTCAGATAATTCTTGTTGAAACCTCTTAAGCTTATGAAATAAAAAATCAAAATAGATAGTCTGCTAACTAGAATATTCTTCTAAGTGCATTGAATTTGGTACCTGAAGCTTCCAGACCTTGGATGTCAAACTGAGGTGTGTGTGTGTGTGTGTGTGTGTATGTGTGTATGTGTATGTGTACTGCAAGCATGTTTCCCTGTGGCATGGAAGGGGAAGAGAATGAAGGGAAGTTTGAAGGGTGGGCTAGGTATGCAAACACTAAGATTTTGGAAGTCTTCTCTTAATGTCAGGGTCTGTTTTGTCTGCTTTTCATCTATTTTCTCTCTTTGTAATCAAATGAAATGGTGGTGGGGTTCTAGTATAGATTAGAAAATTTAGATTGATTCAAGTTGATTATTTATAAATGGTATCAATGACTCAAGTGAAGAATTAAGGATTAGTGTTAGTGGGGCTGGTTACTAGAATAACATGGGTTAATTGAGAATGACCACATAATGCAGAAAGCATAGAGATGAAAGAAAAGCAGGGAGGAAAAGCAAACAAATGACAGAAAGGATTGAAAGGAGCCAGGGTGGGACATGAGACATGGCAGCACTCTTTTCTTTGTTCACTTTGTAACCAGGACTACAAACCAAGAAAACCCTTTCCATCAGTTTTTATTCCCCAGGACACACTGTCCTTAAAGGTGTCTTCAATTGGAATTCTAAAAGGATTGCATTAACTGGAGATGTACCATCACCTTCTATTTCTCATCAACAAAATGACAAGGCTAGAGTCAAGCACCACTAATGATGGTCTTCCTTGTTAGAGACATTTAACATACCTCTTAAAGGAGATGGCCACTTTAGGGGTGATGCATTGTGAATGCTAACTTGATGAAGACACTTTGACAGAATCTGGAGGCAGAAATGACTTTTGTGACTGAATTACCATGTTGACAAATGTCAAATTTGTCTTCTGAGAGACGACCAAGAGTGTCTGTTGTTGTGCATTGGTACCACTGAATAAATTTGGATGGCTTACGGGGAGGAAAAAATTAAATTTATGCTTTAGTAAGAGGAAGAATGCAGATGCTATATTTATTGCCACATATTCTGATTCTTAAAGGTACATGCAGCAGGTTGTGTCAGTACTGGCTTGTTATCCAAGCTCTGGAGAGACTGAAATATGAAGATTTCAAGTTCAAGGCCACCATGAGTGGCAGATAGAAACCTTGTCTTTAAAACAAACAACAAATAAACACAAAATACTTTCAAGTCCTAATAATTACTAGGTTTTCCCATTCTAAATAAATAGGCATCATTGCACATTATTAATTTTTTCCGGTAGTAATTCGGACTTAATGCATGGTGCCAGGGAAGAGAGATGGGATATGATATATGCAGAATGAGAACACAAAGGGTTTGTCTGTTTGAGAGAAGTGAATCAGTAAGAGTGGAGCACAGAGCACGGAGCACAGGAGAGGACAAATTATAACCAAGTTGTAATGGGCACAGATGTATGAGAATGCCATAAAGTTACTCATTACTTTGAATAGCAATCTTAAAAATTAATAATAAAAAACTAAGGCATGCTAGTGGTTTCTCCTGAACAACCCTTGGCTTGGCTAAACTCTTTTCAGTTCTTGAGATATCCTCTCCTATGTTTGCACCATGTAGTCTCATACTTGCTCCTCTCTCACACCTGAAGACAGCTGCTAAGGTTAACTGCATTGCCGATTGCTCAGGTCTTAGCTTAGTGGCCCACTATCAAAGAAGAGTTATGTGGCCTGAACGGCACGCTGGAGCCAGGCCTGTCCTCCATCTCACCACATCCATTTCCTCTCTCTCACACCATTCAGTTCATTTCTCACAGCACTATCTCAATGCGAACTAATTCTTTTCTTTTTTTTTCTCCAAATAATTATTATATATCCACTATTTTTGTATGCAGTAATGGCATGCATACATAAATATTAATATGATATCTATATGTCTATGTATAGCATTGATACATCATGCCAAAACACTTATGCCCCCTCCCAATCCCCACGACTATGGTTTAACTTTTCAATGCAGTACATTTCAAATCTATGAAGCTTTTAATATAATAAACCCAATTTATCACTTGCTTCTTTTGTAAAAGTCTGTGCTCATTCTGTTTTTATTTTTTTCTGTTTTTTTTATTAGTAACTTTTTAAAAAATGTTAATCAAAGGCTTTATAGGTTTGGTAATGCTCAATAACAAGATGCCCATACAATCAGAAGTGTAACCCAATACCCAACCTAGATATACCAACTATCTTTGACACGTGAACATCTGCCTCCATGTTCTCTCTCTCTCTCTCTCTCTCTCTCTCTCTCTCTCTCTCTCTCTCTCTCTCTCTCCCACACACACACACACACACACACACACACACACACATCTCCTAGCTCCTCCTTTCCTTCTCCTCTTCCTCTCCTTACTCCTCCCACCTTAGCTCCTTCTACATAGCACCCTTCTTGTTAAGATAAAACTTTTCTCTCAAAATACAATTAGAGTATAACTATACCAATTTGTATCAGTAAGGTACAAGATAGATCTAATACCCCGTCCATTATTTTGTTGACTAACTGGAACTTCTGTCATCTCTCCTAACTAAAAGATTTAGTTCTGAACCTGGCTTTTTTTTCTTGGCTTTAAAATGAATGTCAGCTGAACATCATCCTTTTAAATCTTTTCTCTCAAACTAAATAGCCAGGATTGGCTATGAGACTATAAGTCTTCAACCCTGTCAGAAATCCAGAATGACTAAATTAACTGAAATTATGGGAAGCACAAAGCATACTGGATACTGGACTATAATTTATATATTTTTGTTGGGTTTACACTTGATTTCACTATTTCAATATTATTTGCTTTGTGAAGGAGCTTATTGTGGTTCTGAATTTTTTTAAACATAACTCAAAAAGTATTGCTTGTTTGAAGGCTCTATAGAATTCTTGTATAAGTATATCTGACCCTTGGTATTTTGCTTGGTTGTTTCTTTTCATTTTATTCTGTTTGAATGCTTTTTAAATTTTTTTGATTTGCTGAAAAAAAGAATTAAAAATAAAAATTAAAAAAAAAAAGAAAATCATCCATTTTACCTAGATATTACAATTTTGTGGAATATAGGCTTTTGAATTAAAACTTAATGATTTTTGAAAAAAAAAAAAACTTCATCATTCTTCTAGTAGTTATTACTGTTGTTCTCCGTTTAGAAGAGAGAATTTACCAATTTCCCTTCTTCCATATTGTCATGTCCATTGCTACTGCCATTGTTCTAGTCATTTAAAATGAGTCATTTCCACGTGAGATGGTTTTACATCAGACTTCTTGGTATTCTGAGGCTTATATTACCTTAGATTCAGGAACTGTGATGTTCCTGCACCTTTGGTTGGATTTACTATGTGCCATTGAACCCTGCACAGCAACGAAACAAGATAAAACCTACCTTTTGTTTGTTTGTGTTTGTTTTTGTTTTGTTTTGTTTTTACAAAATTTAATTAAAGTATGTTTAATTATTGGTAAAAAAAAAAAAAAGAAATTACAACTTCAGCTTAATAACAATTATACAGATTTCTACCAATAGGTTATGGCTATGCAATAAATCCTAGCTATTCCTCTCTGTTCCAACAAAACCACTACTTTTTCCTAGAAAGAGAGCTCAATATTAACCACCCAGTCCCCAAGCCCAGGGAATAGGGGTGCCGACTGTTCATTAACTTCTTCAAGCTGATTACAGGCGTTGAGATATTAGAAGAGGGGCAAGAGAAAGAGTAAATTGATAAGCCTCTGACGTCTGTGTCTTCACTGCATCCAGCTGAAATTCCAGGACATCAGAGGTTCCAGCAGGTCTGCTCAGCTTGCTGATGAGTAGATACACCAAGGTTCTGTATACAATGTGTATATAATATTCTGCAATATACAATTCTCAAAACAAATTTTAGTATCAAGATAATTTTTTGTTTGAATTCTGGAATCTAATCTTCTGGTGGCCTGCCTCTGTCATGTCTAATCCATATAATTCCGGGAGTTTCTATAAGGGTGTGATCCCACCATCCTCCCATTTGTCCTCCCTGCTCTCGAATTCCCCAACACTGGGGAATCCAAACTTTCAGGCACCAAGGCCCTCCACTTCCACTGATGCCTGACAAGGCCACCCTCAGCTATCTATACAGGTGGAACCAAGAGTCTCTCCCTTTGTGTTCTCAGGCTGGAGGTTTTAGAATGGTTACTCCAGCTTGTTTCTTAGGATCATGCTTGAAAAATTGTTTTCCAGCCTTTTACTCTAAGGTAGTGTCTGTCTTTGTCACTGAGGTGGGTTTCCTGTATGCAGCAAAATGCTGGGTCCTATTTAGATATCCAGTCCATTAGCCTATGTCTTTTTTATTGGGGAATTGAGTCCATTGATGTTAAGAGATATGAAGGAACAGTGATTATTGCTTCCTGTTATTTTTGTTATTAGAAGTGGAATTATCTTTGTGTGGCTATCTTCTTTTGGATTTGTTGGAAGAGGATTATTTTCTTGCTCTTTCTAGGGTATAATTTCCCTCCTTGTATTGGAGTTTTCCCGCTATTATCCTTTGTAATGCTGGGTTTGTGGAAAGATATTGTGTAAATTTGGTTTTGTCATGGAATATCTTGGTTCCTCCATCTATGGTAATTGAGAGTTTTGCTGGGTATAGTAGACTAGGCTAGCATTTGTGTTCTCTTAGGGTCTGTATAACATCTGTCCAGGATTTTCTCAGCTTTTATAGTATTTGGTGGGAAGTCTGGTGTAATTATGATAGGTCTGCCTTTATATGTTATTTGGCCTTTTTCCCTTACTGCATTTAATATTCTTTCTTTGTTTTGTGCATTTGCTGTTTTGATTATTATGTGACAAGAGGTATTTCTTTTCTGATCTTGTATATTTGGCATTCTGTAGGCTTCTTGTATGTTTATGGGCATCTCATTCTTTAGGTTAGGTAAGTTTTTTTTTTTTTTTTTTTTTTTTTTTTTTTTTTTTTAATTTTAGTTTCATAGGGACTTTCCTCATCTTTGATGTGCAACATAAATGATCTTGAACTCATGTTGATTTATCTGCCCCACCTTCCCAAGTGTTGTCATAACAGGTGTGTGTCTCCATGCTGACTAACCATTGCAACAATTTAAGCAAACAAAGCTCAGATTTGTTATTTTAGAAATATAGCATTGCTTTGTCAGGTGAAGAAACAAATTCCTGTCTTCCCACCCTCAGAAATCTGAGATGGAAGATTTCCTTCTGTCTAAGAATTTTGGAAATATGGAGGGAGGTAGGGTGGGGAGAAAAGAGAAGAGGAGATGATAGAGGGGGTGGAGAAGAGGAGGGAAGGACAGAGGGGGAAGGGAAGGGGAAGGAGAAGGATGGGGGAGGAGAAGGGGAAGGAAGGAGAAGAAAGGGAAGGGGTAGAGGGAAGGGGAGGGAAGGAGGGGGAAAGGGAGAGGACAAGAGAAATTTAGGACACTTGAAGCTTCATCCCCAACCTCTATTTGGATAACATATATAACTACCTCTTTTAGGGAGTAGAATATCTGAATCATATTTAGTTGTTGATGGCTTCTGTGGAGGAGACCACCATTTTACCACTAGTATTATGTAACAATCTATCTGAGCCTTGGTTTTTTAACTATTCTTTTCTCTTTCATGATCCAGACTTTTTCCTCTATTGACCAAATCATGTCTCCTTCCTCAATATTTTTCTGACTAAGCTGACTCATTAGTGTAGCTGCCTCTGTTCTTTCATGTCCATTAAGCCCCTCATATAATTCATACTGCACTCTTATTTTTTGCATAGTTGAGATATTCTGTAAAGAACAGCTATTACACTGATTTATGTATTCTTGAACTCATGTTTTCAGAGTTTTTCCCCACAGCCTTACTAGCTGCCTTGAAGGTCACAGCATTACCATTTTCTTGAGGATTACTAGACACATTCTTGAATCCTGGTATCATGCTATTCTTCACTATCATGTACTCATTATCCATGGCAGGGAGAACATTCCACAAAAAAGAAAATGAAGTAAAATATGTACTTTATTATACAAACAAGCTTTATGCTGACAGCAGCCATCAGCACAGGAAGAGACTCATGTCCTGCTAGTTCAGCTCCAGGGGTAGGATCCATGTCACACCATTCTTTCCACTGCCAGAAGCCATGCAAAACTCAACATGATCAATTGGACTTTGTTTTTGTCTTGAAGTGGATTGATGATTTGAGATTAGACTGTACTTAGATTAGTCTTTGGTCAATGTAGATAGGGACAAAATATTCAGGTGTTTTTTTTTTATATTATTATGTTTATGTAGTTAAGGAAATATCACTGTGTTAGTCAGCCTTCTGCTATTGTAACAGATACCTAAAACAAATCAACTGAAGAGGAAAGAATGGTTTGCTTTGGCTCACAGTTATGGAACTCATGATGCCTCATTACTTTTGTGTTAGTGTAGTAAGGTAAAGCATCATAATGGAGAGCAGGTGATAAAGCAAAAAGCTGGTATCTTGGAGTTAAACAAAAAGAAAAAAAGAAGGATAAGAGATATGTTATCTTAATCTAGGGACAAATTCCAGTGACCTAAGACCTGACACCCCATCCTTGCTCTGCCATTCTGCCTACACACACAACATTAGGCTCTATCTCCTAGAAGCTCTATCATCTTCCTATGGTGCACCAGCTACAGATTAAGCCTTTAATCTACTGACTTTAGAGAACATTTAAGATCCATACCACAGTGTCACTAAACCCAGTTTTCCCATTTTTAATAAAGTTACAGAGCCACATTAATACCATGAAGGCAATGCATAAATTTCCCATGCAATGTGCCCATACCCTTCCTTTTGCCTGATGATGATGAGCTTGGGGTGAAGAGTGGTAGTCACTACAAAGATAATTCACTCCCTGTCCCTGGGGATGGAATCCCAGCCTAGATGACTCAGGTCAGATATTTAACACTCTTTTACATCTGGGAAATCATGCTGGTGTTAAGGGGTTATTTCTTCCTGATTAGGCTGGGTGGAAGGTATTTTGTGTGACTTGACTCAGAGATAGTGAAAAAGTTAGAAAAGAGTAGTTATCTTGGGAACAACATAGTGACAGACACAGGGGAAGGAAGAAAGAAGTGACCACAAGAATGAACTCAGTATGACTCAGTGTACTAGGCCCTGGGGCCTACTTTTAGGTATTTCTTTCCTGAGCTGTATTCTATATGTTATACAGTCACTATCAAACCATGGTATAATTAGTTAGTTAAAAGGCTTTATATTCTCTTTGCATGGAGACCAAAATTATAGCCTGGTTTCTGCTTTGGAAGAGGTAGCTTAGGGTGAACTGCAGAGGTGGGAACTAAATGGATCCTTGGCTGAGAAGCCAGCTTAGCCACAACCAGTGACAAATTGGTTGAGTGGTTATGCAGTCCTTCAAGTCTTCTGGGGCTTCTTGGAAAGAGGATTGGTTTCTTCTAGTCACAAATGTCAGCAACTTTCCTTGCTTGTGAATTAGAATTTTAAACTCTTGTAATCTGAAGAATGCAGGAACACTCAGGATTCACACTTGTCCAAGTTTCTTGTACAAGTACACAGGATTGGGGAAAATCTGAAATGCCCAGGAGCACAGGTTTCGAATTTTCAAATATTTATATTTTCACAGTGAAATTAGGGATAACTCTAAGACTAAACACACAATCCATTGTTCTCTATGTCCCTGAAAGTAAGTTTATACATATGCATATTGCTTATTTTACTAATTTTATGTGAGTCAAAGTTTTGTGGCCTGGAATTTTGGACCTGGGGTATCATAGCAGTGCTAAAAAACGTTTTCAATTTCAGACTTGGGGATTCAGGATGCTGAGCATAGATTATAATTAGAAGCATTAAAAATAGCATTCACCTTCTATTTCAATGTACACTTTTATTCATGGTTGAAAATAATAGTTAATTACATATAACTTGTAAACTTATTCAGAATCAGTTTTCAGAGAGACATAAAAATGTGTGGAATAAATGACATATTCTGATGACTGTAGAAGATAATATATAGGTAGAAGCACAAAATGTAGAAAGTAAAATTGTGAAAACAAGTCCTGTTACCAGTATGTGTAAGAAAAACAAGACTCATTTTCCACCAGCTACCAATATTATATAGGGCAGTTCTTGACAGAGTTCAGTTATTTTCATTTACTTCACCTGATAACTCAAGAAACAATAGAAAAAGACACTAATAAATATACAGAGAAATCACTTCACAGTGTTATGCGATAGTAGAAACTTGTATCAATTACAAAAAAATCACTTGAGGTTTTTACATAGAGTTCTAGTGCCAAGTTTGAGAGACATCTTGGTTAGCAAGCAATCTGAGAATTCTTAAAGACAGATTTTCTTAAACTGCTGGTAAAACTGTTGATGGTTTAAAAGCAACTAGAAGTAGACAGAAGGTGCTGCGACCAGCCATTTTAACAGCAGGCATGGAGCAAAATGCTCTGCTGCTTTCTCTTCTCTCCATAAGATGGCAGAGTTGGTGTTACAAAAGAGAGAGCAAACTCACTGTTAGACACACTGTTAGTCTTGGGAAGAGTAGAAGGTTTAGGGTCATTCTTGATATTTTAATATTGCCATCTTCATTCAGCAATAGTACTAATAGTACTAAGTTTATCAGAAATAACAGCAAAGGGGCAGCTATGCATGGACCTCCAAGTATAGCAGGCTTTCCTGGAGACCCCCCTCTCTGAGCACTGCTTTTTCTTTCTAGACAGTTATGTCTCTTAAGGGTCTCTTCCACACCCGATCACTCCAGGCCCCATGGTAGTATACCCAGGTCACCACAGAGGCAACTAGAGTATATCTGTGTGTGGCTGAGGCAAGCATAATTATTTAGACTGACAGGGGTGACAGAATGGCCTACCTTAATTAGAACTCAGAAGTGCAATGGGCTGGCTTTGGTTTGTGTGATCCGGTAACTGGTTCTTAGATCTGCCAATCAAGTCCTAAGTGATAGGGCACTATTTTCAAATGTGGCACACACATGCCCAGAGGCAAAGGTGGCTCAGATGTCAGTGTCCTGAGCATCATAGAATGAATGAACAGTGGTATCTCAGAGGCTGAACTCTGTAAAGGAAGAAGTCTGCCCAAAGCTATGAGGATTTCTGTAGTCAACTTCTCAAAGAAAGCTGGGACATTTGATTAGTTTTCATTGCCCCTCTGCCCCCTGGGCTGGGGAATTCTTTCAAAACCAGATTCTTGCCAAGTGTTTGTTAAAAGCATCCCATTGCATTTGGGCTGACCATCTTCCTTATCGGAGCTCAGAATCTGTGGGGAAGGATGTACTCCATACCTTCTTCCAGGGCCCAGATGCTTTAGAATGGTATTTGCTTGAGGCTTTGTAGATTAATCTATCTCCTCGGGGTTAGAATGTGTGTTCCTCATGGACAGATTCTTTGTTATTTTGCTTTATTTCTCTAATACCTGGACAGTATCTCACCCTCATGAGAATCTCTGCAAGCGTGCTTCGAAAGAAAAGCAGATAACATCGCTTGTCACCACAGCTTGCATGGTGTGGCTTAAAGGAGTTCATAGAATCTTGTGTCCCTCTGTATATGCTTGTGGATTAAACAAATTGCTACGTATGACAGTGACCTGCAATAAAATTTCCCTATCAGTAGCTGCTCCTGAGTGGTCAACTTTATACACGAAAGAGCAAATCTGATTAACCCAGGAATGAGAAACTTGCTTGAGCGAGCAGCTGTCAATGGATTTACTTTATCAATTACTGATAGACTAAGAATAGTACAGGAAACAAAGTTGTTTGGGCGAACGTAAGCCCGAACTCTTGAATTGGAAGAAAGTATGCCAAACTAATGTGGCATGCTTTAGAGGAACCTTCACCTTTTCTGTGAAATATCCTCAGATGTTGAGAAGTCTGTGCTGGAGAAAACCATGCTGTTCCACCAAAGAAGAACAATTTGGTAACTACAAGGTAAAGGAGAATTTCTCATAGGGGACAATTCTCAGAAACTAGTGTTAGAAACCTATATATGGCAAATCAAATCCTCCTCCACCTTAGATAATTTCTTACCATGCTGTGGCTCCTATGTGAGACATACATGGGAGATGTCTGTGGTACTATGTTCTTTATCCAGTGTCTTTAGCATTAGAGATACTAATGACCATGGGCCACCAAAACACTCTGGAAATATCATCCTATAAAAAGCAATGCCATATTTAAGAAGCTCAGACAATAAAGGTCTCTCTCTCTCTCTCTCTCTCTCTCTCTCTCTCTCTCTCTCTCTCTCTCTCTCTGTGTGTGTGTGTGTGTGTGTGTGTGGAGAGAGAGAGAGAGAGAGAGAGAGGAGAGAGAGAGAGAGAGAGAGAGATCATCAGAAAAAAAAATTAGCAGCAGCCAAAAGTAGTGCATCTTATTCAGATAAAACAAATAATGGTTAAAATTGTAAGAGAGTGAAAGAGAACTAAAGAATACCCATTCTTAGTTCACACAGTCATGATTTTTTTTTTTTGGTTTTTCGAGACAGGGTTTCTCTGTGTAGCCCTGGCTGTCCTGGAACTCACTCTGTAGACCAGGATTTTAACTAACATCTGGCTTTATCCTAGTAGAAGTAAAACAGTTTTGCAAAGCTATTCACTACTGCCTGAAGACTCCGTTGCAGGAATTTTTACATCGCATGTGTCTATATGCCAGTGATTCAGGTTCTTATGTTAGTTTCCTCCCTGTGTTTTTTCAGAGGCAGTGTGTTTAAATGTTTGTCAGCATTTCTGCATATTCTCTGCAATAGCTCCATTTTATGTTTCCTGCTCCTTAATCTGTTGGGTGCTTGAAAATTACTTTATTAGCACAAGTCCAAGTTGTGTTTTAATTAAGAATAATAAATACTAGGCAGGAGAGCTTCCTTCTGAAGAGAAACTCAGGAGTTTCAGAACGTGGAATATAAAATACCTACCGGGAGTGGCTGAGACCTTTTTGTCTGTCTTTTGCTCCTTGGTTCTGCTGTGTGCTCGGGAGGTTGCTAGGCAGCAGGGCTCTTGTCATATGTAAGAAGTCTCAGGAAAAAAAAAAAAACAAAAAAACAAAAAAACAACCTACAAAGTCAGAAATTTGTCATTGTTTCCAGCCCAGGGCATCTCATTGGGAACTCTCACCTACAAGTTACTAGGAGAGGATGAGAAATTGTTTCGTTATTCTATGTCAGGCATTTTGCTCTAGGAACTGATGTGGATATTAATTCTAACTCTCTTCACTTCAGGGTTTTCCCTTGAGGACGGTAGAGTGTTTTGAAGTGTTCACACCCACGTTTCCCTTGAGCTATGTGAAATGGAAAAAAAAATGTAACATCTACATCTTTAAAAGAGAAAGAGGCATGCTTTCATTGCAATTATTACTGATGCTAATAATACTCTGTGCTTCTAGCAGCATCTGTCATGTGGCAGCTCAGCTCCTCAGCAGAACTATAATGAAAACGCTGTTTTCTTAAAGGTTGTGTTTAATTATTATGCAGCTTCTTAGTTATGGGTATGGAAATGCAAGGTTTCTGTGGAGGAAATCAAGGAAGGTGAATGCAGGGATCCTGAAACAAAGGAGAAATAAGGAAACAAGCCCAGAACCTGCTGACATCACTGCCCAAAGCTCCTGCTTTGACAAGGATTGAGTCAAAGCAGACCCTGCAGACTTAAGACCACAAGGGGCATTTTAGAGCCAGTGGAGGGACTTTGATCTCTGAGCATATTGGCATATTTCAGGTAGTTTGACATCTGTCATCAATACCTTTCCTTGTGTCATTACAAAGTCTAACAGTAACCAACTGATATTTTAAAACCATTATATGAAGCACAATGAAATGAACTAATGAGTCTTGCTTGTCCTCCAAAATCCAGTTAAGTAAGCAACAAGACTAAGAACACAAGAGTTAGTTCTAGTCGTAAAGAGACTTAGCTTGCAGGCTGGGCTGCTTTTAATCCCAGTACTCAGGAGGCAGAAGCAGGTGTGGGGGGGGTGTCTGTGAGTTCCATGCCATTCGGGGATATATATATATATATATATATATATATATATATATATATATATATACATACATATATGGAGAGAGAGAGAGACCCTGCCTTAAACAAACAAACAGACAGACACACAGACAGACAGAGATATACTATAAAACTTAAAACTTTTAAAAGCTATAGAGAACCAAAATAAATACCTATGCACATTGGATGAATAAATGGATCTATTATCATAAACTGTTTATAATTGTAACCCCACTCTGGTAGTGAGAAGGAAAGTCTGTATGACACAACGCAGGTACTGATGAAGGAACTTGAAAATCTGGTTCATAGCATTACTTGTTTCTGTTATCTGTTTATTTACTTACTAACAGAACTAAGGATTGTACTCTGGGCTCCACATATTCTAAGCAAGCTAATTCTAATCAATGAGCTATATCCTCAGTACCTGTTTCTACTATCAAGACTTGAATTAATATAGAAACGTTGATTGTTGGACTCTGATCTGAGACTGCATGTGGTCTTCATAAATTCTTTTGTAAAACTATAGGCAGAAGATGCCTGAAAGAAATAGAATGATACCCTTTGAGCAAGGAGGCTCAGGGAAGATGAAACTGTAACAAGCAGTCAAAAGTGGCTGTAAACAAGCTATTAGCACATTCACTTCCCTGGGACCTGTCATCCAACAGTTGAAAGTAAGCTCTCTGTGTGCTGACTGGTAAATGTAGTGGGCAGGTTGTTCAGAGCACACAAAATTGTGTTTAAGATGCAAGTGAAGAAAGCAGACACAGAGAGACCAAGCTGGTCTGTCTTGTGGAAAGCAAAACTACCACCATTTGTAATGGGATCTGATGCCTTCTTCCAGTGTGTTTGAAGACAAAGTACTCACATACATAAAATAATAAATTAATTAAAAAAATAAAACAAAACAGTGAGAAACCAGTGAACCTTTGATCAGGGATTTCTAATTATCCCTCTACCCTCCAGAAAACAAGCAAAACAAAACAACAACCAACCAACCAACCAACCAACCAACCAACCAACCAACCAAAAAACAACAAAAACTGAAAAGAATGCTGATATCCTCTAGCTAGTGATTCTGTTGTGAAAAAAGGAGAGGCAGGTGATAGAGAAGAGGCCAGCAGCATGTATCTTCCTTCAGGTGGCTTACAACCTGAACATCCAGGGCTACACAGATCTGCATTAAACGTCATTACAAAACAGCTGGCCAGTAAAAGCCTGATCACCAGGACGCTATACAAGACAGCCATGGAATAAATGCGGAAGAAAAAGTCTAGACTGATTCACAGATATAATAGGACACCAGATGAATTTACTGCTGTGACCAGCCTCAGTGTCCTCTGCCTCAAATGGGAACAGGGTGACACAGGTCTTTCCAGTGCTATGAGTTTAGCTTGCAGAGAAAGAGCATACTCTTATGGGTGTGTGCACATGAGTGCAGGTACCTGAAAAGTCCAAAAGGGGGAATCAGATCCCCTGGAACTAGAATTACAGGCAGTTGTGAGTTACCCGGTGTGGATGCTGGGAACTTAACTTGGGTCCTTTGCAAGAGCTTCAGGCAAGGAGTACACACCTAACCATCTTGAGATTGACTTAACATCGAAGCATCTTTTTTGCCCCCTTGCTTACTTACCTAAGTTTTAAAAATGACATCTTGCTATTCTGCTCAAGTGGACTTTATACTTCTGGCCTCAAGAAATTCTTCTACCTCTGGCTTCTGAGTATTAGATCCCAACTCACATAATCATTTTGAAATTATCAGGTGTTAGCTGGATTTGGAGGCAATTTATGCTGAGAAAGACTAGGAGCAGCACTCTTCAGTTCACAAAATCATTTCCTAGGGTGTTAAATAAGCAGTATTTGGAGCACACGATCCAGGAAGAAGGCACAGTAAAATCTAATGATAAAATTTTTCTGATTTCCTCAATTTTAAATTTCTCAAAAATAATGTATTTTTTTCAAGTAAAAAAATTGAAGAGAGAGGTTGACCAACTTAAAAAAATGCACCCCCCCATTTAGTTCTTATAGTGCTGGAGATCAACTTTATAAGGTGTTGGCTTCAATGATAGTCATGTGCTCCATCACTGAAGTACCTCTCTAGCCCCCTCTTCCTCCTCTTTCTCCTCTTCTTCCTCCTCCTCTTCTTCTTCCTCCTCTTCTTCCTCTTCCTCCTCTTCCTCCTCCTCAATGGTTTCCCTTTTCCTTTCCCTCATTCTTTTCTTCCTCTTCCTTTTATAATTTTTGTGACGATTCTCACTAAGCCACCTAGACTGCTCTTGAATTTGTGTTCATTCAGTCTCACCCTCCCATGTAGTAGAGGTTGTAGGCCTGTGCCACCATGCTTGGCTGAGCTCAATTTTAACACAGAGAAAATAACAGAATACATAAAGGTCAAATGGAGAGAAACTCAAAGCAAATCCACCTGAATCAGGAACAAGACAAGGATGTACAAGAGATTACACATTGTAAGTTACCTGTCCTGATTCACTTTCCTAAGCACTGTATACACTAGGTACCTGTTGAATTAAGTGGCAATAAAATAAAGACCTTATTGATCACTACAGAAGATCTTGTGGAAGAGAATTCAACTGTTTTACATGGAAGAATTAACCCGTTGGTGCTGTTATGCGTGAACTGAGCCCTGTATTGAACTGGCTCTTTAAATTAGAGTCATTGCAACAGCAGAAAAAACAAAATACATTTTACAGGATTAATGAAACACTGAAGAATCTAGCAACATATATTAGGCTTTCTTTCTGACCATAAAGACCAGATAAGAAAGGAAGACGCAGATAGTTTTATTTCATGGAGCTGATGATATTTTTCACAATATTAAAAAGTATATGTCTTTTTTTGTACAATGTATAATAATTAAAAAATTGAGACCTCTATTTCAACAAGATGGTGCTCTTGAAGTATATGCAAAAGGCTGTTCAATATTCTTCTATATGTGTTTAATATTCTTAGTTTTAGATGAGTACAATATAATTTAGAATATAGGCTCTAGTGTCCAGCATTTTTTGCAACAAAGTTTGTGGTAGACCAAACTTTGGCAAATGATGTAAGTAGACATATTCTAAGTCAGCTTCTAAGATGTGTTTTTAAACAAAAGGAATGACATTCATTTTGTCTTTCTTGCCTTTACTTCCCTTGGCTGGAACTAAACAACCAAACATATGCTTCATCAGTCATATTGAATGTTGTTATGATTTGAGAAACCGTAGCCACAAAAGATGAAGCAGCAAGAGGTCAAGCTCTCTAAGAAGCTCCCACGCTGATCTCTGCTGATGGTATTCAGAATGTTAGAATATGAAGAGGAATAGACACCTCTCTTAGTTAAGCTGCTGTCATTTTGTTGTTTGTGTTGGTGATGGTAATGGTCATGTGTGGTTCAACCTAATTCTAAAGTAGACTGGCCGCTGGTTATTTAAAAGCAGATACTATGAGGAAAACCACCTAGATTATCAGTTTCATCAGACTACTTCTTAAAAGCTCTAAAGAGGAAGGGAAATGTGCTTCAGTGTTTTCATTCAGCGAAATAAACAAAGCTATTTGACCAGAGGAGCAAAACTGGCATTGTCCGAATAAAGATGGCATAACTCCATTTCTGTTCTTTCAACCTACTTCTCACTCTGCTCCTTCTTCATTGCTCTTCCCCTCCATTGCTTTATTCTTTTAACTTATCTCTCAAGTTCAAGAAAAAGCATATTTGGATCCTTTAAATAGTTCATTTTTTAAACATTTACCATTTAATAGGATCCATGCCCTTCATATGAATGCAAGTTCAAAGGAAATGGTTAATTCTCCGTGGGTGCCGATTCCCCAAACAGATCCTAGCATTTAAGAAGATTTATCTACCACATAGAAATGGCCTTTTCTCTAAACTTTCTTGATGAACAAAGGAGATGCTACTCACAAAACAAAATGTAAATTTTTATAGTTTTCCACTTTTCATATTTTTTTCTTAATCAATAAATACATTCGTCTAATGTTTAAAGTGTACCAGCTCCCTTTCTGATTGGCACACTATTTAGTCATATAAGGAGTAGTGTTTTCCATTGGTTTTGCTTGTGGATAAAATATTCTTAATTTGTAGCCTTATTTATAACAAATATTTAGACTTGACTTCTGGACACTTTAAAAGACTCCTTGACTTCAAAATGTTATAGGGCACTTGCATATTAAAGAAATATTTTTAAGCTCAGAAATTTAAGGTTTCTGAGTCTTTAAAAGACAGGTGGGCATGTGTGAGCTCAACAATGGTGCCAGAAGTTCAACAGCCACTGAAGCGAGGGCCATGGCAGAAGCCAGTTTCTATGTATTCTTGCTGATGGGTATCAGTGAAGAGGCTAGAGAAGCCAGGTCAAAGGGCTTCTCCCAAAGAGCCAAGTTTGTATCATTTCATTGGGCAGTAGCTTTGTTCACAGCTTAGGGCTAGTTCAGGAGTACATTAAGCCATCTTGGAGTTAGTTCATTAGCATAGAAATATTTGTCTTGGGCTTGGTTTTATCTGAGCTGCCTGTGGCCAGTCCATAACACATCAGTTATTTGTATTTTTTCTACTTTATTCATCCAACTCTTGAAAGAAATCAGATACTGTCTTGGGCTAAAATATCAAGTCAGAACACAGAATTCTAATCAATCTGTAAAGTTTTCCCAAATTCCTTCTTAAAGTGACTCACAAGCGATAAGTATTTGCTTTAAAAACCAAACACCCATAATGTTTTCCATAGTGAGACCATTTTGGGAATGTAATTTTTAAAATTAAGTACAAAATGAAGGTCTGTTTAATCTTGGTAAGATTCTAACTTTCAGAACGAAAAGTACAATTTTGGTTTTTATTTGCTCTTCAAATAAATTAGCAGTCATGATGTTTTTTCTAGGCTTCACAACACACATTTTAGTTGATCCTAATGTAGACAAATTTCACTTATCAGAAATGGGCTGTTCATCAGATGAAACAGCCATCTTGTTATATCCTGTCAGGCTAAGCTACTAAACTATATCTGCCTCTTTTATTCGGGTTTATGGGAACAGCAAGGCTTGTTTTACTAAAGAAGTAAGAAAATGCATCAATATTTGCTAAAACAAGATGCTATGCTGTCTTCTAAAAAAAAGTGAACCAACCACATTCAAGGTTTAGAGAAGTATGAATACATGTTTTTGTTTCAGGGACACACCCTCTCCCTTTCTATGGCGGTGAAAAGAGGTTAAGATCATTGGGGAACATGTTCTTACAGTTTTTCTCTGATATGGACTGCTCTATGCCCAAGACATTTCATGTCTGTGAGTTCTCTAATCCTTTCTTTCTTCTGCCTAACTTTTGCTGGTTTTGGAACATCATTGAAAGTTCCCATAAATAAGCTGATGCCATCCTAGCTCCTGTGTTGCCACATAACGTAGCAGGATGCTACAAGGAAAAATAAGTCATTTATTCAAAAGAAGGCTGAGCCTGGATTCAGATTGGCTGTGACTGACAAGGCTTGGTGCCAAGGTGGTTCAATGACAAGACTTGGGCTTTGTGTCATTCTTCTACTCCCTGCCATGACCCTGGGGTCCTCAAATGGGAATTTGATGGCAACACCTTTCAGGTTCCAAGAACTCCTTGTCATTTAGAATCTTTCTAATTTCTTCTGTAGGCTAGAACTCAGTGAGAGTACCAGCTGACTCACAGGATACAACCGAGGGTACATGAACTTTGAGGCATTAGGGCAGAGGTCATTGCATTAAATTCTGATTGTTAGCAGATTCATGAAATCTACGTACATAAGAGGGAGAAGATAGAACAAACAGACTTCCACAAACATACAAAAATTTGTACCAATTTCAGTGGTTTTGTGCCTTAGAGATACATGAGCTGCACTGGACTGACTCTGGAGCAAACAGTGGATAGACAGAACTGTGATGAAGGGAAGACTTAATCTTCTGTCTGTACAAAAGGAGCAAAATGGCTTTTCACATGGGAACTAACGCAGAGACAGAAAACACTGTGGTGAGACAAATACCTGTCTTATCTGGTGAGCAGAGAGTTCATCAATGATGCAGTTAAATCTCAGCAGTGAGAATCAACATGGATTTTATCAGTCTATTTAGCCACATCACATTTGCCAGATATTTGGTTAAAACCAGTTTAAATCAGCACACTAAGTCAAGTACACTGCAGTTTCTAATGTGGTATTTGTTGGTGGCATCATGGAGACTTATGGAAATGGGGGCTTAGGAAGGTTCCTAAAATGTCAGACATGCTCTGTATTTTGGTTGAAGCATTGGTCATTCAGTTTGTGCATTTCTCATTGTACCCTTAAAATCTATGCATTTCACCATACATATATTTTATTTGAATCTAAAAAGCCCCACAATTGTGATACTTCTTCCAAGATGGACTTATTTTCTCCCTTAGAAAATTAGGTTTCCCAGTTACTTTTCTTGATTATTGGGATGAATGGGGGAAAAAAAAAAACTGATGTAACTCAAGCATAAATATTTTTGTTACAGATTTCTGTAGAATTCTATAGCATTTGAATGTTCCCTTTGAATATCCTAAAAATTCCAGGCTACAGATTTATGGCTGTGATTTCTGTCCCACAACCCTTGAGCTGTATGTTTAGGTCTGACATCAGTGTTGGGAGTGAAACAAAGAGCAGAAAATATGAACCTCACAGACTGTCAACTCCCTGCATAGGGGAAAAGCTCCACTCAGCGCTTCTGTTTTTGTACTCAATCATAATATAAACATACACATACATATGTGTCTCAGAAATTGCAAGAACAAAAGATGCATACATCTGCAAATTTAGACTGCCAGAATATTGTTGTGGACTCTTTAGAGAACCAGAACAAAGGACTCCATGTTTTGTCTGCATCTGATGCAGATGTTTAAACAGTGATCTGTGCTCAGTTTGAAAGTTGGATCGAGTCTTTGTGCAATCTGCCACAGGTCTGTTCTTGTGTCTGATGCCACAGGCAACGTCTGAGTACACAAATCCATTAGCTTAGCAGGGTTCAGGGGTTAGTAACCTGGATGTCACAGCTCAACAACACAGTCAGTCCCCTTAGAAATGACTTGGAGATTTTCACAGATTTCTTTTTTCATTTTGCATGCCTCAAATCAAATTAAGAAAAAATTAAAAATCACTTTTTTTTTTTTTTTTACAATTTACAAGTGCTCATATAAGAAGATGACTTAAAAAAAAAAAAAAAACAACCCACCCAAGCACCCAGAACGCATCTAGCAAACAACGCTAATATTACACAGGGTGAGACCTAAGACCTCGCAGCTCCATGTTCGCTGGTAGGCAGGGGGCGCAGTCCTGCTGTCTAGGAGGAAGGTGTCGCTGTAGGATCCCCAGAGCTAGAGGTCAGTGGTGCTTTGTTCCCTAACTCAAGTCCAGGAGCCGCAATTCAGAGTCAATGTCATTACTTATTTCGACCTGAAAGAGAAAATATTAATTGCTTTTAAGAACTCCAGTGCTGATAAATGAAAAGCTTGTCCCTTTCTCCCGGCCTTTTGAAATGCAAAGCAATTTAGGGTGGGCCTGCTTCTCTCTGACTTAGGAGCTAGGAAGGCGGAAGGCTTTGCTCTTGTGCTTTCCAATCCGGATGGGGAGACAGCTGATAACCACAAGAATTTGGGATGAGGTGGACTCACTGTCTCAGGAGGGAAGGCAGTATATATCCCCAATTTATTAGCCACACACCCCCTTGCCCCCCACCACCCATAGCCTCTTCATGATAGAGGTCTTGGTCTGGTTCCCTCACCAAAATACTATCTGAGATGTATAACGTTACACATCCATACATTGCCTTGACCACTGTGCCTAAATATTTGGTGGGGAAAAAAGAAACAAAACAAAACAAAACAACCACCCCCAACCCCCAACACACACACCAAAAAGCCTGTTCCTGGCAGTGTCTTTCAGATGAGGTTAACATTTCAGCCCACAGACCATGTAAAGTATATCTTTCTCCACAGTGTGGGTGGACATTGTGGGATCCTTTGAAAGCCTCACCACACAGGTTTCCTGAGGAACAGGGGGATCCCCTGCCAGATTAGTTGCAGCATTGCCTTATCCCTGTTCTTCAGTCTGCCAGCTACAACTGCAGATTGAAGACTTCCCAGGCTCATTTGCTGCATAAGCCAGTTTCTTAATATCTCTACCAACTCTTTCGTCCTTTCTCCCCTGTCCCTTACTCCCTTACCCTGCTTCACTTCCTGCTTCTCTGTCTCTTTCTCCCTCTTCAGCAGTACCCCCCATCCACCACCACCAATGTAAATTTTGCTTGTCTGGCCAACCAAAAGTATGACAACCCTCCGTGTGAGTCATTCTGGTCTCCACATTTTGAACAGAGTGTGCCCATAACTTCTTTTGCAGCCTTTGGAATGCATAGATCTGAACAGTGTGTCCATGCTCAAAGTCAACTCAGCATCATACCTGCATAGCCAGGTACAGTATGTTAGCTCTCTCCATCTCTCTCCTGTGAAGTCTTAGCTGGTCTAAACCTTACACTCCTTTGACAGCCCAGGAGAACCTGGTCTCTGTACACTTCTACTGGTGCTCATCCTGCTACGAGAACTCAGGTGAGCTCTACACTTCCCTATGTCTAACTCGTGGCCACTTCTGACGCTGGTGACTCTCTAATCTGTTCCTCATAGTCATGTGAGTTTTCTCCTTCCAAAATAATCCTAAGCACCCGACAAGGGAGGCTGTTTCACACTACATTTACATCCCTGTCTAGACATTTCTCGTCCATTAGTGTAGTTCAGTAATTCCATCATTTGGAATGGGCATTTCAGTTATAATTTGAAATAGTTAAAAAAATAAAAATAAAAAACAAAACCAAACCCTCCAGCTTTCTACTTTCCTGTTTCTGGTGTCTCTCTTCTCCCCACGAATGGTGTTTCCCCCTGACAACCAAGGAGGCCCCTGGTCATCTGGGTTTTGCTGCAGCATTTACTCCGTGCTTCTGTTTCTTTGGAGTCTGAATGGCAAGTCCCTAAGTCTAATCATTTCACTCTATGTTTTAACTGTGATTTACATGGGGAGATAAAGAGATGTGATTTAAAATAGAGATTCATAGCTTCATTATAGTCTTAAGTTAGCAGGAATAGTGCAGGTTCTAAAGATCACTTCTCTGTGAACACATGAAGCTGGTTTCAACGAAGCAGATAAAAGCAGGAGCGTTACTGTATGTAGTGTATAGGAGCCAAGGATGCCACTGGAGAGCCTTTTACAGTGGAACAGACCCGACACAAGGAATTACCTGGCCCCACAAGTGTAGAGCCAGTACAACTTGCCCGACTGTAAGAATGTGTATGCCTGCTTGTCTGCTTACTTTTACCTAGTCTCCATCACCTCAGTTCCTAATAATATTTAATATATTTCATATCTCTATTACTCCAATTACCTAGAAATGTTTTTTTTTAGTAGATTTGTTGAAATGGTAATCTACATTATATTAGAACATTAGATCCTCAATCTATTTTAATTATTAACAATTTCCCATAATTAATTTTTTTCTACTTAATTATGGTCATCCAGATTTGGCTCATGTTACTAACTAGAGTAGTTCAAGTTCAGGCTTGACTTTACAAACAGGCTCCTGGTAGATAGTAGTATGCATGCATGTCTTATGTGGCATGGAATATCTTTTAATGTTATGAGTGAGCAATACATCTAGGTGTTGATTTTGGATCCATAAACTCATGATCTCCTTGCTTTCTTGCTTTTAAATAAGTGCCTGCAGAAAGTTTAACAATGGTTCGATTAACCCAGCCTCCAAAGGTAGAGAACAAGCAGATGACAAGACAATGATGCTAGTTCAATGTATTCCTTGAAGGCTTGCAATTATTTCTCTTTCTACTTGTTTTCTAAGTTTCTTGGTGTTATATCTGATGTGTGTGTGTCTGTGTGTCTGTGTGTTGTGTGACTGTGTATGTGAGATTTGCCCTTGCTTCTGCTATTTCTGTTATTGTTTTCCCACAGACATGGAATAGTATTTTTAATGTAATACAAATCCAGATGGTGGAAGCAGAGGACGATTTCTACAAACTGTCTTCTGACTTAAACATGTCTGGCATAGCACATGTGTAAACTACTACCACACACACACACACCACACACACACACACACACAGACACAGACACAGACACAGTTGTAAAGAATTGATCTTTGAGAGGGCTGTGGCAGTGCACCCCTTTAATTGCAGCATTCAAGAGGCAAGAGTGTGAATTGTAGGCCAATATGGTTGAGACTTTGCTGTGCTGAGACCACAGACAGACAGACAGACACACACACACAACACACATGATTTTAAAAGATGAATGGAATGGTTGTGTAGCATGAGTGGAAACTTTATTCTTGACCTAAAAGTGAACAGAAATATGAATTTGTACAGTAAGATATGGCCCTGTATTTCTGGCAGCATCGTAACCTCTTCAGTTAGGTACCATTGGATTCTACAAAGTTCTAGGAGCAGCAATGATGTTTCATATCACAATGTCAGATAAAGTATGGCGGTGTCCCCAGACGAGAATTGGATAGTTGACTGATCTTTAGTTGTAGTGATCATGTTAAACTTTTTTTTTTTTTTAAATATCTATAGTGTTGGTGATATCTTCTTTTTCAGCGAGGACAAGGGCACATAGCCTATTATAATGATGAAACTTATCTCCATCTAAACTCACCATGGCTACATATTAAGCATGTGCTCTTCCAGTAGTCATAACAATGTGTAACCCCTTCTCACAAGGAATCAGAGAGCCACTCATACCTGTGAGAAGAAGAGTTCCCAGGCCAGAGAGGGCAAGGAGCTGAGATGAAGGTATCCTTGTGCTACTAAGGCATACATACAGGGAATCCCGTCTCTCCTTTGGGACAACTAAGACTGCACTGAGTATGTTGCAATTGTAGTACCCTTGAGAGAGTCCTTAAAGGCTAATGTCTCTAAAACTGCTTTCCATGTTCAGGGGCTGATGGTTGCTCTCAGTGAGTGTGACTCCATGATTAGCAATGGAAAGAGTGAGACAGCCATTGCTAGGAACAGATCTCAGTTAAGCGTATCCTATGTACCACAGAGGACAGAGCTAGCATATTTTATATGTGTGCTTGGTAAGCTGTGAAAGCTAATCACGAACAAACGCAGACAACATTAAGGACAGTTATCATTTATTCATCTTTAGTCTATTGAGGCTACTGTTGCTGACAGTTACTGTAAGTTTTTCTCCTTTATTATATTTTTTATTTAAAGCAATTCTAAATTTAAGTATATTTTGGTCATATTCTTCCTATCCCTCAAGTCCTGCCAGATTCTGTCCCACTCCCTACCTATTCAACTTTAGTTCTTTCTTAAATAAACAAACAAAACCCCAATACAACAGCCTTCCTAATCAAGAAAACAACGTAAAATATCAATCCCCCCCCCAAAAAAAGACAAAAAACCTACTAACCAAATAAAAACAACAACAAAAAAAAAATCACCAAACTGTGACCAAATAAAAGCAGGCAAAAAACCTCTGGAGTATATCATATGTTGATCAACTACTTCTGAACACGAGACATGCCATGACAGATATATTCAGTGTCACGTCATTGGAGAAAAGTTATTTCCCCTCTCCAAACAGTTTGTTAACAATTACCCTAGTGACTAGGTTTTCTTTCTTTTCTTTCTTTCTTTCTTTCTTTCTTTCTTTCTTTCTTTCTTTCTTTCTTTCTTTCTTCTCTCTCTTCTCTCTCTCTCTCTCTCTCTCTCTCTCTCCCCTTCCTTCCTTCCTCTCTCTCCTCTCTCTCTTTGTTAAAATAAAACATAATAAGATAAAACAAAAACTATCACATCAAAGGTATACAAGGCAAACCAGCAAATCAGCAGAAAGAAAAGAGCCTAAAGGCACATGACTCAGAGACCTACTCTTTTCCACACTCATGAAACCCATAAAAAAGTCCCACTAAACTGGAGTCATAATAAAAGTGCAGAAGACCTGCTGCCTTAGTCTCTGTGAGTTCATGTCAGCTTTGATCATATTGATTTGTAGGGCTTGTTCTTGGTGTTCTCCATTTCTTCGCATATATAATATAATATATATATAAATATATATATATCTTCTGGCATATATATATATATATATCTATATCTCTCCTCTTACGTAGTGTTCCCAGATATCTAAAGGGTGATATTTGATGGAGACATCCATTTAGGGCTGAGTATTCTAAAGTCTCTTACTCTCTGCATAATGTTTGTCTGTGGGTCTCTATATTTTGTTCCTATCTGCTGCAACAAAAAGCTTCTCTGATGATCACCAAATAAGGCACTGGTCTGTGAGTATAGCAGCATGTTACTAAGAGTCATTTTATCACATTTTTTTCCTTTTTGTGGACCAGTGTTGTTTGGTTTTACCGAGGTCTCTGGTCTATGTAGTCTCTGGTTATTGTTTACCAGGCAGTATCAGGTATGGGTTCCATCTTGTGAACTGGGCTTAAGTCAAATTAGTATTTGTTGGTTCCTTCCACAAGCTTTGTGCCATCATTGCACTAACATATCTTGCAGGTACTACTTCATTTAGATCAAAGGTTTTGTGGCTAGCTTGGTGTTTCCTTTATCTTTTAGTAGTATCTTCCTGTTTCGAAGATTCTGGAATATAAGGGTGAAGGCACTGTGTAGGCACAAACTTGACATCTCCATATTCAATGAGTTTATAGCTGTTGTCTTCAGTAATGGGGCCTTGCTTCAGTTTGTGGAAAATAACCTAAAGTCTTGGCAACAGCCTGGGTTGTTTGGGAATTTCTGAGAGGTCCTTTGGAGAACAATTCAATTAAATGTACCCCAGTCCCCATAATTTACACTTTGTTTGGTGACAAGTGATAGCCAGTTGGAGCTCTGTCTCCCCCATTATTAGCAATTTTATTTAAACTACCTTCATGTATGTACATATTTAGAAAGTTTTTTGTATTGCATTTACATACTACCCCTTATACACCCCTTAATTTTAGCTATCTCTTCTGCCCCTGTTCCCTCATAACTTCTCTTTCTCCCCACTTAATACTCACACTATCGAAGCCCTATATCTTGTCTTGTTCCCTCTAGTCCCTTACTCTATACCCAGCCTCACTGGTTCTCCTGGTGGCAGCTTGCTTATCATTGACTTTACAGCTATTCTCTACATATAAACAAATACACAGTACACTTTTCTTTCTGGGTCTGCGTTACCTCAGTCAGGATAACTTTTTTTCTACTTCCATCCATTTTGCTTACAAATTGCATAATGCCATTAAGAAAACCAGTTGAGTAATGCTCCGTTGTGTAATTGTACCTCATTTTCTTTATCCATCTTCTGTTGAGGTTTCCAACTCCGGTATTATGAAATTGGTATGCTGCTATTAGCAACGAACACGGTTGAGCAAGTGTTTTGTGGTAGGATGAAGTGTTGTTTGGGTATATGCCCATAACTGGTATTGCTGGATTTTGAGTTGATCTTGCTAAAAACTGCCACACTGATTTCCAAAGTGGCTGTACAAGTTTCCACTCCCAGTGGCAATGGAGGAGTCTTGCTGTTACTCCAGAGTCTCACCAGGAAGCGTTGTCACTTGTTTTGTTGATGTTAGTCATTCTAACAGGTGTATGATGGAATCTCAAGGTAGTTTTGATTTATACCTCGCTAATGGCTAAGGATGTTGAACATTTCTTTAAGTGTCTCTGAGGCATTTGAGTTTCCTCTAGCATTCTTTGTTTAGATTTGTACCCATTTTTAGTTGGATTATTTGTTTTCTTGATATCCAGTTCTTTGAGTTTTTTATGTATTTTGATATTAGCTTCTATTGGGTATGGAGTTGGTAAAAAATCTTTTGCCATTCTATAGGTTGTCTTGTTGTCTGAATGACAGTGTCCTTTGCTGTGCAGAAGCTTTTCAGTTTCATGAGGTCTCATTTACTAGTTGTTGATCATAGTGCCTGTACTATTAGTATTCTGTTCAGAAAGTCTTCTCCTTTGACAATGAGTTCAAGGCTATCCCCTACTTTCTCTTCTATTAGGTTCGGTGTATCTGGTTTTATGTTGAGGTTTCTTATCTATATGGACTTGAGTTTTGTATAAGGTGATAAATATGAATCTATTTGCATTCTTCTATATGTAGACATCCAGTTTCACCAGCACTACTTGTTGACGATGCTGTTTTTTCCCCAGTGTTTATTTCTGGCCTCTTTCAAACAACAGGTCACCATAAGTGTGTTATTTATGTTTGGGTCTTTAATTTAATTCCATTTATTGATGTGTCTGACTATTTTGCTATTACCATGATGTTTTTATTAAGATAGCTTTGTAGTACAACTTAAAATCTGGAAAATTAATACCTCTAGTACTTCCATTGTTATTCAGATTGTTTGAGTTAGTGTGTGTGTGTATGTATGTATGTATATTTTCATATGAAGCTCAAAATTGTCCTTTTAAGATCTATGAAGAATTATGTTGACATTTGATGGAGATTGCAAGATTGCAATGAATCTGTAGAGTAGATTGTTTTTGGTAGAATGGCCATTTTTATTAAATTATGCCAATCCTACCAATCCATTAGCATGGGAGATCTTTCCACATTCTGAGATCATCTTCAATTTCTTTCTTAAATGACTTTAAGGTTTTAATCATACAAGTCTTTCATTTCCTTAGTTAGGGATACTCCAAGATATTTTATATTATTTGAGACCATTGTGAAAGGTGTTGTTTCCCTGACTTATTTGCTAGACCATTTGTCATTTTTATACAGAACAGCTACTGATTTTTATGATCAGTTAATTTTGTATCCAGCCATTTAGCTGAAAAAAGATTTTCAACTGTAGGTGTTTCCTGGTGTAATTTTTAGGGTCCCTTATGTATACCATCATATCATCTGCAAATAGTGACTTAGTCTTTTCCAATTTGTATTCCATGATCTTCTTCAATTGTAATATTGCTCTAAGACTTTAGGTACTGTATTGAATACTTATGGGCAGAGTGGGCAATCTAGTCTTGTTCCACATTTTAGTGGAATTGCTTTGAGTTTCTCACCATTTAAGTTGAGAATGTTTATGGGCTTCCTGCAAACTGTCATCATAAATATGTTGAGGTATGTTCCTTGCATCTGTAATTTCTCTAGACTTTATGATGAAGGGGTATTATGTTTTGTTGATGATATTTTACATATCTAATGAGATGATCATTTTTCTTTCAATTTGCTTATATGGTGGATTACATTTATTGATTTACCTATGCTAAGCCATCCCAGTCACTGTGGGATTAAGCCTTTTGATCATGATGAATGATCTTTTTTGATATGTTTTTGTATTGGATTTGCTAGTATTTCATTGCATATTTTTGCGTCTATGATCATAAGGTAAATTGGACTGTAATCCTTATTCTTTATTAAGTCTTCATGTGGTTTGGGTATCAAGGTAATTCTGCCCTCATAAAATAAAGTAGGCCATGTTCCTTTTGTTTCTATTTTATGGAATAATTTGAGGATACATGGAATTAAGTCTTCTTTGAAAAACTGGTAGAATTATGCTGTAAAATCATCTAACCCTGGGCTTTTTTTTTTTAAGTTGGGGGGCTTTTAATGACTGCTTCTATTTCATTAGTGGCTATAGGCCTGTGTAAATTGTGTATATGATCTTGACTGAACTTTGTGAAGTGTTATGGATCCTGAAAATTATCCATTTCTTTATATATTCCAACTTGGTGAAGTACAGGGTTTTAAAGCATGTCCTTGTAAATCTCTAGATTTCCTTGGTGTCTGTTCTTATGTCCTCCTTTTCATTTCTAATTTTGTTCATTTTGATATTGTTTATCTGCTTTTAATTTAATTTTGTTAATCTTGAGTATGCAAGGAAGCAATGTTAATATATATTTCTTGGATGCAGTCAAAGGATGAAACATCTCTTTGAAAGCATTCTGTTAGTCTCTGTATTTTTATTAGGGGATTGTGAACCTTGATGTTTATAGATATATATGACCATGATTGTTGATTCCTGTGATTTTGTTGTTGTTGTTGATGGTGGTATTGGTTGTGTGTGTGTATGTGTGTGTGTGCACGCATGTGTGTGTTTCTTGTTTCTTCCCGTGGTTTGATTTTGTTGGTTTGAGATTATTTAATCCCTATGTTTTAAGGAAAGAGTTTATCATCTTGTATCTTTAATAGGGCTGGTTTTGTAGATATATTTTGTTTAAATTTGTCATGTTTTCTCTATCTGTGGTATAGTAGTCTGTGATGTCATCTGTTGTCTCTTAGAGTCTGCATCAAATCTATTGAAGCCGTTCTGGTACTTAGAATATCCATTGATAAGTCATGCTTATTTTTTTTATTGGGTATTTTATTTATTTACATTTGTAATGTTATCTGCTTTCCCAGTTTCCCCTCCAGAAACCCCCATTCCATCCCCCTTCCCCCACTTCTATGAGGGTGCTCCCCTACCCATCCACTCCCACATCCCTGCCCTGGCTCTCCTCTACACTGGGGCATCAAGCCTTCATAGAACCAAGGGCCTCTCCTCCCACTGATGTCCAACAAGGTCATCTTGTGCTACATATGCGGCTGAAGCCATGGGTCCCTCCATGTGTACTCTTTGGTTGGTCGTTTAGTCCATGGGAGCTCTGGGGGGTCTGGTTGATTGATATTGTTATTCTTCCTATGGGGTTGCAAACTCTTTCAGCTCCTTCAGTCCTTTGTTTAATTCTTCCATTGGGGACCTAGTGCTCAGTCCAATGTTTGGCTGCGAGTATCCTCCTCTGTATTTGTTAGGCTCTGGCAGAGCCTCTCAGGAGACAGCTATATCAGGCTCCTGTCAGCAAGCACTTCTTGGCATCCACAATAGTGTCTGGGTTTGGTGACTGTATATCGGATAGATCTCCAGGTGGGGCAGTCTCTGCATGACTTTTCCTTCAGTCTCTGTTCCACACTTTGTTTCTCTATTTCCTCCCATGAGTATTTTGTTCCTCCTTCTAAGGACTGAAGCATTCATGCTTTGGTCTTCCTTCTTCTTGAGCTTCATGTAGTCTGTGAATTGTATTTTGGGTATTGTGAGCTTTCGGGCTAATATCCACTTATCAATGAGTGCATACCATGTATGTTCTTTTGTGATTGAGTTAGCTCACTCAGGATACTTTCTAGTTCCATTCATTTGCCTAAGAATTTCTCGAATTCATTGTTTTTAATAGCTGAGTAGTACTCCATTGTGTAAAAGCACCACATTTTCTATATCCAGTCCTCTGTTGAAGGACATTTGGGTTCTTTCTAGCTTTTGCCTATTATAAATAAGGCTACTATGAACATAGTGGAGCATGTGTCCTTATTATATGTTGGAGTACCTTTAGGGTATACGCCCAGGAGTGGTATAACTGGGTCTTCAGGTAGTACTATGTCCAATTTTCTAAGGAACCACCAGACTGATTTCCAGAGTGGTTTACCAGCTTGCAATCCTACCAGCAATGGAGGAGTATTATTCTTTCTCCACATCCTCACCAGCATCTGCTGTCATCTGAAATTTTGATCTTAGCCATTCTGACTGGTATGAGGTGGAATCTCAGGGTTGTTTTGATTACTTGGTCTTTTTTTCTTGTAGCTTTAATATTCTTTCTTTGTACATTTAAAATGTTGGTTATTATGTGCTAAGAGGAACTTTTTTTTGGGGGGGGCTGTTCTATTTGGTATTCTGTAGGCTTCTTGTATGTTGATAGGCATCTCCTTCTTTAGGTTAGGGAAATTTTCTTTTTAGATTTCATTGAGAATGTTTTCCTTGCCATTTCTCTGTTTTACTTCCTCTATTTCTATTATTCCTAGATATAGTCATTTCATTTTCTAGACATTTTATACCAGGAGTAATTTAGATTTAACCCATTCTTTGACTGACATATCCATATCTTCAATCATATCTTTAATGTCTTAGATTCCCTCTTCCATCTCTATGATTTCTTGATGAAGCTTGCTCCTGTGGTTCCTATTTGAATTCCTAAATTTTTAATTTCTATATTTTCCTTAGTTTTTTGAAATTATTTTGACTTTCAGATCTTGATTGGATTATTTAGTTCCTTCCATTGTTGGTATTTTCATAGACTTATTTGAAGAATTTATTCATTTCTTCCTTAAGGACCTCTATCATATTTATAAAGCGTATTTTAAGGTCATTTTCTTGGGTTTCACTTATTTTTGAATATTCATAGCCTGTTGAGTTATGGTTGCTAAGCTCTAGTATAGATATATTGCCATGCCTGATATTGATTATGTTTTGACATTGGTGTCTAGGTATCTGGGATTGGGAAGTTTGTAATTCCAGGTGATTATATCTTATTTTTATTTGTTGGGTGAATGTTTTGATCTTGGTTTTTGTTTTTCTCTGGTTCTTAGAAAAGTTTTGTAGCCGTGTGTTGCCTGTAGGAAACTCTTCTTAGGGCCAGATAGATAGGTGTGGGCAGTCGGGGTTCCAAGTAAAAGGTATTTCTAGGTATTGGAATCTGAGACTTAGGAATGGGCAATGGTTGTAGGCATCGAGGGAGCTTCACAAGAGAGAGAAAAGCAGGGTCTTCCACCAGCATCTTGGAATGAGGACACAGAGTATGAAGAGGCCGCAGCAGAAGTTTTGCTAAAGAGCTGGGGATGAGACTGGAGGGTTGGACTTAGAGTAATAGAGGGAAATAAGAAGATCTGCAGTTAGCCTACATGCTTCCATAATCAGAGTGGTCTGTGTGTTTCCAAGGAGTGTCTGCTGGAATGATGGTAATTTTTGAGAAGAAATCTGTGTGATCCACTGGAGAGGGGTGCAGGAGGGGAAAGAAGGCAGCAACAGCTGTTTTGTTGCAGAGGTGAGATGGGACTGGGGGATTGCACTTGGAAGAACAGAGGGAGAGGTGAAGATCTGCAGTTAACTTACCTACTTCTCTACCCAGAGTAGCCTGCGGTTCCCAGGGAGTTCTTGCTGGAGTTATGGGGTGGGGCAAAGCAATGAGTTGAGGGACAGAAGTTAGGAGGGAAAGGTCTGTGGGATCCACTAGAGACAAGGTACAAGGCCATCTGTAGAATGTACTGAGCTGGGTATGAGACTGGGGATTTGATTTGATGGAGCAAAAGAAGAAGTGAAGGTATGGCATCAGCCTACCTGTTTTTCTGGCTGAAGTGGTAACAGCCATTTTTAAAAGAATGTGAAGATCTATTATTCCACCTTCTTACCAATCTCCTCCACCCTAGGCACTATGATTGTACACCTGATCTGTCTTACAAGCTAGAGCTCAATCAAGCCACTAAATCTATAATGATCTTGTGTGGAAACAATTCACAATGATATTATTACTGATAGAAAAGTAATGTTATCAGGAAAGAGCAAATAGACTAGTTTCTTTCTCAAAGGTAAACTTCTTCTTGACATCTGTCTACAGACATCATAGGTTAGCTTTCTGTGGGTCTGGGTTATTGGAGAAAAAAACAGGCATTGAAGGTACCTACCTTGAGAATGCCAGAGTAGTGTTTGAAGTGGAGATTAGCTGCCTCTCTGCCTTTTAGCACTGAGAGGCAATAGGGGCCACTCAGTCAGCAGTGGTTATGTAACATGTGGCAATCTTTGTGAAGAAAAATTAGTCTCCAGCAAAGGCAATCAGACAAGTCAAGACACTACAGAAAAGTTAAGTTCTCCTTTGGAAGTCTTAGAAGAAGATTTTTAAAAGGTGGCAGGCAAGTTCAGAATAAATGTCTCATCAAACCTTTCTAAGATATAGCCATGAGGCATTTTCCTCTTGGACAACTTCTAACAGAATCTGATCTAGCTCTACTTCTGCTGTACATCACAGGTCTGGAACTCAGCTGCTATTTTTCTTTGACGAACTGCCTTGGTCTAATTACTTTTATGTGAAGAATTATTGCTACATGGAAGTTAATTTTCCTGCTATCCAGATGCTGCCTTTTGAATGGAAATACACATCACAATTTTGACAAACTTTAATTTCACTGCTCATTATGTTGTTCTCTGAAATTGCATCTCACTGTCACATATGGTTTTATGCCCTACTAGTTTCCTTCTCAAAGGTAAATTTACTTTGGCTAGTCCTTTCCCCTTGCTGTCCTAATTGGCTCAATGTGTAAATGCTTCTTGGTTCCCGTAGGCCAGCGTGACTCTTGCTCTATGCCTTTAGCTGGGATAGAATCCTTTGTGAGCAGTGGTCAGAGAAGTCCTGGTAGAGACCCTCCTGGGAGTTAGTGTGAGGCTATGTTACCTGCAAATTGGCAGTTGTGGCAAGATGATGGACTCCAGCACAGACTAACTCCAGAGTTTCTCCCACATTTGTAAACCCCACTTACCATTGAAAGTATTTCATATTTGTGTATGGCAGATTCATGTGTGAATGCATGCATGTGTGTGTTTGTGTGTGTTCATCCACATGTATTCATTTGTTTCAGGTCATCAGAGGTCGACATTGACTGTCTTCCTCATTTACCTATCTGTTAAATATTTATTTATTTATTTATTTATTTATTTATTTATTTATTTATTTAACAGTTTCACTCTATAGCTAAGGCTGGACTTGAAGTCACAGAAATTTCCTGCTGCTTCTGCCTTCTTTATGTTGGGATTAAAAGTGTGTGCCATCAAACTTGGATACCATCTTATTTTTATAAAGACCATGTCCTCTCAATGTCATTTCCCAATGAAACCTTTCTCTACTAAGGGAAGCCTAGTCATTGCCCTCCTGTGGGAATATTACTTTATATTTAGTGTTTTTCATGTAGCTCTCCCATCCTGGGTGATCAGCTTTAGAGGCCAATGCTCAATTGCTTTTTATCTTGTTATCCCCAGTTCCCAGGACAGTGAGTGGTTCACATCATTTCAGTTAATCAATTAATGACTACAAGTTGAATTAAACTGATGTAATTAATCAGTAGGGCTTGATATCATTACTGTAAAAAAAAAGAACAAGCCAGCCTCATATATGAGCTACATAATCCTATCAAAACTGCTCTCAGCCATATATATATATTATATATATATATATATATATTCACACAAGTTGTTGCTGATATAGGCATATGGAATCTTCCTGTTAAGTTACTTGTATAGTGCTGCCTATGAATTGCTGTCAGCTTTTATCAATTCTTCCTCAACAGAAAGGCACCTGTTCATGTACACGTGTCTGAGAATATGCTGAGGATTCTTTTGAATCTCTCAATAAAGGGGCTTCCTCAGAAAATCTGGCTTTATACTCCATGTAAATGAAAGAGCCTTAATGAAAGTTTAAAATCAGCTGAGCATTCACTTTCTTCTTGGCCAATTTAGTACAGAAAGCTGGCTTTTTCACCAAGATGATGATGATGATGATGATGATGTCTGTGTGTGTGTGTGTGTGTGTGTGTGTGTGTGTGTGGTGCGTGTTTGCATGTGCATGCACACACATGCATACTATGCTATCAGTGTGCTGGGCATATTGCAATCTAATATAACAGGCCTTAGCAAAAGAAACCAAGCATATGACAGATGTTCACTAGATCAATGCTGAAACATTTGCATACTGGGAAGGAATAGATACTGATTTCCTACATAGTTCTATGCACAATGATTTCAATTCAAGCTCAGTTTGATTTTTCAGATTCCCATCCCTTTCACGGTTGAAAGGCTCTTCATATTCATATGACGTGATAATAAGCATAATGTGTCAAAGAGAGGCTTGCTCTGTAGCTTTTTGTAGCTGGTAGTTTATGCTAATGCTCCGCTGAAGTGGTGCAGGTCCACAGGTGAACCAGGATAGTGAGAAAACCCTTTGAGGAGATAGAGGAGTTGATCAAAGCCTGGTTGGTGATCTTAAAAGGATGTTTTATGTGTTCTCAATTCCCAGAGAGGAAGGGACTTCAGAGAACATAAAAGGAAGTCACTTGCCCTGGGACATGCCACATGCACCTTGAGAGATGCACAGGTATTTAATAATCTATTTTTAAAGTCCCCCAAGAAGGAGACTTCTATTATCAACATTAATCAATTAGAGTTCTTAATAACCTCCCTAATGTGCCCTCTTACACAGCAGCATTTTTCACACTGCTATTTCTCTGTGGAGTTATTTTTTTTTTCATGGTAAGATTAAAGAGTCCATTAATCATCCTCCTATCTTATATCAAATATATGAGGGCTTTCCAAGCCATCACTGGGCTTTGTTTTAGTCTCTTTTGTTTCCAGTGCACTTATCATCCTGCTAATTGTCATCACCCTGGCCAAGCTCTCCCACCCACAAATACCAACTTTAGGAGCACCTCATTTGTATCATTCAAAAGCATATTACAATCAGGTGATGATTGGTCTTGGGGTGTTATATAGGGCAGACATTTTCCATTTAGATTTACTTTAAGAACCTAAAACTTACTTAAACACCTACCATGTGATGGGAAAACGATGATGCGGATGGTGTGTGAGTTATGCTTGCTCTAAGTAATTCTCCTTTACAGCTTCTTCAGGACCTCAGCCCTCAGAGGTGCTAGGGGAATGGTGAAGATTTGAGCAGTTGACCACAGTGCCAATAAGGCATCAGTGAAGCCTTTGCTACGTGGTTGTGTACCAGCAATGACTTCACAGAATTATGTAAAGTTGGGCTGAACATATAGGAAGTCCCTATGAACATGTCTATTTAGTCAGGTTAGGCAAACTCTCATTACCCAAGGATGAGGCCAGCTCTTTAACTTATTAGAAAGCTCCTAATTCTTTGTTGACCTTCATTTTCCTTACTTGTAAAATGGAAATACTAATTAGTACTAATTAATACACTCATATACATTTCTACTTTGAGTTTCCTAAGAGTGGAGTCACCAAGTCTCTTTCCTTATAGGCTAAGATTTTATCAATCCAGTAACCAAGATTCTTCCTGAATCTGAAACTGGAACTCTTCTAGGGGGTCACTTCATTGTTGACTTTTCCATGTCCTCAAGGAGTATAATAAACTTATTCCTGAGGGGTTTTCTTTTATTATGAACAACAGTGAGTGTAAATAAAAATTGGAAGCAACTGCTCATTATAAGCTGTGCTTCCTGAAGATTACCTCATCCCTGTAATGATCCACCCTTTTCCCTGAAGTCATATGACAGATGATGTAAGTTTCAAACATGTTGAGCAAGGTATCTGGATTCTGTAAACCCGAACTCTAATCCTCATCCCTCCCCCACCTCATTTTACCCTGCTGTTATGCCAGAGACTCATTCAAGTCTCCAATTTCTGTAGAATAAATAATCATATTTGCCAAATGAAGTCAACTGATGAGAAAAATTAGACAAGAACATCACTTTAGAAGTACATGCCACATCACCTAAACCAATTCCTTTCTGCAATGAGTAAGAATGACATTGGGTTACATATGAAAGGTTGTTTTAATATGAATGAAGATTAAAGCAACAGTAAGTAGAAGGTCCAAATCCCCCGCAGTTGGTTAGTTTAGGCCAGGTTAGACGGATTAATATTGTGCACACTGTCACACCTCTACTTACAGGTTTAACAGGCTTTAACTCAACATGATCCTGGTAGTGGGAGTGCGCGTCTAGTCCACCTATGAAATCAACTGAAATACAGCAGCCCAAGTTGGATCAGTGTGTAAATGAAAAAGCATGTAACACTGAACTTTAAAGTAGACTACATAGGCACAAGACTAAGAAAATATCAGTTTCTTATAAAGGGGAAGAAGTAAATTTTCAGTATGAAGGACTCCTAAAAATATTATAGGAGAATTTTAAAATGCACACAAGTAACCAAGTTTTTAGGGCCTGAAAAAAAAAAACACAGTTGCTATTGATTTTAGTATAAAAATGTGGTTATCTGAAATATTATAAGGTTTGAAATAATGTGTCTCCTTACATCTCAAAATCTATTCATTTTCTTCGGTTGCCAAAATCCACATTTTATCTTCTTAAGAATACTCACTGCATCATTAAAAAGACTTTTGGGAAGTCAATTGGTCTCCATGCCTCTGACCTCAAGCTATTTCTAAGAAAAAAGCATTTATCTTGCAACCTTTGTGGAGTTTCCATGTTTTGGACACAATGGGGATTGGCCTGCAGTCTCTGGAGGCATGGTGATTTTTATAACCATATTTATAATTTCCTTCTGCCTTACTCTGCTTTTCTCTCAAATCTTTAATTTGTTTCTTGTATTCTATTTTTCACTGAAGATGTTACTCTAAATGAGCAGTTCTCAACCTGTGGATTACAACCCCTTTGGAGGGCCAAGTAACTCTTTTGTGAGGTCACCTAAGACCATCAGAAAAGACATCAATTACACTATGATTCATAACAGTAGTAAAATTACAGTTATAAAGTAGCAATGAAACTAATTTTATGTTTGGGGTCACCACAACATGAGGAACTGCATTAAAGCGTCACAGGATTAGGAAGGTTGAAAACCACGAACAAAGGTTTAGTTGTGTAACAGTAGTTTATTAATAAGGATATAGGCACACAGGGGCACCGAACTCTCATGGACATGATTATGAGATGTGCATACACATAGTAAGACACACAGTATGCAACTATCACACTTCAGCTCAAGATAGGCATTTCAGGAACTGTGGTTGAAGGATAGATGAATGAACATAGACATTTTGCTGAATTCTTGATTAGCTGTAGCCACCCTGGCAACTGCTGACTAAATTTATTCTTTCCCTTCCTTGGAGTAGCTGAAGCAAACCCAGGACAAGCATCTTGAGAAATCCCAGTGGGTAAAAGGAACGGCACCATTTTTTCTTCATGTGCTCAGATTAACAGACACTACTTCAGAGGATTGAGAAGCAGCTTGCTGAGCCATGAAAAATTTTTCTCTATGTGTGACCAAGACATTTATTTAAGGACAGTATTGGACTAAGGTTTTATAAAATTTTAATAAAATATTGTCTTTTGGATCTCTGAAGAATTGTAGAAGAAGATTGTTTATTAATAATGGCTAGATTGCTTATAGGGCACTTTTCAAAAGTAAGATGATTAAATGAGATTTATAAATAACTATAACAATAAACTATCAATAACATATTTGATTTTAAAATATTTCAAATGAACATTGATGGTATAATATAATATATGAACATAAATTTATATCAAGAAAATAAAATTAAATATTGATTTTGAAGACATATTTGTTAATGAATCTTTTTCCATAAATTTATTTTTAATCTTTCCTTAATTATCTTGTTGTTGATAGCTACAAATGGATTTGAGGAAAATAAATTTTCGATATAATAACATATTTTATAAATCTATTTCAGCTTTCTCTGAATTTCTTAGTGGATAGTAAATTAAATTAAAATTTAAGCTGTGCTATTATAGTGTTCATATTTGTTTCTAGTTTATGTGCTATGAGTGTAATTCTGTGTTGTCTACTGCCTTAGGAGCACAGAGGAGAGAGTGCCTAATCCCGAAACTAGAGTTACAGATGTTTGTGAATGCTATGTTGTGCCGTGAATGACACTAAGGTCTTGCAAGAGACAGAGTGTCTCAGTGGCGAGGCTGCTCTCAGCCTCAATAATTTTAATTTTAATATTGTGTGTGTAAGTGTGTTGTGGCATCCCAACTGTGGAGATTGAGAAACGTGCAGAGTTGGTTCTCTCCTTCGATTCTGGGACTCCAACCTAGCTCATTACTGTGGCAGTAAGCACTTTATCTGCTACTCCATCTCACTGGCCTAGTGTTAGTAAAATTGAAATTGACAGCTAAAGCGAATCTGGAACTTGTAATGATGACATCCTTTGAAATCTGTAGTCACAACGGAAAACTCCATATAAGACCTGTAGTATAAGAGTGAGCGTGGGAGAGATGCAGGCAGGGGTAGAAGGCAGCATCTAGCCACAGCTTGCCAGGAACCTTCAGGGCGTCGAGGGTACACTCTAGTGATTACATCCCACAAGTACGATGCACATTTTAGAAATCAATTAGCACAACTGAGAGTTGGCATCAACTATCCGAAAAGTCAGAGCAATGTTGTCTCCTCCATTCTCAAAACCAAGGCGTTGCTATCAGGTCTCACAGGGAGAGCGCAGGACCAGAAAGCCCCCGTTTTC
Source organism: Mastomys natalensis (assembly GCA_021653895.1). NCBI lineage: Eukaryota > Metazoa > Chordata > Mammalia > Rodentia > Muridae > Mastomys > Mastomys natalensis. The sequence goes on along the minus strand of JAJTUV010000256.1, from coordinate 1,130,681 downwards.
AGTCCTTCAAATTCACTTCTGGTGCCGTTTTCAATTGCACAGCTAAGCATCTTCCTGGAAGACCTAATGTTGCTTGTAATTGAATATCTTTGCGGTTACTCCCTGTTGCCCTCCAAATCCCTGACAAGATTCTCACCCAACTGAATGAATGACAGCACTTCTCTACAGAACCTTATGTCATTGTGAATGTTCAGGTTTGTTTTCACAACCAATCGTAACTTCCCCCTGTCTCAAGGACAATTTAGACCACAAATGAAGCTTCCATTCATGTTACCGAGTCACTGATCTTTGCTCAGCCATTGCAAATTTCACTTACATGGAATTAAAGAAGAGCATAAGGAAGATGCTGTGCGTTACCCTCTGTGTTCAGCACAGAATATGCACAAGATATTTGGTAGTGAAAGCAGTAGCTTCATGGGGCAATAATGCACTGCAGCCATTTTAAAATGGAAAGCCCGTCCTGGGGTTATAGGACAAATCCCCTTCAGCTGTGATATATTCCCATGCATCTCAGAGGCCATACAGACATTGATGCTTCTTGTTCCTTATGGGGAATCTCCTGGTGCTGTTGATATAGGAATCCTTCTCTAGAGGTGGGAGTTTGCTCTTCCCTTTATTTGTACCTCTTTGTATTTTCAAAATTCCTCTGAACCAAAAGCTTAAAATATATGTAAAAAGAATTGGGCAAGTATGAACAAGCTTCTCTTTTATTATCAAGACATCACATTAATCATACTTCTTAGTTTCATGCCTGAGTTTCCTCCTCTCATTTTTATTGTGGAACATAGAGAAGGGAGCCCTTTCCATCTGTGGGAGAATTCAGAGGATCTTTAGCCATTGGCTGAAGCTTGGGCCTTAGAGTCCTTAGGCTGGGCACATTGGACATATCCCCATTGAGCAGGTACTGGATAGTTGTAGGATGTGGCCTGGTTAATCGTGGCAATGTGTTTGGTGTAGGGGCTGAGTGAGGACTTGATTGTAGTGAGAGTTTCAACAGTGACAGGTACAATCAGCTCCACTTCCTTTGCATGGGCATTTTTGAGGAAGCTGGAGAGCCATCCTAGCCATCTTGATCTCTGTAGCAGTATTATTGAGTTTTAATAAAAGACTTGCCTGGTTTTAACTAGGCATATTTAAGAAGTGGATAAGTTCTCTTTGTTATCTTTGAGAATATATTAATAAATTATAACATACTATAATGCCCAGGAAAATTAATATAAAGGAAGAGAAATTTGTTTCTATTATTAGAAGTAAACAGATAGTGAATATTTTAGTGTATTTTATTCAAATTTCTTTTGAATTTAAGAAATACAAGTTAGAAATTCAGAGAAAACTCACACATCTATCCTCCTAGTTTGGTTTTACATATCATGCAGGCCTTGTTTTACATTCCTTCTTTGCAATTTTCTAACTTTGTAACTATGGAATATCATTTAATCTTTTAGTGCAGTATGCTCTTATGCCACTGGCTTATGGAATTATATATTAACAAGTGATGGGTCACTCTATAGAGTTGATTTTAAAACATTTGCTCATGATTGAAAGTTGGGACCTAGCACCGCAAGGAAAATCATTTCTGCTCCACTCTGTCTTAGCTGGTGGCTGTTTGCAGAAAGGAGAGGACCAACTTTGAGGTAGTAGAGAACCAACTTTTGAGGTGTCTTATTCATTGGATGGGAAGTAGGCAGAACTTGTTTTTGCTTGGATGAACTGAAGTTGAGAAGTTCATTGCCTCCAACAGCAGTCTGTCCCAGGCCTCCTTGAAGCATGGTAGTTGGATTCCAAGGGTTAACAGCCAAAGATAAAGGGCCTAGCAGAATACATGTGCTCTTCTATGACACAACCTGAATAGTCACATATGTCGATTAAACGCCAATCAATCAGCTTGACGAAATTTAAGGGTAGGGAACAGAAATTCTAGCTCTTGATGGTTCTGTCAGACAAGAAATCTTGTACCTCAATGTACAGTTTTGCCTTGAACTGTGATACGTCCTAGTGCTGAAGCATGACATTTCTAGAAAGTATTCAAGCTGTCCTTTTATGTCCCAGCCTTAAGTATATTTATAAATAATTAATCAGAATAAAAACAATTCATTTCAGATTGAGCCACACTGCTTGTTGCCTTGTCACAGAGTTGCTGCCACACTATATTTAGCTCAGAGAAAAAACAAAATTCAGGAAGAGGAGGTTCAGTTATTGGATTTATTATTATTATTCCTTTTGTTTTGTGACATCAAAGGTAGAACTCCAGGACCTCTTCCAAGCTAGGAAAGTGTTCTGTCAGTATGCTATACCCAGCCCCAAAATATTTATTTGGATGTTACCTGCTGGCTTTTCATTATTCCCCAATTACATTGCATTTGCTTGTTCTACAAGGTGATTCCTACAGAAGAAACCTAGAGAGAAACTTGATGTCCATTCAGTTCCTTCGAAGAGGGGCTTTTAAGAGAGACCCGTTATTCCAGAGACAGGCGGCTATATGACTATTTCCACATTAGTAGGGGGCACAATACTCTGCTTTGTCACTAATTTGCCACTGTCTTCACTGTCTTCCTTCTGACAAATCTGAGGTTTCAGAAGGCATGGCCTGCTGTGTTAGAGCAAGTCTCTGGGTTGGCAATCATAGCAACCTGAGTGCCTGTTGCCACCATGGTATGTCTTCCATACAAGGGAACATAACAGTGCCCTAAGACATTAAGGATTTCTAAGGCAGTGACTGGGGGGGGGGTACTCTGCCACTTGCCTAAACAAATTTTTTGACCTCCTACAAGGCTTAAATTAAGGAGATAACATAATGCTATCTTTGTGGCTGTTTCCTTTGCTCTTGTTATGACCCAGGAATCTTCTGGTCTTTTACTTCCCAGCAAGCATGGCAAACTAAACACAGGTATTTAGAGCCAACATGCAAACATTGGTTTTTAGAACCAATGAAATGTGGCTCAGCACTTGAGCTCAAGCTGGAATAGTGGAGGACAGGGTGCCAGAAGCTCCCTTTGTCCTGGGCCCAGTGTACAACATTATGGCCTCCTGCCATTGGAAGCCACTTGCCATGGGGACATTCTTTTCTCCCATCTCAGTCTCTCCAGCTCAGATGGTTCTGATATTTGCTCTGATATGGTTCAGCTGATGCCCGCGGAGTTTGCTGCAGAGAATCAGAAAGCATTACTACTCTCTCACTGGGATCCCTTGATTTTCCATACACTGACAAGTGAGATGGGAGACAGTAAGAGAGAAATGGCTTTCATACCAGAGGGTGTTGCTTCAGGTGAGTACAGAGGCTCCTAAACAGGGTAGAACACACACAGTGACTGTCTATTGCTGTCACAGAATACCTAAAACTGGATATTAAACTACAAGGAATTTTTTTCTGGTTGCTAGTTCTGGAGGCTTCTGCTAAGAGCTTTTGTATTGCCTCATAACTCCTGTGCAAAAGGAGAGGCCAGAAGAACATGTGGAAGAGACGATGTTAGAGGTGGCAGAAAACTGAAGAGGTGGGCTTCTTCCTTCTTGACTAAGACATTTACCTCTTAAGACTCAGTCTCAAAGCCCTATCTCCCAACACTGCTACACTGGCTATCAATGTACTTCTCTTGACAACACATTTTTCTCCTACTATTGAATTCCCATATTTCAGAAATTTTGTTTTGCTTAGAGTTATGTGAGAATTTGTAAAAATCCCAACGGTGCATTCTGGTTCCCATGGAGAATGTTGTGTCCTGATAGAACCTGCACTGAACTTGAGATCAATTTTTTACAATTGGAAAGGTTAGCTAACTTATAGAGTAGAAAATCATCAGTCAGTCATAGTTTGATGCCTAGAGGTTTTATCTTCTATGAATGGCTTTATTTTAGAAACACACACTTCTCATTGTAAACTCTACTCAGGGGGAAAAATAAACCTCATTTGAAGAAGAATTTTTGGCCTCAAGTCACCTATGGATCTGTGAGCTCTCATATGCTGCTGCTGGGGAGGGAGGAGTGTAGAACCTGCCAGAATGCCCATGAGTAGCATCATTCATCTTTCCTTTAAGTTTTGATTGATATTGACATTTGTCTCGGCTCTTTATTCCAGTAGCATGGACTTTGAAAGGGTGAGATTTCTGGTATTTTTTTTTCTTCGTATTTTAAGTCACTACACGGATGCTTTGCAGATGAATATTTCTCTTTGTGTGATACATAAACAGTGATATTTTATTCTTAATATTTCCAGTGTTGTTCTTTTAGTTTTTGAGGTATATGCTATTGTTGAAGGCTCACCTAGACTTTGAAGAATTCAGTATGTTGTCTTTGATTTGTACATCTAGTATGCTGCTCAGTATCCTTGTAAAGTACTTTGATGGTGGTGAATATTTACTATTCTCTTCCTTTACACTTGGCTTTGTGTTGCAAGAGCTCTCTCATTCTTATGAAGATGTCAGGAACATAACTGCTCAAGACACCCTTACCTCAGCCCAACATATGCACTGGGTGTTTATTTTCTAGCATTTAGGAAAGAACAGTAATTGCCTTTTTCCTTTCTTTCTTTTTAAAATTTTCTTCCTGACAAAGTTTATGTAGCTCAGCCTTACCTATGCAGATGAGGATGTCCTTGAGGAGGTGACCTTTTTTCTCTAGCTCCCAACTCCTGGGACCACAGGCAAACATCATCCCACTTGTTCAGTGTTTTTCTTCTCTTCTGTAACACTCATTTTAATAGCAATTCTATTCTTCCTGAACTTTCTCAGCTTTGAAAGCTACGCTAGTTGCACTCAGTTTCACAATGGTGGGAATGCCTTTAGTCCTCCAGATAGTTTTCATCAGCTGCTTAATAACTGGATAGAAGGGCTACCAGGGCCTCTGACTACAGTGTCTTTACTGAAGTCCCTTTTCTGAGCTTTTGTAGCATCTCAGTTACCATCTGTTTATAGTCACTGGTGACCAAAGACTTTGGTCAGTATTTTTGGCCTTATCGTAAATAACATTTTGTTTTAGACAAAACACAATTAAAAAATTCCCTCTCTGTTCTCTATGTTTTTGTGCCACTGTGTTTTTACTGGCTGTACTTTTGGCTTCTGTTCCCTTTGTGATTTCAGATTACTGGAGCAAAGTGTTTCTTGTAATCTTTGCTGACAGTTCTTTCCACTTTAGAATTTCCTGAGAGTGTGTAATACTTAAATAATGGGATAATAAATTCTAGAACCTCTTTGAGGTCAATGAAGCAGAAGAGAATGGCTGGAAGAAAAAAAATAATATTCCAAAAGGTATGAGGCCAAAAACAGCCCCAGAATCTGTCTCAACAACTCCTAAGTGAATTCTTGACCCATGTAAGGTATTTTCTTATAGTTACTCAGTTTTACTCAATCCATTTTTTATCATTTTTGCTTATGACTAGCCGATGTTTTACTTTGCTCTATAAATCAAGTGACAAATACTTGTTGGCTTAGAAGTCTCGCTATAATTCCTTTTTACTGTCTGCTTCTACAATTTTAGGCATTTCTCCTTGGAAACAATATTTTCTCTCATCCCCCATCCTACTTTCTTCTTCCTCTTCTTCTTCATCTCCTCCTCTTCCTCCTTTTTGTTTTATGACCACATCATTACTTTTTGATCTCTGTTTCCGAGGACCATCTCCATCTAAAGTGTCATTTCCTTACTGAGATTTCTCTCATAAATCCTTTTCTCTGTGAATTACTTTCTGAAGAAAATTGATCAGAACTTATCATTCCCAAGATTAAATCTATTCACCACTTCACACCATACAGTAGAACACCCCAATGGTGTGGCCTGAGAGGACGCAGAACTGACAGAAGGTAGATTCCCTTATTCTCTGAGGTGTGTCTGTGTGAGTGTTTGTGTATATGTTACATGTGTGCATAAGTATGTGCATGAATATATGCATGTATATGTGTGTCCACTCATATGTATTTGCATGTATCTAAATATTTATGTAGACATGTTTGTGAATGCACTAGTGCATGTGTATAGATTTTGTGAGAAGTGACACTTGGGATAGCAACCAGCCCTTTGGGACACTCATTTCTTCATAAGGGAATGGTAGTTTATTTGCTGTGTGCCTGTGTGTGTTGACGTTATGTCTCTGAGTGGCAAATATAAAATGTTTTTGACAGTGCTGGTGTAAAAAAGACTTCAAGGTTCCTTACAGACTGACCTATCTCATTCATGTTGTAAACTGGAGAAGCAGAGCTAGCTTCTCATGGCATCCTTAGAGCCAGATTTCCCCAGACTTTCTCATGTGAGATTTCTTTCTTTTTTCCCTGCTTTGGAAATTTAGCTTAATAAATAATTTTCATATTATTTAAAATGTATTTGCTTTCTTCTTTTCCCAATGATGTGGTATTCCATAATATATGGACAAGACACATGATCTGAACATCTGGGCTTGATTCAGTTACACCACAGCCTCTGTTTCTTGGTCTACTTGATTCACCTGCCATAACATCATCATCTCTTCATTGTTCTGTATATGCACAGGCCTGGCTTACCTATTAGATTGTAAGATCTCCTGGGAAATGGCTGGGTTCTTCATCATCTCTGTATCCGGTGGCTTACCACACAGAAGTCCCTCAATGGCTGTTTCTCAAATGAACAGATCAATAATAAATCCACAAGGGATTGCTATCTGAGCTAGTTTAGACATTGAAAACCAAAACCTATGTTTGGTCAGCACAATACGTACTTCCCCACCTGGGCAGATGGATGACCTTAGAACAAGAAAAAATATGATTGAAATTCAGCTTTACTAATCACTGAAATATCTACAACAGCTGGCATCCTCCCTGGGAAATGGAAGCAGTATAGAGTGCCACCACGTGGTATGGTTAATAGAAACAAACAGAATGCCAACCAAATGCTGTCAAGCTAGGCCGAAGATAGTGAAGTGTTTTAAACTGATGGCACACCTAAAATGTACCCCCAAGAGGCTTTGAGTAGAGCAAACATGTTAATCTACTTAAATTTAACTGTCTTAGTGCTCTGGGCTGCTTTGTTAATCATAGTTACAGCCTGTGGAATGAGAATCCCTCTTGTTTTAACAAATATGTATGTATATATACATAAACACATAGCTGTGCATGCACAATCTAAAATACATGTAAATTATTTAAATCTATTCATAGGAAGATATCATTCATTTGAAATTAATGTCCTACTTCCCACCAGAAAGCTCCTGATCATGAAGAAATATCAGTTTGCATTAGACAGAAATCGTGCATGTCTAATAAAAGAAAAGAGAGAAAGTAAAGCAAGTATACTGTATAGTATTAATAACCTCCTATTGACTATTAACTAGATTTTTTACCAGGTTGGTGTGTAAAATATTTGTAATTCTTTATATAATCTTGCAGATTGTGTTACATAAGACAGATTCTCCTGAAAGGCCAATTCAAGGTTTAAATTGGTTTGTTTTTCATTTGCAATTTTAGGTTGAAAGACTTACTAAAATTTCATTAAATGGTTGAAACATTTTTTAAAAACTTGAAGTTTAATTTTTGGATACGTTTACTTATTGGATTTATCTGCTGGGGCAGCTTTAAAAACAACAAACATGTGGTTTTATTAGAAAGAATCTGTGAAAAATTCTGCAATAGCCATAACTCCAATGAATTCAGAACAGGTTTCTAAGTTGCAAATAAAACAGATTATGTAAATGACTCCAGACTCTGGATTTAAATAGATCAAACAGAATTGAAATCAAATGGAAGCTTTGATCATTTTTCCATCGTCCTTTGTCCCCCTGCTCAGCACATGAGCAGGAGATAAAATGAGGAGATAGTAGACCCTTTTTGTGAGTCATCAGGGCAGGAAAACTCAGGTCACCCTTTGACCCTTTGGAGGAGTTTGTGTAGAGTACTCCTGAAGCCACACTTGGTTTTGCTCAAGGAATATTCTTTCAGGAAGTGAATTCTTGTGTGTTTCCTGTTTCTTCTGCTTGGAAAGTCTTCTGTCTGGCTTTGTCTGGCAGTTTTATTCCTGTCTTTAGGTCTTAATTCAAAGCTAGCATCCCCGAACAGCCCTCTAAGTCATAAAGGAGAAATACAGAGTTTTGCTGAGGGATTCCCCCATGGCAGTTACCCCTGGTTGCTTTCTTAGCGTCTTGAGCCTTAGAGGAGTTTAATGTCCTAGTTTCAAATTCCATCATCAGCTTTCTTGTAAGACCCAGGGTACTTGAGCACTGTGTAAAATGTGTCACCTCCATTTTAGATATACTTTCCTAAGCTTCCATGCCTGACCATGTTCCACAGTTGAAGGAAGAGATCTTGGAGAGAAGCAGGCGTAGGTGATTTAGGGGCCAGGTTTGAAATCCACCTTGTAGAAGCCAATCACGCAACTATGTGGAGGCAGCAGCATACAATGTAACTGCCCCGGAAAACAGATGGCCTTAGTGGGTAGCTAGGATGGCATTGCTATAGCTTGTATAGCCATTAAATTTCTAACAATGGTATTGAATGAATCACTACAAGTTTGCAGTTGACTGAACTGTGGAAAGAAAGATGTCCTTGAGAAAGACCATTAACTATAATGTAGACTTTCTGTTTCTTTGACCAGCAAACAAATAAAGAAGGTGAAAAAGGAGGGAGGGAGGGGTGAAAGGAGTGTGTGTGTGTGTATGTGTGTGTGTGTGTGTGTGTGTGTGTGTGCGCGTATTTCTAAATGGGAAATATGGACAAAACAGAAAAGCTAGTCACCTGTTCTACATATTATAATTCACCCATTTTGTGCTACACATAGACTTCTATGTTGCTGTCTAAGTCTTATGAATATACCCCATTACCTAATTTCAGTCCTAGGTTCAAATATCGTTCCCAGAAGTAGTCTATATTATTATTGTTTGTGGATTATTAGAAAGACATTATTTACGCAACACTCATGTTACATATATGCCTTTACTGCTAGTTTCTTACATGGCATTTCCTCAAAGGCATTATAAAATCAGATCTTTGTAAGATCTTAAATATTTCTCGAAACAATAGATTTTTAGAACTATGATGTGCCATCTCATTATCTAAAAGACCCAAATATCTCTTTTACTACCTTGCATTTAATATATTTTATTTTATTGCTCCATTTTAAAATACGTGAGTACAGCATCATGGGTATGAACCATCATGCTATGAAAAGAGGGAAAACTGGTGAGCATTACAAAGGCAAAGATATGTTATCACTTCAAATGTACCCAGAAGTAGGGTTTCAAGTTCTCTATGCAGCATTCCTCTAATAAATTTGGAACATGGCATGAAGATTTAAAAACAACATTTAAATTGTAAAATATGCACTGTTGAAAAAGAAAGGATTTATTTTGATAAAACTCAGGAAACAGGATCATCTGGAAATCCAGAAAGGCTAAAATTTCTAGGAGCTAACAATGACCAATACCATCAACTCTAAGGAATTTTGATGTAACTAATAAAATCCAATAATCAGAAGGGCTCAATGGCCTTTGGAACAAAATTTTCAGGATTTAGGACAGGAAACTTGATGGCAGTTGACTGGTCCTGAATGAGAATTGAAAAATGAGAGCTGTCAGTCTGTGAGATGCAATGAAGAGGCATGGAAAACAGGAAGCACATTCACTGCATGACAGGTAGGGAGGCTGCAGGCATTTTTTATTCATTTGAAAAAATGTGTGTGCCCACTTAACTGATGAAGGAGTAAAGGAGAAAATAGTGGCTGAAGGAAGAGAGGAAAGAATAGTTAAAGGATCTTTATGTGTTGGAGGCATAGAGATAAAAGCTACAAAACCCATAATGTGGAATGAATCTTCCTTTTCTATGTGAAGAAAGTTGTAGTTATGTAGTCTTTGTGTAGGTGTCACAGATGCACAGGTGTCTATGCAGGTGTGTATACCTGTGTACACAGGTGTGGAGGCCAGAGGAAGATGTTGAGTGTTGTGCTCTATTGTCCTCTGTATTATTCTCTTGAGACAGGTTCTCATTGAATGTGGAACTAGACTGGAGCCAGCAAGGTTCAGTGATTCTACTGTCTACACTCACCCCCTACCCAGTGTTGGGTCTTTACCTGGCATTTTTTATGGGTAGTGGGATCTGAACTATAGACCTGCATGCTTGTTTGGCAAGCATTTTAACCCAGGGGGCCATCTCTCCAACCCTCTGTGAAAGTTTTGATAAAGCCACTTGAAAGAAGAGAAAGAATCATGTCTCCCATTATTATTTGAGTTTCAGTCAACCATCTTTAAGCAGGGTTGGGAATGCTAATATCTCTGAAATGTAGGGTTCTCTAAAGTGCAGATAACTGAAATATTAGTTTATATGAGATCTGGAGAAGGGTCTGACAAGAAACAGGTGAAAGGATGGTATGGCAGGTGGCTGGCTCTCAAGGAACACTGGGAGGCTTCATCACAGCAGGTGCTACTGTCAGCAACGCTACCAAACTAAAGGCCAAAACAGAGAAAGGAAGACTCAGTATACTAATGTTGGGGACACAGAGGTCCTTGAACTCACAGAGAAGCACTAAGAGAACCAGGAATGTTAATCACATATGGGTGACCTCTCAGATGAGGAGATGAAAATCAAATACCCAAATTCCATCCAGAAAACTGAGAGTGGAATTGTTGGTGACATTTTTGCTATCTGTGGAAGTAGATGTCACATGCCTTTTGCTATAGAAGCATATCTACCTAGATTCTCAGAATAATTGTCTCATATTCCTCCCTCCCTAGACTGTTACCCATCTTTAGGGGAGATGTCACATGTATTTTATGGCCTGTTGACCTCTATGCTGTCAGTCAGAGACCACATTAGATTATAAACCTTTTAGCTATAGAACTCATCTCATGGTCACTTGTACTTTGGTTTTTGTTGTTGTTCTGTTTTAATATTTATTTATTTTACTTATATAAGTACACTGTAGCTGTCTTCAAACACACAGAAAAGGGCATTGGATCTCATTACAGATGGCTGTGAGCCATGATGTGGTTTCTAGGAATACGGAAGAGCAGTCAGTGCTCTTAACCACTGAACAATCTCTCCAACTCCCACTTGTACTTTGTAAAATAGTTCCTATGTAGTCACACCTTAAGCTTTATTGTGTACCTGGAATTGGACTGATTGTACTGGTTGTTGCCTGGAAACCTTGCCCAAATTGTAATGTGTTTTAAATATGCTGATAATGAACCACCTGGAATTAGCCTCCTGGAAGACTGATCCAGGTTGACAAAGTCATTTTGCACTGGGTTTTCAATCTCATCCCTTCAAGACTCACTTCCCTGCCCTAGCAACTAAAGGATCCTCCTTATACCAATAGTGAGGCTGGCAAAGCTAGATTAGTGGGTTACTCATAGAAGATGAGATGGGAGTTGGGATTAGGATTACTGAATTCAGATTAAAAATAGAAATACAGGGGAATGGGCAGAAAGTTGTCACTTGCTCCTGTTAAATTCTTTCACTAATAACCTTACAGTGAATTTCTTCATATTATGAATTCCAGGTATCACAGGATGTGAACAGTTTGTCATGTGTTATTCCACTCTTTCCTGATCACATCTGAGCTACAAGTTCCTCATCTTCCATTCTATACCATCTGGACAGCATTTTTTCTATCTTTCCCCATCAATTTAAGAATGGTCTGTGTCTCTCAACACTGCTGCCAACCGTGATTTCTAAGGAAGCAGCTTTAAGGGTTGTCACCTATGCTGTGGTGAACTTTCCATTTATGCAGCTGCCTTTAAGTCACCTATGTTCCTGCGAGTAACTCCTCCCCTGTACACCTCAAAGAACTCCAATACACTCAGGGTTTCATTAAGCCAGATGTGGGTAGAGTCAGTTCCTTATTCTGCCATCACTACTGCATCTGGAGCTAATAGATATTTGCTCACATTTTCTGGGAAAGAAGCCACAAAATTATATATTGTGAAGAATGCCAACTGTGTTAGGAAATGAGGTTTCCATGGTAAGTACCGTGACCTAAGAAACTGCCTGCTGACAGGCGCCTGATACAGCTGTCTCCTGAGAAGCTCTGCCAGATCCTGTTTTCCTCCCTCAGCCTTTGCACTGCAGATCAGGCCCCTCTTAAGCTGCCCCACCTTCCCTTAGGTGGGATGATTGAGGTTGCTACCCACAGATGCTTGATATATGGCAATTGCCCAAATCAATATGCCGGGTACAATTTTGAAGCCAAGATGAGAAGCAAGACTAGAATAGATGCCCCAGAAACTCCTGGCAATACTTTTATACACTAATGTCTACTTTTCAACATAGTTGGCCTTATCTCCACAGGTTTGTAGGTCTGACAGTATAGTAACAAATTGGCATTTCACTTTGGCAGAAGAAGCAGATGTCAGCTGGGTTTTATGATGACAGGTCTCAACCAGAGATCCCACCCATTGCTCTGTCAGGTTTTATCTCTTTGTTCTTGACCTATGCTTATAATCTTTATAAGAAACAATAAGAGGCAGAGAGGCAACTGGGAAGATGAGTGGTCGGAAATGAATGTTTCCCTAAGCATTTGTTACCATTTTGTAATGTCTATCTGAAATATCAGCTCCACTGACTATGTGAACAGTGCAGAGGAGGGATGTGGAGCTGTTACTGATTTTTCTTTACTGAAATCTTTTAGTCCAAGAACAAAGCTTTATTCTATTTTGAATAAGGGGAAATTTCCTTAGTTTGAGTAGGCATCAAGATAAATGACAGAATATTGGCCAAGATGCCATGGCATTAGGTTAGTTTTGAAGTTACCTTTCAGAATGAGCCTTCTAGATGTATACTTAGATATATTGTAAAATTAGTAATGTTTTTTCCCTTGTTTAGTGTTTACATTTTGAAAAGAAACTCAAAGAAAATATGGTTAGCTTCGGCTGTGGGCTGGCAATGTCATAACCAAAGAGCATTACACCACGGGGCCTAGAGTTCTTCAAAGCGTTGGCAGCAGTTATGATGGTCTGTGACATCATGAAATTGTCCAGAGACATTGCTTTTTACTCACATCTGCTGCTGAAGACTCTAGAACAATTTATTTACACATGGTCTTTTGATTCTTCTTGTAGTAAAACAGAAAAGCTGTTGTGAGGACTTCCGGGCTCTAAGGCTTGCAATTTCTTTTTTAAGATCATCTGTCTTCTGGCAGATGATCATTCTGTTGGGCATAAAAATTTTGTTTTGAGCATCTTAGGCTCTTTTTGACTCCAAGTTTTATTAGAATTTATAGCAGCACAACAACATCCAGATGTTGCTGAGTAACTTTATGTATAACCCTAATAACAAACACTAGAATTAAACCATTAATAGACTAAGCTGTGAACAGCTGTTTCAGTCTGAGTTTGATGTCATCAGGTTAGCTGATTCAGAGATTTCTATAGAGAAGATTCACTTGATTAATAATACCAAAGTCAATAAAACTACTGTATGTACAAGTAGCAATATAGTCCCTCTCCTCTGACATTATTACTCTAAAGGAGTAGTTCTCAACCTTCCTAATGCTGTGACTCTTTACTACGATTCCTCATCTTGTAGTGAATTCCAAACATAAAATTATTTCATGGCTACTTCATAACTGTAATTTTGCAAGCTGTTATAAATTTTAATAAACTATCTGATATGCAATCCCTGTGAAAGGGTCATTCGCCTCCAAAGGGTTTGCAACCCATAGGTTGAGAAGCACTGCTCTCAAGGAACTTTGATAGTTTTCAAAAAAATCTCTGTGCAGTGTAGGAGAGAATTTTATTTTGCATGCAATTGTGTTTCCAATTTCATTCAAGAATCATAAGCTTCGAGGAAATGATTTTCTACATTTATTGTGTTACACAAAAGACTAATGATTAGAGTGCCTTTTCTCCTCAGTGAGGCCGGGTGGACTACTAGCATCTTCTGGGAACTTCTGAACAGTTCAATGAGAAGACAGAGAAAAAAGCCCCTTTTTGTGGGTAATGCAAGTGTAAGTATTCAAAATTTAGAACAACAATTGAAGTATTTATTTAGCCCAAATCTCAGCTTCTTTACAGTCTCAGTGCAGTTGATATTCATACTCAATCAATTGTTCCTGGCTATCTGAATTGTGGATTTTCTTCTCTCTCTCTCTCTCTCTCTCTCTCTCTCTCTCTCTCTCTCTCTCTGTCTCTCTCTCTCTCGTCTCTCTCTCTCTCTCTGTCTCTCTCTCTCTCGTCTCTGTCTCTCTCTCTCTCTCTCTCTGTCATGGGCTTGAATCCAATGCTTATCTTCTGTGCTTTGTCAGTTTACAGAACCAACGAGCTTTTGAAGTCAATTATCCTGGAAGCTCCCCTCCAAGTAAGACAGGTTGTTACATTAGCTACACTTTTGTAGTTTCCAGGAATTCTTTCCCATTTAACATTAAAAGCAAAATATCCCAAGAAGACACTAGACATGCTGCCAGTGTATACTTGTTTTTACCAACTGACACCATTAATCTCCGGGTCTAGGATTGTCTATCATTTTTGATGCTAACTGAGATGAGACCACATTGTTGTGGATTTTGGATTAGGCACCACTGCTGCATATGTTTGGTGGGGATCATTCCCCTTGGAACTGTATTCTAGAAAGGTCATTAAAAAGGCTAGCTATACAAGCCCATTTTCTTAAAAACTCTATTTTAAGCAATTTGATCAACAGTGGAAATTAGTAGATGTGACGTCCTGAAGCAATTTAACTATAAATACTGTTTAATATTTGCCGTTGTCTTATTCACCAGAGAGTTGTGTGAAAAGTGCCCTATAAATTTTCAGGTGATTGGTAAGTGGAATTTGTTGACCTGTGTGGATATGCCTCTAAAACAGAACCTCAAGGCATGATATGCCTTTTATTTGATGCTAAAGCTAAACGACAACTTAATTTCTGATCATCCCACGAGTCATTTTTAGTATCTCTTCAATTTTTTTCCAAAGGTTCCACATGAAAGACTATAATTTGTTGTTTCATTAATGTCATTTTTTTGTTTCGTTCATACACATATGGATCTCACACATACAACACATTGTATTAATATTATGGCTGTTAGTAAATTTCAAAGTTTTACCACCAGCATGCTCCCAATTGGTGATGAATAGAATAACTCCTAACTATCTGTTCAGCATATTACATACTCCATGCGGGAAACCTCTAACATGCTCTGACCGCAAGGCTATCTGAGTCTCCCATTTCTGAGAACTCAAGCGATGGCCAATGTAGAGTGCTGCCTAGCTTGTGTGAGGTTGTTTCCTCTATTATAATTTTACTCTGCTGAGTTCACTCATTTCTGCAATATGAAAGATTTCCTAGCCTTGTAATGGATTTTAGGGATCAGTGTCTTACCCAGAAGGGACCCCAGGGAATGATTATGGTACTTACAGGTGTCTTCCTCTTCCATGGAAATGCTGATCACGTAACAGGCATACACAAAACCAACCAGCTGGAACAAAGCAGATGATTTAAGAGTTTGTACCAATATATCAATAACTCCTATGAATTTGTAGTAGAATAAACTTTCACAATTAAACAATAGCTGTTATTTAAACCTTATCCATTTTAAAGTAAGCTTAAAAATTACAGATAAATAAGAAATAGAAACAGCTTTTGGATACCTCACTTAAATTTTGATGTAGGATATACAAACCATTACAAATTACTCATACTATACTATGTTAGCTTTTTCCTATTTATAGAGCAATTTGTACTATATTCATTATTCCTCCAACCATTTTAATGTTTACCATGCAGAAAAGAACTCGAAATATGTTGCACATAAATTAAACAGCAATCATCTTAGTAATTTAAAATGTTGTGACAATGTAAATTCTACTGACTGCTAAACTGTTTTGTTAGTTACTATAAGAAAATACATTAAGTTGCTGGTGATTAGTTAGTGGTGAAATGCAGTAGAAAAGAAAATGTGTATTTTGATGAGTGCCCCAAAGAACAAATATATTACAGAGCAGCCTTTTATGCTTGTGTTTTTTTCCTGCCCTTCCCTGAAAGAGGATTTCAGCCAGGGGACACAACCAGTTTTGGAGGTTAATATTGTCGCTTAATATCAGTTATTCTAAAATTACTAGGCTTCTTCAATAGAGTTAGAAACAGCTGCCTCTCTAGCTGTGTAGTCAGCCATTTGCCCTTTTCTGTGTGGTCAAAGCTTGTTTCTTCCTCCTATCCTCATTATAAAACAACATTGGAAAGGAAAGTTTCTGATAAGCCCCAGGGTTGAAGGCTAGGCTTCCTATTTCGAGGAATACCTGTGGGATATCCAACTGCTCACAGTGATTCTTAACCCAAGCTTATCATCCTAACCCGATGATGGAGCTAAAGGTCAAGTGGTCTAAGAGGCTGAGTGAGAAGTTAGGGAAGAGGCCTCTAAGTGCTTACAGAGGGGTTTCCTACTGAGGTGGTCATGAGGAGGATGCTGGGATTCTGGGTACAAAGAATACTGGTGTTAAGTGTTCAGACAGAAAGTGGTAATGCTGATAGTCACATAGAGAAATACAGAGAAATCCTGAAGGAGGAGTTGAGGGAGATTCTGAGACACACAGAGAATCGCTCTCTAGATGAAACATCAGCAAATGTGGACTGTCATATCCAGCCAATGTCTTCTGCATGCTTATACATGAGCCAGTGGTGTTCAATCCTTACTACTCCCTCTATCTTCCATCACAACTCGTTCATCCCAGATGACCAAGGAGGGAGGAATGGAGAGGAAAGCAGCTAGTTATATGGTCCCTTCTTAGTGATGAAGATCTGGATAATAAGATGTGGCTCAAGTGAAGAGCTGAGGGTTCATATGAACCTGGCTGAGATAATTTAATATCTAAAGAGAACTCTCCAAAACTGTAAACTCAGGTTGAAATATGACCCAGAATGAGATAAAATGGGGTCTTTGAATGTGTGACCTGAATGGTGGTGGAAGAATGAACTGCTTTTAAGTTGGCTTCTACTGAATCCAGCTTGTGCAGAAAGTCAGCTTCGTACAGAAAAAAGACATGACCTGTGGCCACTATGATCTCCATTCACTGGGGGTCCTCTAAGATGCTTTCACATAGTCTCTAAGTCACAGTGACACTCCTATAACAGGTCAATACTAAACCACTCATGCCTACATAAATATGCACTATTTGAATGTACTCTAATACACACTATTCTATTATTAAGTCACTTTTATTATAAATAATATGATAATATCGATTCTTTTCTGTGCACTTGTCTCTATTTCTGTATTTCACTTCCTGAGGTAGAGTTGCTATAGGAAAACACCACTGGGCACTTCCTTTTGTTATTTTTATAACTATTGACTTGGTATTTAGAAAATTTGTTTCATTTCTCTGTAGTAAGACCATTTAAAATCTGGCCTTTTGCTTATTTTTAAATATTTGATGCAGTAAGAATACATAATTATTATGATTCAATTAAAACAATGAAAAATAAGCTGAAGTATCTCTTATTTGACCACAGTAGTAACTAACAATACTTGTCTCACCAGTCATTGATAGAGAATGTTGTTCCTAGAAAGTATACATTTATAAAATAAAAGACCTCTTAACTTATAACACCTTTACTTCATCCAATACATTTTTCTTCTTTATTAGTTATAGTTATGTGAATTATGTGAAAAGTTTCTTTGTCCATTTAAGGATTTGACATTCTCAGTAATTTGTTATTTTTGAGATTTATTTATTTTTTATGAGTGTGTGTGTGTGTGTGTGTGTGTGTGTGAGAGACAGAGAAAGAGAGAGAAAGAGAGAGAGAGAGAGAGAGAGAGAGAGAGAGAGAGAGAGAGAGAGAGAGAGCTTTTATTAGTGTACCATGTGTGTTCAGGTGCCTGTATGGGCCAGAAGAGGATACTAAATTCCAGAAGAGGGAATTGAAGGTACAAATGGCTATGAGTGACCATGTGGATTCTGGGAACTGAACCTGGGTCCTCCACAAGAATAGTAAGTGCTCTTAATCATCTCTCTAGGCTCCAGTCTTGTGTGTGTGTGTGTGTGTTTGTGTGTGTGTAAGGTTTTGTGGTCTAAAATGTTTGCTAAATTCATTGGATTTATTTTTTTACTTTACAAAATAATTTTGCCTTCACAGTCTTTGAATAGCTTTCTTGCTAAATCATATACTAGAAGGCATCTGCCAATGGATAGGGACAGGTACCTATTTCTTGTTGGTGTCTCTGTTTTGGAGTACACTTTGTGTACTCAACACAACAGGTAAAGAGGCAACTTTTTTCCACTTTATATAAGTATTTAACATATATACTTGTGCTTAACCTGGGGACTCTCTTATACTGGTTTTATGTTGCTGGTGTACAAATTGGCATTAATAATATAAATTGATTTTCCTTGTTGAAGTCTGAAATAGCCTTTACTGATCTAATATCACACATCAGGAGAATTGTAGTCCTTCTGGAAGGTCTTAACATCTGTTTTTTTTTTTTTTTTCTTCTACAGCTTTGATAAGATGTTGATATTCCTTGGCTGGTGGCACCACCTCTCTGTGCTCATTGCTAACAATCCCAAGACAGATTTCTTCTCACGCTGCTATCACTGTAGTTTTCCCTACCTTGTCTCCTTGTCCTGCTTTTCCTGCTGTGGTCATTGTGTTGAACTTGCCTGGACAACCTTGGAGAATCTCCCCATTGCTGATGCCACCCAATTATCATCACACCTACTTTCGTCTGCAAACTCAGTTTATTCCCCGTTGTGTTAAGTAGTTATGTCACCAGAGGCTTCATGATTGGGATGTGGAAATCCTCCAGGGACATCCATTACATGTCTGTGAACTTGTTTTAAGTCATGGACAGGCTTACCACACAACTTTCGCTCTAGAAGATGGTGTGAGAGAATAACGTTCTGTGGTCAGTGTTTGGGATCATGATATTGAAGTCACATCTTCCACATTCGTTATTGTCAGAAAACACCATTGTGTAATACTGAGACAAAAGCAGCTACAAGCATCTGCACATTTTATATCTGATTTTATGTCTTTTCAACTTTTCTGAAATATGTGCTTTAAGAGCGGAACCTAAGTGCTTTAAACACCACTCATTTCAAGTGGTTATACTGACGACTTCAAATCGGGTATATGTGTGTACTATCTTTCATTTTAAATAGTGTGGTTTTTATTTTGTATTATGCCTGACAGATACCACACTTATACCAAGAGGATGCTGCATGTGCACTCTTACTTAACAAGAAACATAATTCACATTTTTATTTATAAGCCACAGATTGTTGCAGAAGAAGCATCGATGTCACCTGAAAGAAATTTTTCTTTGCTATACTTAGTATGTAATTTGTAAATGTGCTGAACCCTTCATGAATTCCAGCTTATCTTAGTTCTATATGACTGCCACAGGGAATCTAGTCATTCTGTGGCTCCTGCTTTCTCCCTCTCCACACTCTCTAGGGCATTGCTGGAGTCTCAGTGGCACATTTTACTTGATGTATTTGCTGGTAAGGACACCCTGGGAATCCACAAGTCAGATATTGTTAGAAGCTAGCTTTTCTTAGGTTCAGATAAAAGTAAATATGAAAAATGATGTAGCATGTTATCTTCATGTTGCATATATTATCTGTGCATCCTTTGGATATAGGTATTTTGTCTTGGGTTGCCTCTTGTATCTGTTTGGCCTGTGTGGTGCTGTGAATAAGAATTGAGCCCATAGGTTCACATATTTGAATGGTAGTCATCAGGGAGTAGAACTGTTTGATAGGATTAGAAGAATTAGTAGGTATGATCTTGTTGGAGTAGGTATGGCCTGTTGGAGAAAGTATTTCACTAGGGGTGGGTGGGCTTTGTGGTTTCAAAGATTCCATAGCAACCCCAGCATTCTCTGTTTCTGTCCGTCTCTGTGTCTCTGTCTCTCTCTGCCTCTTTCTCTCTCTCTCTCTCTCTCTCTCTCTCTTTGATTTTCTCTCTCTCTCTCTCTCTCTCTCTCTCTCTCTCTCTCTCTCTCTCTCTCTCCTCTCTCTTCACTCTCTCTCCCTCCTGCCTATGGCCTAAGATGTAATGCTCTCTGCTCCAGGGTCATGCTGACCTGTGTGCTGCTATGTTCCTTACAATGCTGATAATCAATAAATCATACAAAACTATAAGGAATTCCCAGTTAAATGCTTTCTAAGTGTAGCCTTGATCATCGTGTTTATTCATAGCAATAGAATAGCAACTAAGACGGCCTGCTTTGGCAACTACCTTTGAAGAGATTCTTCTTGCTTGGAAAGATAGTTAAATGGGTTCAAGGAATTTGAGTTCAATAATATAAACATTAGTGGATTAGATTTCTTTGGAACCATAAGGGGGTAGACCAAAGTGTAGCTAAATTGGCTATAGGTTTCTTCCTATCCATCATGAGCTAAATAGCAGACACTTTGGGTCTCCAACAACAATGTAGGAAAAGATAGTCCTGGCTTGGATAGAAATCCATCTGGACCAGTTTTGGTGTTTAATGACACACAGACAGAAATTTAGACAAGCATTTCTAATTTTATTTTAGAGGCTTCTACATTGTATGATTAATTTTATATTTTAATTTTCATATCAAACTAAGATCAGTTAATTCTTACACATAATCACCACTTCTATCTTGATAAGTGAGAGGCAGACAATGATATGTGGGAGTGTTTATACTAGGGGCTCTGAGGCAAGACTAAGACTATCATGATACTTATTGCTACTGTAAGTATAAATTTCTGTTGCTGTAATTAAGAAAAATAGGCAAGATCTTTATTCACACCTACATATTGACTTAAGGGAAAGAGGATTATCACTATTTTTCTTTCGGATGTCTTTTGAGCAGGACATCTAGAGTATGCGTTCACACATTACTGTTCATTTTGACACAGAACATATATTTTTGTGTTTTCTAAAATTGCTCATTCCATTTGGCACAGCTGGATCCATCAACATTTATTGGTAAGTCCATCAGCATTTACTGGTTGGTCTATTGGCATTTACGGGAAGAAAGGCCAGAGGATTGATGAGAAGGCCCCTTAGGAACAAACAGCCTTGCTAAAACACTGCTCTCACATATCAATATGTGAAGTTAATTTGATGGAGTTGAGCTTGGAGACTCAACAGGAGTCCACTTTCCCTTGAACAGCCACCCCATCCCCCACCTCCTGCTAGCTGACAGAGCAGCAGTACAAGCTTGGCCTTCTGGTTTTCCTGCCAGCTGCCAATACTGGTCTGGAAAGTATTAAGTGTTCATTGGTAAACCATTTTAATATACATTTATATGCTTAAAGATACAAATATGTGTCCTCCAAGGGATTTTTATAGCGTAAAATAAATTTTTACTTTTTGCAGGAAACTTTTATGTGGTTCTAGTTCAAATCTTCTTCTAGCCTTAAAATATATGTTGACCAGATGGTTAACATTAAAGATTAGATGTGAGGTTTATTGCTTTCATTTCCTCATCCAAGTAAGTAAAGCTGAAATGGAATAAACAGTTTGCGGATAGATGGATTGCCCATGGCAGTAAACAAGTCAGGAGGAACACGGAAGTTCATTATACATGGACCTCTGTGAAGGCAAAACAGCAGGCTTTGGGCTAATATTTTCAGATTAAATTCAATGTAATTGTATTTCTCCCCCATGGTTTAAGGGTATGGACTCTGAAAAATATTAGATTAGCTATATTTCATGAAAATAGTGCTGTGTATGTGCTGGTCAATGTATTTCCTTTTTTCCTTTTCAAATATTATGTGGTTTTTTTTTTTTCAAATATGTGTTTTGATTGACAGGGAATATTATCAGATATTTAATCATAGTGACTGCATACTCCTTATCTAGCAAAGAAAGCTCTTACCAGTGGGAATTTGAGAATGCACAGTTCTGAAAGGAAGGAACAATGTGTACCAACAGAAGGTTTGTCAGAGCCAATTGTTCACTAATGGACCTTAATACAGTCTAGATTGATGACATAAAAGGAATCCTGGCCAGGAAATTGAAATATACAGTTCCATTAGAAACAATAAGATGAAGATTTACTATGCTAGAAACATGAGCTCACTCTCCAGGCTCGCAAACAAAATTTGCCAGTCATAATCTCAACATTATTACAAATGAATTAATTAAAATATTTCCTTTTACTTTTGCTTTATTGATGGACATATTAATAAAATATTTATTTCAGGAATTACTCTTGCTATTGTGATTAACCAAACTGCTGGTTAATTAATAATGTTATTGCTCATAAGAGCCTGTCTAGACATCCTGTTAATCACCAATTGTAGTTGGCTGGCTGTGTGCTTCTCAGCTTCCTAGAATAAGAGTTGACATAGTCTCTCTGGCTCTCCCTCATCTACAAGAAACGGAATCAAGTGTATTCGTGCCAAGAGAAAAAAACACAACATAAGTAACATAAGAGTGACAGTCCTCAGTATTTTATCCTTTGTGCTTTTGGATATTTGAGACAGGGTCTCACTTTGTAACCTAAGCTGGACTGGGATACACTGTAGCACAAGCTAGCTTCAGATTCATGGCAAATCATTGCTTCAGTCACAGAGTGCTAAAATTATTGGTAGAAACAATTTTACCTGGGCAAAGACTTTTTCCTTGAAGTGTTAATGATTGAACACAGAGCTTCATGAGTGCTAGTTTTGAGCTTGGCACTGAGCTGCAGACCTGGTCTATATTTCTGATTTTAGTAAAATTATGAAAGAGGCTGTCCTTTTAAAAACAACTTCTTGTCTCTTCCATTAAAGCCATCCATTACCACATAGCATTTAAAATTATCTTCTCTGTGTTGTAAATTCTGGCAGCATAAAACTACCCTCTTCAATAAACTTAATGAAGTCAAGTGACTTAATAAGTGGTTTTAACACCATTGTTTTTTTTTTTTTTTTTTTTTTTTTTTTTTTTTCTGTATAAGAGTTAATTACTTTCCACAATTGGGAATTCATCAGATGTTTGGTTTGTTCCCTCTGAGAGTTCTGTCTTGGTTCCCTCAGGGAGAAGGTCTGTGTCTTTCTCCATTTTACTTCAGGCTCACAAACCCTCCACAGGGGCACATTTAAAATGATTGCACCATCTATTCATGTCTAGACCACAAGCTCTACCATAGAATTTTCTTTCTTTAGCTCAATATGGGATTTTGTTTTTTAATACTCAGTACTTGACTTTGGAGAAGCAGGTGTTCATCAAAATTTCTGAATGAGATGAAGGAGGGGAGCCTGCATGTCTAAAACAATGTGAAGGAAACTCGGAATTCTGGATGTCAGCAGTGCTAAAGCCACTAGCCATGTCATTCAGTATACAAGTCTCTTGCACTTGTATACTGGGTTACTGCTTCTATTCATTAAGTAACTTGAGAAATTTTGACCTCTCTTCCTGAGGAATCAGGATTGAGCCCTGTCTAATGATTCACTCTCTGTGTTGGATTGGTCATCAAGTCTATCTTTCCTTTTAAGTCGTTTTATATAAAAATAAGCAAACCAAAAAATCTCAGATGCCAAAGGACAGGCAGCAGGTAGACAATTTCATCTTACACTGCTTTCTGGACACATTTCTTTCTTTACTGTTCCCAAGAGGGCCTTTCTGAGCCACTACTACCAAGTCCACCTGCTTTCACCCACATGCCCAGTGCAACCAAGCCTGCTATCAGAGGAACCCCAGGGGAAGAGGTCTTGAGAGGGAATGGCTTTCTGTTTGTTTAGATCAGTGGAGCGAGTGTGCATCTTTGTATTAACTAACCAATTTGGTTTTAATCATATTGCTTATACTGTTCTTTTCAGAATCCACAATGAGAGTTATGTCTATTTATGGAGCCCCAGTGAAGTCTGAACTTACCTATAGATACTTGGTTCCCTTCTAAGAGGTCCCCTGGAACCGAGACTCCCAATAAATCAATGAATATGGAAATCAGATGTCCTCTCTATGATGACCATAAAAAGGCACAGCAGGGATTGGACTGAATTCATTCAGCCTCTGAGGATTTATACCCTCTTTATGTTTGTGTAGGTCAGGGGAACAGCTTCCCTTGTAGACAGCATCCAAATGGAAAACAAATGATTTGCTGGCTTCCACCAAGGAAGAAGAGACTTTTAATGATATGCCTTTGTAGTGCAGACACTGCACAAAACAGCCTAGCAATATCACAGAGGACACAAGTGCCACTTAAACTCATAGACAATTTATCCTCTAATTGTGCTGGTTGAGTACATGCTGTTAAGTGCAGTGTCTAGGTTTTTCCCCCTCAAATAGTACCTGTTTAAGTAGATTGTTGTATGTAGGGTTTTAAAAATAAATGTGTCTAGTAAGGAAAATTTCATATAGTCTCTACCAATTTTACATCCTAAGTATAACTAAAATGGACTTTTAAACTCTGGGTGACATCTCTAAATGTATTTCAGAGTTAGGGAATTATTTTTGTAGCAGTGCCATATTGGATGGGTAATGTCTGAGCTTGAATATGCGTGGAGATGTGTGGAGAAATTTCTAACTGTGCATTCATGTCTTATCTGTTAAAAGAGTTTGGCCTAATAAACTAGAATAAAATCTAGAGAAGACTGGGCATGGTGGCACGTGCCTCTAATCCTAGCACTAGGTAGACAAAGGTAGGCTGTTCTCTTATTTTGAGGGCAGCCTGGTCAACACAGGGAGTTCTAGGCCAGCCAGGAATATATAGTGAGCACTTCTGTGAGAAACAGTGGTATGGGACAGGGTGACAGGAACCTGTGCATCCATTCAAACAAACTGAACTGACCCCAGACTTGCTTGTTGGATCTTCTGTCCCTTTTTGTTTTACACTCTCAAACTCCTTAAAGATGTTCTTAAGTCTAACTTAAAGCTGGCTCTGACTTAGGGACCAGAGAGGCAACTGGGACATCCTCAGGGCCTTAGGGGAGACATTTAATTTCAAAGCAGAGGCACAGAGGTTAGTCCCCCAAACTTCTTAGGAAAGAAGTGATGCTCTTATACCAAGATGGAAACTTTGTTTATCGCTTCCCACAGAGGAATTCTTTCTCCACTCCACACCCTCATCTGCCAATGAAGCAAGTGTACATTTCTGGTACTACATGGCCTAAGAAGATAGTGCAGTTCTTTGTAGTTATTCTTCAGTGGAACCATTTGCTCTCTGTCTAACCACACCATTAAATATTCACTTTATACGTCATAATTTTAGAATGGTGTCTCAATCTCTAAAAGCATTTTCCTTAAGCATTAAAAGTATAAAATTTAAGTAAAATGCATGAGATAACATTAGGATGTTGTGTCTGAAGACCCAGAGTTCGTGTACTTTACCTTTGGTTTTATAGTGTATGTTTTCAACTCAGTGAAGGACTACTTACTGTTAATATCTTAAGTTCCATTACCATCCAACCACCCATAGGAATGTTGAATTTTCTTCTTTGCCTGATGATACTTATATTCTCATTGTTGAAATTAAGAGGGCAGAATAATGTGGCTATATTTCCCTTTCTATATTAGTATCTGTCTTTGTCAACATATTCAGTATTATTAAAGTTTAATAGATTAAATTTCTCTTTGGCACAAGATGTACATAGTAACTATGTCCAAAAATGAGGCAAACTCCTCAATGTGCCAATCTTGACCTCGAGTCCAATTCCTTTGTTGTAAATAATGTGTTTGGTAATGATGGAATAGACGGCAGGGAGGTTTCCTCATAACTTTGGGAACTATGGCTTTTGGGAAACTGGGATATGTGCCTATATCAAGAGACAGAACGGGAATCCTCATTTGCTCTAAAAGCCAGCTGTGATTTCTGGAAGGAAAGTGACTGTCAGACTGACAGGCCACATTCAAGTTGGTGCCAAACTACCCTCAAAGAGAAGACTGTCACAAAAGGCTAGACTCCAGAAGTAGTTTGGGTGATGAAAATGTTACCATTTCAAAGGGATACTTGGGAATTTGATGACTTATTTTTTGGAGGCAGGATCTTGTTTTATATCCCATGTTGATCTTAAACTCATGATTCCATTTCTCAGCTTCCCAACAGATAGCAAAGGAGGTGTTTTCAAACCATTTTCAACTGTATTTTTCTGAATTATCATTATTTTGCTCCAAAAACCAGTGACGTGATCTAGATAATTTCTGATTTTTGTTTAAAATATTCCCATGGACATATGGCTGTGAGTGACAATTAGTTCTGTTTTTATTTCAGCTCTTATAAATGCAAGAGCCAACAGTGGGTTGCCTGCTGCCTTCTGGCTTCAGTTGACCTTCTCTGTCAGATAGTGAGTGTCCAGCAGCAGAGACAAGCTTGGTGGAGGGCAGAGGGTGTTGAGGTTGGCTCAATAGTAATCAAAGCTTGGCTTCCTGCTAGGACTTAAAACGTAGAAACTATGGGGGAAGAAACTTTGGCACTGTTTTAACTCAGTGGCAAAGAATAGTGTTCAATGTGTTTAGTGACATGGCTTTTGAAATGTTGTCCAGGTCCCCACAGTGTTGAATCAACTCTGAAAGTACATAGTCCCTATTGGTGAGCTGGCTCTCATCTTTCCTTCATGGTGGGAGCTGAGCTGAGCAATTGTCTCATTTGTTATTAGAACTGTAGAGAAGCCCTGAAGAGTGTGTATATGTAGCTATTGTTTCTGATAATAATATATCTGTGCAGGTAGCATCTCTCTATTTATTATGGTACATGTTTGTATTCCATTATGAAAGAAGTCTTTTTTAATGTTGTCCTGTTGGTAGGTACCATCTAGCAATTTATCTGCATCTTGATGTCTTTGGTGTGTTAGTTTGCTTTCTATTCTTGCGGCAAATATGATGACCACAAGCAACTTGGAAAAAAAGGGTTTATTTTATTGTCTACTTCCACATTATAGTCTATTATTGAGGGAGGTCATGGCAGGAACTAATAAAGAAGCTGAAAGAATGCTCCTTACTGGCTTGCTCCTCATGCACTGTGTGTCTGGGGTGATACACACTCATAGTGATCTGAGCCATCAATTAAGGTATCAATTAACAAATACTTCATCAATTGGGCCAAAAGACAATCTTATGGGGAAATTTTATCAATTGAGGTTCCCTCTTCCCAGATGACTCTATCTTGTATAGAATTGACAAAACAAAACAAAAAAAAAAAAAAACAAAAAAAATAACAAACATTTCAGCATTTTTGTGAGGTGAATATTCTTAGCTTTTTTTTTTTCCTTTGAGAAATCCAGAGATCAGCTCAGCTTGCTTGGTGCCCATAGCTAGCAAGTGGTGGAATCAGAGCAACACGTATTTTCTTTTCCAAAGGTTTCTGTCTCCGACATAGTGCACAGTATGTTCATTTTCACAAGGCAGATCTGAGAAGTTTATATACTGAAGGTGCCCCACCATGGAGGTGCCTGGTGGCTTCTACTGCCTTTTCTGCAGCCTCTGATGTTCCTTCCTTCCTGCTAACTGACTACCACTTAGACATCAGTCTTAAGTCATTTCTGCATGTGCTTTCTTTGAGCCTGTTCATGTGTCACAAGGAGAGGAGAGCTATAATATTCAGATCCTGCAAGTGAAAATGAATTATGGTTTTACTTCTCAGCTGCCCATTCAGCCTCCATCTCTAGTCTCAAACTCATCTTTGTCTTCAATGTCTGCCATGGCCTGGGCATTGTGTCCATGGCTTGGCAAATCCTGCCTTCTGCTCAGCTCATGGTCTTGAGGGATTATGTCAGATAGTGTCAAATCCCGACACATAGCAGATTTCTTTAAGATCACCTTATTGAATCAGTTTACCCTATCCATTTACAGTCTTCCATTTCTTCAAATGGAAAGAAATGTGAGTAGATTGTTTCCATAAGCTTTTTGACTCCATGAAAACTGCTACCCTAATTCAGTATTCTCTTTGCCTCTTATGTTGTGCATCTATGAGTAATTAGGTAGGTAGTAGTCCTGTAGGCACACTGAGTTGAATTTTGTTTTCATATCATTCTTTTACTCATTCTTGTGTCAGAGGAGGGGAGTCTCTCTTTAAAGATGGCTCAAGTCTGACATTGTTCCTACATTGGACACCCAAAGACATTTTCTTTCCTTCAATGTCTCTTTTGCACAGATTGTTTTTCGTTCCTTTTGAAATTGATCACTTATACATTATCTTACAAAAATGTCACCTTATCCATTATCTTACAAAAATGTCACCTGATTCTCTCCCATCTTACAGCTGCTCCCTGCTACTCACGAAGGTCTGAAGAAGTCACTTCCTTTCTTCTGCCTGTCTGTTCTTCTATGATTCACTGCAGCTTGGCTTCTGGCTATACTTTTTCTGCTGAGATTGCTCTCCTAAAGGTTAATAGCCTACATTTTGTCAGATTTAATAGTTATTTTACCCATCGAAATTTACATGGTATTGACCCCATGTCCCAAGTAGATGGCAAGCACCCAGGTTCACCTTTCCCAGCTCCATACCTTTGCATTGCAGTCTGGCCTCAGAAGCTTATACTATGGTAAGAAGGGACTTAAAGGATGAAGGTTCCAAGCAATAACAGTGCTTGCCAGTTTCCAATTCATGTAGTAAAATATCTCGGACAGACAACTTACAGGCACGAAAGGTTTGTCTTGCTTTTTACTTTCAGCCCATGGTCAAATGGCTTTGTGGGCTTTGTGGCTTCTTTTCGACAGAACTTCAATTTGTGGTGGTGGGAGAACACAGAAAAATGTGATCAATATGAAGCAGCAAGACATTTCTGTTTAGTGTCTGGACTTAACTTCCTTCCACTAGGCTCCACCTCTTAAGTGTCCACTCTCCTTAAGTGCCAAACTGAGGCCAAGCTTTTAACACAGAGCATTCTGGGTGGATTTAACTATAGCAGCTAGTTCCTTTTTTGGCATTAGCAGAAGGTTCTCTGTGAGACTTACATTGATTTACTATTGAACAAACCAGAATAATAAAGGACAACCAGCCTTGGCTCAAGATTAAGGCTTGAAACATTTGCCTGAACTATGAAGAGGCAGGACTGATTCTCAGGAGAAACTTGGGGAAGATTTCAGTGTCCACTCTAATCTTGATGGCATAATGAAGTTTTTGGTCCCCAAACCTTATGCTGATTCAGGATGCAGAGATGTTGGCTCTGCAGGTATTTAGGTACCAAAGATTAAATCATCATGATAAAAGGACAGGAGGGAGATGTTTCTTTTTCTCCTCTTCTGTATGAGGATGTATAAAGAAGGCAGCCATACGCAAACCAAGACAGCTCTCACCTGCATGTAGCACCCTGTCCTTGGATTCCAGCCTTCAGAACTGGAACAAGTTTCTGCTGCCTATCAGGCACCCATGTTTTGCTACTCTGTTCTGGCTCACTGAAACACCAAGGTTGTACCAATTCAAGAATACAAGGTGAACTAGGACTTGGGTTTCAGAATGGTGACAAACTGGGCAAGGTTATATGAGAATGTGCATGCCTGTAATCCTAGCATTGAAGGCTTAGGCAGGATATTTTCCATAAGTTTCAGGCCACCCTGGGCTATATAGTTAGTCCATCCTGGGCTGTACAGTCGGTTCAATGGCAGATTGCACTAAATAACAGGTTTTGCTGCTTGAACAAAACCAAAACAAAACAAGACTTGTTTGGGAAAACTCAGAAACTGGAAACAAAGATGGTTACCTAAGAAAAGCTAGGGGTGGCGGCAGGAGTGTGTGTGTTGGAGGGGTGTCAGGTAGAAGCTGAAACTTTGGAACTGAATACGACTTTCTGTCCAGCTTGGGAGACAGGAGGAGGCAGCAAAGAAGGAATCCCAGTAGGATAAGACAGAGATATCTGAGCTTTGTACTATTAGAAACAGACCAGCAAGTCTGCAGCACTGAGCTGCCTTCCTTATGCTTTCACAGACATCAGCTTAGGACATTGAACTACTTTAGGCCTCAGCTTTAGTCAGAAAGTGTGCCCAACACACAACAATCAAGCTTGGCGGTAAGTGACCCAAGGCCTTCCAGAACTCCTATGTGCTGCTCTTCAAAGTGAAGAGCCCATTCATGGTTCCTGGATAATCTTAGGTAGACAGTCAAGTTCATCAGTATTTTGAGAATGGGTCAGTGACTGCACTGAGAGCAAGGTCCAGTCATCTTGGTGCAGTTGCCTTACAGAGCAAACTGAAAAATGCTCAAACCTGTCACTATGCACAGTAGGGTGGAACTTGTTTCCTAGGAGAATTATCTTAGTTCATTTCTTTGGATGGTTTTCCTACCATCATTCAACAGCATGTATCAAGCTAGGATGTCACTGGAATGTCCTGTATTCAAAGCCTAGATGTGATTACGAATGATTTAGCTTCTTAAGTTGTGGGTCATCATTCCATATTGGGCAGGGTAAATCACTGTGAGACTCACAAAAAAATCTGACAACACTCAGTTTTCTGACTGCACAGCTATCAAAATATATTAAAAATCAAATGTGTGTTGGAGACAAGGTGTGTTGGTCATGCTCACCACTGTTGACTTTTCCATCTGAACATATATCATGGGTACTTTGCGTGCCATTACCTCATACAAGGCCAATGGGCACTGCCTGAAATACCTCAGTTCAGATTTAAGACGATAGTGTGTTATGACCTGCAGTGTTTTTACTGTACCTACACCATTTACTCTCTAAAAAGAACAGTGGTTTAATTACAGAAAACCAAGGCATTTAATATTTTCCCATCTCTATTCTTCAGAGTGTAATAATTAGTCTATCTTTGGATTGTTTTGGGTAAGAATGCTTGGTTTAAAAGTGTTGCTTGAATTGATGACTCAAACGTCACTTAAAATTATTAAATTAATTTTGGCTTGATGTTAGGACAGAATTTTAAACAACTTTCTCAAATGGCCATAAACATTTCTATCATTATGTTCGGTGTATTTATACAATGTGATATCTAGGCATTAATATTGATCAACTGAAAAACATTAGAGATGCTAAAATTAGCTTTAATAATTTATTTAGAAATAAACATATACCACACCAGCCAGTGAATCATGTAGGCTAACTATAAATCTTCATGTCTCTCTCCTCTCCTAAATATTATTCCCAAGCCTCATTCCCATTTCTGTAACAGACCAGCTGCTCTGCATTGTCTCTGTCTTGTCCATCTCCCATGGGTCATAGAGATCTTCCCTTTCAATCTCCTTCCCTCCTTCTCTCCTTCCCTCCTTCCTTTCTCTCTCCCTCCCTCCTTCCCTCCTCCCTACACATCACTTTATTCCAGGCCTCATAACTTTGGGAACATACTGAGAAACACCAGCCACTATGGCTAGGAAGCAGGTAGGCTGACTGTAGATCTTCACTTCTCCACCTTTCCTCTAAATTCAGTCCCAAAATATCCCCTCCACATTCTATAGCAGACCACAGGCAGTGGCCTCCTTCTCCTTCCTACGTCCATCTTTAGCAGATCAAGCAGATATCCTCCTCTTCTTCACTTATCCTGTTATCACCACCCAGAACTACAAGCAGCCAATCCTGATGGATTAGCAAGTAGGCCAGCCACAGAGGCTTGCTAGCTTCCTTTCTTCACTCTTCTGTCTTCCACATCCAATCCTCCATTCTCATTCCCAGCTCTGTAGCAGAATACCTTCCCTGACATTTCTTTACTCTCTGCCCACATTCCCAGAGGATTGAGCAGATTCTGATAGAATACTTGATATCTTCCCACTCTGTAATGCCACTAGCTTCCTATTAGCTCATCCCCAATCTAAACCATTGGCTGTTAATACCTAAAAATATGTTTTACAAGGAAACCCAGTAACCATATCACTCAGGATCCCAGAAGAATTTTCTACCAGGCAATTCTCAGCTATTGAACCCCACTATAAACCTTTCCCAAACTCAGATATCTAGACCCCAGCATAAAATCATAATCAACAACAGCCAGGAAGGCATGTGTTCCAATGGAGCTCAACAACCTTACATAGTAGTCCATGAGAATTGCAACACAGCTGAAGTACAAGACAAAGATCTTAAAACAGCCTTTATAAATATGATAGAGGTCTTTATGGAGAAAATGAATGAATCCCTTAAAGAAGTCGGTGAAAACACAAATAGTGGAAGGAAATGAATAAAAGCACTTAAAATCTAAAAGTGGAAATAGAATCAATAAAGGAAATACAAACTGAGAAAAATTTGGAAATAAAAAAATTAGGAACTCCAACAGAAACCTAAGAAGAAAGTTTCACCAACAGAATACAAGAGATGGAAAAGAGAATCCCAGGCATGAAAGACATGATGAAAGAAATGAGTAGATCAATCAAAGACAATGTTAAATCAAAAAGTATCCTGGCAGAAAACATGTCTTTATCCATGGCATTCCCATGTTAGGGAGTTACAGTGGCTTCATCTGCCAACTCAGACAATACTGTATCAACTTAAAATACAGTATTGGACATCCAGCAAAATCTCTTTATAGAAAAGCTGACTATTTAAGTTATATCCTTTCGTTCTTCTTATATGAAATGTTGATCTGTTGGTTTTTACTGGAGCAATTGTATTGTACTTATGAGGTGTTTTTATGTATGGAAACCATACCTTGGTAATGGCAAGAGAAAAGACCAAAGGGGCCTATGTGACTACTCCAAACCTGGAGTGCCTGCTTCCAGAGCTCTACTATTGGAGAACAGAAATAAATTTTACTTACCCTCTAACTATTATCTAAAATTTCGTTTATTTTGTGCTGAAGTCAATGAACCTATGATTCTCGTACTGGCACTATTTTCTGGAAGCATATTCAACAACTGATATTGGCTATTGCTTGTGGAGAGAGGAACCAATATTCTTTGATGGAAAGGCCAGGAGGACATTCAAATATCTGTATTGTATCCCTTCTGTCCTTTTCAAGAAACAATCAGAGTAGAAAGGAATGAGTTGCCAGAAGCAAACAGGAGAGGGGAGCAAGAAAACTGTAGCCTGTGAGTGTCGCAGAGAAGCATACTTTGGTTTTTCAATACCTGGTGTCTTTTCTTTGAGTGGTATTTTGTTTTTATTAAAGGTGTAAGTGGGCCCACCTGCCTTATAAAAAGCTAAGCAGATGTTCCTACACAAGTGGAAATTAGCATATGTGATTGACATTCAGCTCAGCTTCACCTTCTGGAGAATTTTACTCTGGGATCACTGTCCAAATAATCAGAACACTAGCATTGTCACTGCTGAAATCACATGACCTGGCTCACACTCATGGCTGATGAGAATAAGTAGGTGGCTGGAGTGGAAATGAATTTGAATGCCATTGCATGTTGGTTTCTGATATAATTCAGAAACCTTAACCTTAATGAGGTCAAAGACTTGTACTGGTCTTGTAACTTTATGGTACATGCCTTGGAAGACACAGATCTTTATGGATAATCAAAATGCAATTAGTTAAGATTGTTCCAGAATTTTCTGCACACACAAGTGTTCCTACTTGCCTTCCAAGGCTCTGTTTTATAGTGATTGATCCTTTCTCACTTAGCAATGGAGGCTGCATTTCTATTGTGTTGCCTGGATACCCCAACAATTTCTTGTTTCAGTCTGTTGATTGTGAACTTCTCCAGCTGGTAGACAGCCCCGTTTTTCCCTTTCTAGCTGTCCTGTCCATGTGCATGCATAGACTTGTGTGCACAGACACATATTCCTTCTAAATTTTAATTTCATTAATTCATGGGTTATTTCCTTAACATGATAACATAATTGCTCACAATTAGAATTTTACTTTGGAAACTTCTTTTGGGCAATTTTACTAAAAATAAAAATTTCTCATTTCTCTTAAAAACCAGAAGATAATATCTGAATATTTTATGTCAACAGGTGGTACAAACTGAATGATAACTGCTTTTTCATGCATGCCCTATTCCTTGAACTCTGTTTCTCCTTCCCCTGTGGTTATGGTTCATCCTTGAAGAGGGACTTCAACAAGTTCAAGAAAGATAAATGATCTAGTAGTGAAGAGTGAAAATACATATGCTAAACTTTGTAGTAGGCATCCCATCTCTGGAGAATGATTAAACTAGTGATTACATCATGTCTAAACTATGTTCTTTTTGAGCATGGAATCATACAGTGGTTATCTATAGCAGTGTGCAGACTATTCAATGTGTTTCATCTTGTTCAGTCAACTTTTTATACTGACAGGCACTTTGAAAATAAACCGATGCCTATAGAAGAAGTTTCCACGTCGCTGTATTTTATAGATAAGGAAACTCACCCATGGGCTGATTAGCATCACCTATCAAGACTCATTGATATTTCTGAGCCTTCTTGCCTTTTGCCTATATATCTGATCCTTCCAAAGTAATAACAGAGTTCTGGAATCAATGATATCAATGATATTCTTCTTCTTCCCCCTTCCTTCCTTCCTTCCTTCCTTCCTTCCTTCCTTCCTTCCTTCCTTCCTTCCTTCCCTCCCTCCCTCCTTTCTTTCCTTCTTCCTTTCTTTCTGAGAAGCATAAGACATCTTGTGCATAATCTGTGTGAACAAACAATCACCTAAGTAATTTTTTTTTATCAAATCAAACAACTGCTATTTTGACATGACAGTATGTTTTGTTACTAATTTGCACATTTGAGATGTTCTTGCCTTTATGTTTGGATTTACTATTACCTACATCATACTGACAGACTTAATTTTATTTATTTATTGCCTTTGGAAGTACATGGCCGATGTAGTTTCCAGCATCCAATTTGAGCATTTCACTAGAGGACTAATCACTGTGGCCAGAAAGCAGCAGGATAAGCCCCAGTCACGCTTCGTTAGATCCAGAAACGTTTTCTCACATCAGCTCATTTGATGATAGCTTAGAACAATTGTCTGCTTTCTCCCTCCCAAGGTGCTAATGTGAAGTGAAGTTAATCAGAGCTGAGGATGCCCTCAGACCTGAGGGAAATGTTGTGAATGCCTTTCAAAAATGCTAAACTGTGTCAGCTTGTGAGAGCACATTAATCTACAGCAGTATGCTGCTGCCTTTGCTTTTCATTTCTGTTCATTGTTTTCTTCTAACTTCCGGAGGGTTTTACTTCCTTGAAGCCTCTATTCAGAAAATAATTATGTGATATATAACATAGAACTATTTAAATATATTTAATCCATATTAAAATGAATAAAAATAGCCTCAGGAATCTTTTGAGGTATCATGCTCATGAATATTCATCAGCCATAGTTTTCTCTTATTTTTTATTATTGAAACCAGAGATGTTTCAACTGTGCACAAAGAAGCCATTCAAACCTTCTTCCATTTATGATGGATTTGGATAGCTGTCAGCAGGGACTTTCCTAGCATCCTTCTCCACTCATTTATCAATCGGAAGGGAGGGTAGAAAATAAAATAGGATGGGAGGAGAGAGAGAGAGAGAGAGAGAGAGAGAGAGAGAGAGAGAGAGAGGAGAGAGAGAGAGAACCTTACTAATGATTTTGGAAGGAATTTAATTACATATTAGAAATGGCAGGAAAAAAATTGTCTCTGTTGAGTGGCTAAATAGGAATTGTATTTAAACATAATTTAGTCTTCCTTGGCTGCACATGTGCCACTTTGCCATTCTTTCTCTCAGTGAAACTCTCTGTCACTCTAATCCCACCTTCCCCTGGTTGTATAATCTAAAATACTTTGTATTAGACAATAAAATGACAGCCACTTTGTAGTTTTCAAATGATAAAACATTAAAGAAACATGTCAATGTAACAATCACAGGTGGATAAAGCTTAGGGATGACCCACTATCTGGATATGAGAAAGGACAACTTCTTATAGGGAATTGGTGTGGATGATAAGTTTCACAACCAAAGAAGTGAAGGTGCCTCAACTTGTGTTTCTGTGGTTGCTGAGAGGCCACTGGTAACAATGCGGTTGAGCATGCCCAAAACATAGACTCCGAAGCATACTTGGGTGATGAAAAGAAAATTTAACAAGGAGTCTGGGCTGATGGATTTTTAATGTTTGGATACCTCTCATAGTTGTGAATTTTATCTATTTTGTATAAGGGACAAAGGGAAATGAATAACTTTAAATGGAAGAGAAACTGGTTTTTCATAAATTAGAAACCAATTTCATAAAATATAATTGGTTGAGAGGAAGAACTTGTCTGCACAAGCAAGCTGGAAGGAGAGACATGTCTGAATGATATAACCTCTCACTGCTCAAATGTTCAAACAATGGGAGTTGAAAGGCAGAGCTGTCAATCTTACTTGCTAACAAAGGATATGCTGATGAGCGTGTGCACACACACACACACACACACACACACACACACACACACACCTGCAGTCAGAGCATAACAATCTTCAGTGATTATCTTCGAGGTCAGGGTTTTTAAATGTTAGTCTACTATTGTTTTAGATAATTTATCAACATTTTTTTTCATTAGGATTTAGATGAACAAGTCCAAGATTGGTATTGTATACTCCAGTAGTGAGAATGGTCAACAAACCTGTGACATATTCAACAATAGTAAATGTTTTAAAATAAGATGTTTTTATGAGTCATATTTTGATTGTGAAGGTGAATACATAACATATATTAACATGTGTTTTCTCTGTGTTGGCATCAAGCAGAATTTTGTTCTAGGAGGCTTTAGGAATGATTCCATTATAGTTTTACATCATGAGACAAGAAATATTAGTAAGGTGCATTTTCTTTGTTTTCAAGTACAACCTTCATCTTCAGTCCTGATTGTCACTTCAGGTCCGTTCTGGGAGCCTGTTGTGAAGGCCTCCTGGGCTTATCTGATCATCTCTGAAGTACCTTATCATGCCTATTCTGTATTTCTTTTTTAATTATTATCAAGCATTTTATTTGCTTACATTTCAAATGATATCCCTCTTCCTGGTTTCTCCTCCACATACACCCCCATCCCATTCCCCTGACTAATACAGATGCAGATAAAGAAAACCATTGGTCTGAGCCCAGTGCCCCAATGGAAGAGCTAGGGGAAAGACTGAAGGAGCTGAAGGGGATTGCAACCCCATAGGAAGAACAATATCAAGTAACCAGACCACTTAGAGCTCCCAGGGACTAAACCACCAACCAAAGAGTACACATGATGGATACATGGCTCCAGCTACATAGGTTGCAGAGGATGGCCTTATCTGACATCAGTGGGATGGGAGGCCCTTGGCCCTGTGGAGGCTTGATGATCCAGCATAGGGGGATGCTAGAGACGGTGAGTCGGAGTGGGTGAGTGGGTGAGGAACACCCTATTCTGTATTTCTAAGTCATACATTAGCTTACCAGTTTTCATCAGTTTTTAAGAGCCATTAAAAACCCATCTTTTTCATGCAAGAGTTAATAAAACCTTTAATGTGAAACATCCATATAATATACTTTCTAGTGGGTGCATGGAAAGCAAAGGCTTCTTACTACACCCACAAACTTTAATACTTGTATCGAATTTTATCTAATTATGTATTGTGTCATCTTGATGGGCTTTCATGTTTCTTTTGAAATTCAACAAAATATTTAAAAAGATGTGTCTATGCTTTGTGTGCTCACGCATGTCTATGCTATTTGCTCTCATGCCTGTCTATGTTGTGTGTGCTCATGTGTACACAGCAGAGGCCAGAGGAAGATGTGTCTTGTGCTTTTCTATCACTCCAGGACATATTTCATTGAGTTAGCTTTCCTAATTAATTGGTAGTTTCAATGAAACTCTAATAAAAGTCCAAGAAATTGACACTATACATTTACAAGCTAAATCTGAAGTTTTTTTGTGGACAGTTGTGAATGTTAGATATCATACAGTGTGTGAAGAAGAGTAAAGTCAGGGGACTCTCAGTTCACTAGTGAATTATGCCAAATATTTAGGGAAAAAAGAATAATATTTGTCGAGACCTCAATTTATACCACAGCATACAGCTTAAGTTATAGAGTATAGCATTAGTCAAAGAATAGACAGAGTCACAGAACAGAATAGAGAGCCCAGAAAATTTGCCACACAAATATGCTAAAGTGATTTTATTTTTCACTCAGAAGCAAAAGTTATATGGTTGGTAGAATAATTTTTTTCAACCAATGCTCTTGGAGAACTGCAAATCTACTTGAAAAAAATGTGTACATTCCTCAAATGATAAATGATTCATGCACCTATATGTAGAATAGAAAGCTACAAAATTACCTTACAATAATATTCAAGAAAAGCTAAGCAATCCTATGCCTGGTAATACCTTTAAAAAATAACATAAAATAACAATCTATGAAGAAATAATTGATGAAATAGACTTCATTAAAATTAAAAATCTGTTCTGTCAAAGACAATGTCAAAAGAAAGAGAAGAAAGGCAACAAAAATACTGTAAAAATGTTTACAATGGCCACATTTGATAAACTGGTGCTCTCCCTAGTCTAAAAGGAACTGTTAGAATTCAGCCCTAAGAAAATGAATAGTGAAAAAAAAACTGGACTAAAGGTCTGAAGAGATATCTTAACAAACAAGATACAAGATTAGTATAAAAGTAAATAAAAGGTGTTAAACATGTCAAAGTAATTGCAAATTATAAGAATGATACTCCATTAAGCATTTACTAGCATGGCCAACACCCCAAAACAATGACAGGAGTGAGTTCTGATGCAGACGTGCTGAATGTTCTAAGGTCAACAAAACTCCCAGTCATTGCTCATGTGAATCAAAAAGGCACAGTCAGTTTAGGGACATAGTTAAACCATTTCTTATAAAACACACCATATTTTTATATGACCCATCAATCACATTCCGTGGTGGTTATATAATTATTTTTAAAAAGAAAAACCTTCTGTCTAGAGTGAGTTCCAGGACAGCCAGGGCTATACAGAGAAACCCTGTCTTGAAAAACAAAAATAAACAAATAAACAAAAAAAAAAAAACATAAAACCTTCTGTCTAAACAGATACCAATGATTAAATGTTATAGCAAATTTATTCATAGTTATTAAAACTTAGAAGAACCAAGTTAGTAGATAAATAACTCTTTGTTTAGTTAGAAAACAGAGCAGCAGCCTAAAACATAACTAGTCATACACCATGGAAAAGATGAGGAGACTTAAATACACATTACTAAGGGAAAACAGCAGGTCTTAAATGTTGAAGTCATGCATGAATCCAGAGTAATGGCCATCTGGAAAAGATGACTATATAGAGGATGAAGGCATCAGTTGCTGCCAGGGTTTGGGGAGGGATGGTGAGGAATGATATACAGTGAAGTAATTGTGCATGATACTTTGATCATGGGTAGTCATATATTTATTGAAAACCTATGCAATGTATAACACCAGGAAGGAATTCTAATACAAAGTATAAAGTTTGGGTTATTGTGTTCACATATGTCTCCAGTTATATAACAAGGATTTTCCTAGTGTGAAAATTTAGATGAATACGCTGATTTCTGCTGCACAATTGGGTCCCCAGCAAAACAGAACAGAAAGTAAAGAGTTCTCAAGCACTCCATGGTGTTGTATATTCACACTCAGTGAAGAGTATCCATATAAGAGAGTAAAAGGTACTTGGGAAATCTGTGCTTTCTGCAAAACTCTAAACATAAAGTCTACTAGAAGAAAGATCATTATAGTAAGAGATTAGATATACAGGCTGAGCTAAGTATGGATAATATGTTTAATGTGCTTCTACCACCCAATATGAAATTTGTAGTCTAGTTTCAGCACCTATACTTTGAGTTCTTGCTTATCTGTGCTCCACTTTCTAGTATTAAGCAGGTTTTGGTCAGTCAGTTGTCAGTAGTAGAAAGTGAAATACTAAAAGAACCTTTAGTCAGATCCATAACATCTACATCTGTCTGTTCTCATCACAACATAGGGATCTATGTGGTGTGTAGTGGTGCACAATAGTAAATCTTCAGAATTTCTGCTTGTGTTTTAAAGAAAATGGATACCTGTGTCTGTATTTAAGCATATAATTGCTGCACACGTTCCTTTTTTTCCCTTCAAGTTAAATAGCCTCATGCTACATGTACCAGACCATTTCTGGAGGATGGCCTGTTTGTTTTTAAGCAGGCAGTAAATCATGGATCATGGAAACTTCCATTATTTTATTTTGAGACATTTCTCACTAAGTTGTTCAGGCTGCTCTTAAACTCATGCTGTAATGTACATAGCCTTGAACCCAGCTAGGACTTAAGGCCTGTCTGACTATGCATGGCCAGTCAAGTCTTTGTTTCTAATCACTTTTTGGAAGGCAAGCACAAATGGCCTCATTTAGTGGTTTCCATTCTGTCTGGTTGCAAATGAACAACAATTTCTCTTCAGAATTCTATTCAAATGTTGCACTGCTACTTTACTTCATCTGAAATGTCTTTCTATTCTTCTTTCTAACTCTTTTAAGTTTAGGTGTTAGATTTCAGCTCCCTACCATTTAATTTATTTCTTAGATTAGATATCATTAACTACCCTTTAAATCAGTCTATTGAAAAGTAATAGTACCACAATGTTAGCATTTTGTGTAAGCTCCTCCCCACAGTTATCTGGCAAGAGCCTGACTCACTATAAAAGGGGCTGCTTGCTCCTCCTCCTTCTGCTTTCTTGCTTTTTGCCCTTGCTCTGTCCTTTCACCACTTTCCCCACTCCCCATCCCATTCTCCTCTCTTCTCTTTCTCCACATGCTCATGGCTGGCCTACTCTACTCCTTTACCTCTCTCTCTCTCTCTTCTCTCTGCCTCTCTCTCTTCTCTCTGCCTTTCTATTGTATTATCCTCTTAACTCTCCTCCCCATGTCTTGAATAAACTATATTCTATACTATCCCATGCTGTTTCCAGTCCCTCACAGGGAAGCGATGCCTCAGCATGGACCCACAGAGGCACCCCCTTCCCTTACACCTGACTGCATATCCACCAAACATAGTCCTTCTTTCCTTATCTTTTCATAAAATATAACACACAAGACAGTAAGTCTGCCATGGCTCTCTGAATCCTACCTTAAATCACTTTTATAAAAAGTTTCAAATGCCTTTTCTTTGTAATTAACACCTATTTCTAGCAACATCTTTAGGTGAGATCATTTCTGAGCATGGGAGACCAAAAGTACACCACTTTCCTATTGTCCCAGCTTCTAGAAACTGACTGGTTACTGTAGGCTCTGTCATCAGAATACAGTAACAGAAGTAAGAAGAAAATAGGAAATGATTTCTTCTCAATTTTTTTGTTTGCTTTTATATATATATTTTTTTTTGTTGTTTGGTGGTTTTTTTTTGTGTGTGTGTGTCTTGACTGTGAAGAGCAAGTGACAAAGGTCTGGAAAGTAATTCAGAAAATATCTTCATCCAGCTCTAGAAACGTAGCTTGAAGTCTAAAGGCAGGACATGGCAACAACGCCTATGATATTATCGTTCAGTCAGAGCATCTTGTGACTGACCTCCTGGCTGACTCTGTAGTACTGAGAATCCGAGCTTACCAGGGCTTGGAAGTGATGAGTAAAATTTCTCCCACTAAACAGTTTAGAATATGTGAATGAGCAGTGGTGTTTAATAAGCATTCGTGTGTATGATAATGCAGGAGCTGTCACAGCAGGCCCCAAGAAACAGGTTGGACCTATCACAAGGCATGAATCACAGTTGGAGCACAGCGCTGTCATCACTTGGTGTGTGTGTGAAGCCAAATTAGGTCTGTGGTTAATCTAAGCAAAGCCCAACATTATCTGAAGTGTATGGCTCCTTCAGCTGTGAATTGTTTTTGCTTGAGTTACTCACTGCCTCCCTGGTCCATTTCCCTTCAGTATTCAAGTCCTAACTTGTAACACAAATGAATACCATGAGGAAGGGGTAGAAAGAGAGAGCAGGAAGGACAAGAAGGATGGATATGGATATGGAGAGAGAGAGAGAGAGAGGAGAGAGAAGAGAGAGAGAGAGAGAGAGAGAGAGAGGAGAAAACATGTGAAGAGATACTAACTACCCTATGGCTGGGGTGATAAATTATTTTTGCTTTCATCACAGTTTAGAGTTCTTATGTTGCACCGAGAGAGGTTATTTAAAGTTGGTAGAAAACTCAAATGTTCATAATTTGGCTTTTTATCTTAGAGAGAACATCAGTTTCCTCTTCTTTTTTAAATAATATTTTTATTGATTCTTCGGCAATTTCACTTCATACACCATGATCACATTCAACTGCTAGTCTTTCCATATCTGCTGCCCAACCCTTGTTACACGCCCCCAACCCCACCAAAAAAGTAAATTCAACTTGTGTTGTCCATACACTCACTGGAGCATGGTCAAACTCTCAATTTTCCCAGGATGAAAGCTGAGTACTCCATCTGCACCTCTGTGATAACCCTACCTCCAACCCACCCTTCCAAAATTTAGTAACAGTCTAAAAAGGAAGACATCAAAGAGAACTTTAAAAAAAATTGTGATAGAGATGCTGAGGTGTACCTCTCCACAATCGATAGTTTCTGCTTCCTTTTTCTATGACTGATACTTCCGTTTTCTTTAAAGAAATCTTTCAAACTCCAGGCATACGAGTCTCTTAATGCATTCTAGTCAGATACAGATATTCTTCTCAGAATGACAGATGACTGAGAACAAGGCTTCCTGTAAGTTGATTTAGTTGCTGATTTGCTGATATGTTTTAAAGCAACTTATATGTATACCATTGAGTGTTACATGTCTCTGTGTATGTATTCCTCAACATGTGTATATATTTGCATATTCAGCTAAAATGTTTTAAAATGAGTCATCTTTACTTCTTCCTTAACCTTAGAGACATGTGGTATGGAGGATTGATGTGTCTCAGATCTCCACTGTCTTTGAACACAAGCATATGCATCTGTGCTACTGACGTTTATTAACAAACATTAGTTTTCTATTCATGATCTAGCTACAAGAGCAGACAAGCGCTATTACATGTTAAAGGCAACAGCATGATCTGCCTTCTCATCTATAAAGCAAAATTAATGCATTATTATTATTATAACTTTCTATGATGTGACAGTGTGCACAGAATAATTCTAGAAAGGAAATAATGTTTAAACAAACAAACCTGGAAGGAAAGAGAGACAGATGGACAGGCAGAGAGAGAGAGAGTGAGAAAGTGAGAGAGCAAGAGAGTAAGAGAGCGAGAGCGAGAGAACGAGCAAGAGAGAGAGAAAGAGAGAGAGAGAGAGAGAGAGAAGAGAGAGAGAGAGAGAGAGAGAGATAGATGAATCAAGGGATAAGATTATAGAAATGTTACATGTCCATAGGAAATTATGATTTCTTGTAGAAGAAAGCAGGTGAAAATCAAAATACTTTAGTAGTTAAAAGTAAGAGAGATAAAAGAAAATAGATTTATTGAAAAGAAGATTAACTATACAGAAGAACCCTGTCTCAAAATCCTTCCCCTATAAAAGGGGATTATTTCACTCATTATTATGGTCAATTGTACAGGCATAATATGACTAAGAAAAGGTTAAATAATATCCAATATTTGACATGTGAATTGTTGCTAGGTGTTTTAAATTTCTCTTTAATTAAAGAGGAGATTTAGAGGTCCTCATTTCTTCTTCCTGAGTATTTGAATAGAGCAAGTAAAGATAGGCTGTGTAGGAGAGACAAGGAGTCCTGAGTCCTGGGTCCTGGGTTCAACTTGCTTAACTCTGCTGGTCTGTTCCCTGTTCCACAATAAAAGTAATGGCAGTTGCCAGCTCATAAGTTTGAGCATGAAATGAGATGATGCACAGGTACATGAATAGAAACATAGATAAAATGTCTTAGGAAATAAGAAATGGTAGCTATTGTTATATAAATATAACACTAAAACACACACACACATACACACACACCCTGTTGATGAATCAGCCATATTCGTCTTCCTTATCATATACCATATGTGGAGCTGCTGCTAGGACAAGTATAATTTATACTGACAAAAATGGGTTGGGATGTTGGAAAGATGGCTCAGTGGTTATTAGATGCACTTGCTGATCTTGCAGAAGATTGGGTTCAGTTCCCAGGCCCCACATGGAGGCTCACAAGTACTTATAACTCCAGTTCGAAGGTGCCTTTTTCTGGTTTCCATGGCACTCTATACTTGTGGTCCCTATACATATATGCAAACACAATGCTCTTACATACATAATGAAACTAAATAAATCTTCAAAATAAAGAAA
Organism: Mastomys natalensis; assembly: GCA_021653895.1. Lineage (NCBI taxonomy): Eukaryota > Metazoa > Chordata > Mammalia > Rodentia > Muridae > Mastomys > Mastomys natalensis. The sequence continues at coordinate 1,086,820 of JAJTUV010000256.1, read as the reverse complement.
ATATTGTGCTATAAATGTACCACTCAGTATAAAACATTTCATTTCAAAGGTGACACTAAAAAATCAGTAAGGAAAGTCACTATTTCACCTCCTTCATGTTCATGCATGTTGATGTGAACTTTTCTTCTGTATATGTTCAATCATTTGAAGTCATTTTATAGTATAAAACTAAGGCTGCCGATTGAAGCACGTCTATGATTAAATCTTAAAATCACACTTAGTATATAACATTCAGTAAATGCCAAACTCTGAGTCACAACAACACTCTTTTATTCATAATGAATGTTAATATCCTAATAAAATGCAAAATAGCATTAGGATTGTACTGCCTGGAAGGAATGAATATGCTCTTTCTTTTATAAGAAAGAATTGAGTTCCTTTAGAAAATATAGTGAATCCTCAAAATACACTGAAAATGACGAATATTTGAAAATTGTATTAGGTTGTTCTGATTTTGGTCTAACATATAATTTCTTAAGGTATGGGTTATATGATTGAGAAACTGATTGTGGGTGTGTCAAAAATTGGTAACAGTAAAGCTTCTGGAATGCACATTGTCTGAAAATTAATTTATGATGTGAAAAGAATCTGAGGTATTTCTATCAGCATTCACCTACAGAACATCATGTGACATTACTGTAGCCTTGTATTTGAACATGCTACATGCTTCTTTTGAGATGTGAACATCATCATGTCACGTAATTTCAACAAACACTGCTGGAAACATGGCAGCTCTGATTCTGGACCATTGTGGACCATTGTATGTTGTGAATTGCACACAGTACTGTACATACCACCTTTTCTGATCTTATGGAAACATAGTTATTCAATTATGAAAAATAATCTAAACATTTTCTTATTTTTACTCTAAGTGAGAGTGTATGAAATCAGTATGTTTTTAAATTTTTTTTTCATGTTTTTTTGAGACAGGGTTTCTCTGTGTAGCCCTGGCTGTCCTGGAACTCACTCTGTAGACCAGGCTGGCCTCAAACTCAGAAATCCGCCTGCCTCTGCTTCCTAAGTGCTGGGATTAAAGGCGTGCGCCACCACTGCCTGATTTTTTTAATTTTATAGTGCCAGAAAACTTGTTTTGACAAATTACTTTTTGAATTGGTGACTTGCATTTAATAATGATAAAAAGACCATTAAATAGATTTTTTTTTTTTTTTTGCTTGTGATCAGAACAGAATTCCCCAATGTTTCTGAAGTCAATATACTTTGGCGACTTTATATTTTGTATTTTTGTGGAAAAATATTCTCAGCATTGATGATTATCTTTAATTCTGAAACATATTCTACAGCCTGTAATATTCTGACAAGATTTAATTATTTATGTAGAAATAAGTACAGCCATCTCATTTGAATCAAATTTGTTTTCATTTTTAATTAGCACTCAATTTATATGCATATCAATATATTTTTAAAAACTAAATTACTAAGTAGTAAATGTTTAGTTTTTATACCTGTTACATATATTTAGATATCAGAGTTCACGTAAAAATCTCTTGTCGAAAATGGGTGGAAAATTGAAAAAAATTTGAGAAATCCTATCTAATAGATACTCGTAAACTATTGTAGAATATGACAAAGACCATGGCCCTTTCTGTGATCCTATGTGGGTTAATCTAGGCAGGTGCAGATTAGAATGGAAATAAGAGCAAGGGTTTCAGGTAAAAGAACTGAAATCTTTTCAGTTTGGTTACCAATCACACATGTTAAAAGCCACATTCCAATACACCGAGAATTACAGTTTTTCGTCAAATTTCAGACAGTTTTGAAGTGGTCATGATGTGAAACCCCTTCTTTTGTATCAACCACTATAAGCAAATAAGATTAAATGACTATTTTGAGGTCAATTGCATATAGATTCCCTTGCTCCTCTGAATATTTGAAAAATATAATGTTATTTTTGATGGAACAAGTCCAAGAATGGAATCATATCAGGAGAACTCTGTGTATTTGTTGAGGAAGCTCAAGCAAGACTCTGTGACCTCAGTTTGTTCTAAAACATGAAATTGTTCCTGTAATATGTTTTTGTACCCCTCCTCCCAGGTGTAGCAGATAGAAGTGAGTTTATCTCAGATTATTCATTACAACTGGGTATTGTTATTTGTTTATATGCTTCTATGTACAAACAGCTATTGCCATGTGTGGCGTGTCTACCATGTGTGGTTTGTCCTTACAATTATACAGTTTACTCAGATAACTTCTTTTAACCTTCATAGTAGAAATTGTCTGATGCTCCGAATAAAGTTGAGATTTTAGTCTACCTCATTTATTGGCTCCATTGACCTAATAGGACCTCCAGGTCCTACTACCTCCAGAGCAGTAAACAATTTTAATAGCTGAGTAGTACTCCATTGTGTAAATGTACCGCATTTTCTGTATCCATTCTTCTGTTGAAGGACATCTGGGTTCTTTCCAGCTTCTGGCTATTATAAATAAGGCCGCTATAAACATAGTGGAGCATGTGGCCCTGTTGCATGTTGAAATATCTTCTGGGTATATACCCAGGAGGGGTTATAGCTGGGGTCCTCAGGTAACACCATGTTCAATTTTCTGAGGTATCGCCAGACTGCTTTCCATAGTGGTTGTACCAGCTTGCAATCCACCACACAATGGAGGAGTGTTCCTCTTCTCCACATCCTCGCCAACATCTGCTGTCACCTGTGTTTTGGATCTTAGCCAATCTGACTGTGTGAGGTAGAATCTCAGTGTTGTTTTCATTTGCATTTCCCTGATGACTAGGGATGCTGAGCACTTCTTTAGATGTTTTCTCAATCATTCGAGTTTCCTCAATTGAGAGTTCTTTTGTTCAACTCTCTACCCCCATTTTTTAATAGGGTTATTTGATGGTCTGGAATCTAGTTTCTTCAGTTCTTTGTATACCTTGGATATTAGCCCTCTATCAGATGTAAGGTTGGTGAAGATCTTTTCCCAGTCTGTTGGTTTCCCGCTTTGTCCTGTTGACCGTATCCTTTGCAGGGTTGGTTCAATATATGGAAATCCATCAACGTAATCCACTACATAAATAAACTCAAAGAAAAAAACCACATGATCATATCTCTTGACGCTGAGAAAGCATTTGACAAAATTCAAACCCCCTTTTTGATAAAAGTCTTGGAAAGATCAGGAATTCAAGGTCCATACCTAAACATAGTAAAAGCAATATACAGCAAGCCAGTAGCCAACATCAAACTAAATGGAGAGAAACTTGAAGCAATCCCATTAAAATCAGGGACTAGACAAGGCTGCCCACTCTCCCCCTACCTGTTCAATATAGTTCTGGAAGTCCTAGCCAGAGCAATTAGGCAACAGAAGGAGATCAAAGGGATACAAATTGGAAAGGAAGAAGTCAAAGTTTCACTATTTGCAGATGACATGTTAGTATACTTAAGTGACCCCAAAACTTCCACCAGAGAGCTCCTAAACCTGATAAACAACTTTAGCAAAGTGGCTGGGTATAAAATTAACTCAAACAAATCAGTAGCATTCCTCTACACAAAGGATAAACTGGCTGAGAAAGAAATTATGGAAACGATACCATTCACAATAGTCACAAATAGTATAAAATATCTTGGTGTGAATCTAACCAAGCAAGTGAAAGACCTGTATGACAAGAACTTCAACACCCTGAAGAAAGGAATCGAAGGAGATCTCAGAAGATGGAAAGATCTCCCATGCTCATGGATCGGAAGGATTAATATAGTAAAAATGGCTATCTTGCCGAAAGCAATCTACAGATTTAATGCAATCCCTATCAAAATTCCCACTCAATTCTTTACAGAGATAGAAAGAGCAATCTTAAAATTCATTTGGAATAACAAAAAAACCCAGGATAGCGAAAACTACACTCAACAATAAAAGAACTTCTGGGGGAATCACTATCCCCGACTTCAAGCTGTACTACAAAGCAATAGTGATAAAAACGGCATGGTATTGGAACAGAGACAGTCAGAAGGATCAATGGAATAGAATAGACGCCCCAGAAATGAACCCCCATACCTATGGTCACTTGATCTTCGACAAAGGAGCTCAAACTACCCAGTGGAAAAAAGACAGCATTTTCAACAAATGGTGCTGGTCCAACTGGAGGTCAACTTGTAGAAGAATGCAAATTGATCCATACTATCTCCTTGTACAAAGCTCAATTCCAAGTGGATCAAGGACCTCCACATAAAACCAGCTACACTGAAACTAATAGAAGAGAAAATAGGGAAAAGCCTTGATCATATGGGCACAGGGGAAAAGTTCCTGAACAGAACACCAATGGCGTATGCTCTAAGATCAAGAATTGACAAATGGGATCTCATAAAACTGCAAAGCTTCTGTAATTTTAATAGTTTCTTATGTGTCGTATGTCATTAATTAACTTTGAGTGAAATTTTCTTGACCCACTGTTTCTCTCACAGTCCTAGTGATTCTCACTGTGTAGTTTTTAGAAACATATATTTTCCATTAGAGCAGAGTTCATGGGAAGTTAATTTATCCATTATTATGTTTGCAATGAATTACAAAATACAAAGAACTATCTTTATAATTACATTGTGGTATTTTGATTAGGAATCCTGATCCACCATTCTTCCCAGTGGCTTGATTTCTCATTCCCAGTAACCACACAGTGAGTATGCTTTCTGTGATTTTTTTGAAGAACATGGTAGAAAAGAGTGCACTCGAAAAGCAATTCAAACTCAAGGGGCTGGTGACAGAGATTGGAGGGGAATCTCAACAGTTGTAACTCTTCTTGTAGAAGCACATGGATCCTATTAGCCTTCTCCTGCTGCAAGGTGAGCTCTGCCATGGCTCTTTGTCTGTTCAGAGATGAGACATGGACAGACTTTCTGTGTTTATTTTCAGGCAATTGAGCAGATATGGGCCTTTAGAAATAAAAATGCAAAGTGTTTGGAATTGGCTTTCTGGCTCTGTGGTTTGGAAAGGCATTAGATTTGGCAGCAAGAAGCATAGGGAGAGCCACTGAATACATCTGTTCTTGGCTGACCCTTGCATGTTATTGAGGATGTGCTGGTCTGTGTTGTGGCTAATGAGAGAGCAGAAAATACCACAAGTGTTTTGTGAGTTGATGTTGATGGTTGGATGGAAATAACTTATTTTCCTAAGATTCTGGAATTCTAGAAATATCTCTATTACTGCCTTCCTGAGGTCCAAGAAGCCTTGCTCTTGCTCCCAGGGCTTCTGCCAACAATCAGGACAAGTCACAAGATTGGGTTGTTCAGACAAAATTAATATTAAATTCATGAGTACAGCACTTAACTCTTCCCAGATCTTTGAAAATTGTGCATGCCAATTTTATTGAAGAAACAATTAAGAAAACGTTTTTAACGCTTAAATAGATTTTTAATCTTGATAAATCTATCTGGAACAGCTTGGTTTACTTTCTTTCATATCTTTGCATCTGGGACTTCCTGAGATTTGCTGTCGGAAGTGATGATGTTGATATGACTATGGTTGGTATTGCTAATGGTGATTTCCATCGGTACAGTTTAAGATACCAAATACCCCAAAATTCTAAATCTGTGAGAAGAAATGTAGCAGTTGATAGTATATGTGTCTTTAGCATTCACCTTATCAGGTAGTCACTAGAGACTATGACTTTCTCTTGAAGTTCAGTTTATAGTATCATGCAGTTCATGATGTTTTAGAGAAATATCAATTGAGTATGGGAGGAAAAAGAAAAAGAAGGAGAGAGAGATAGTGATGGAGATAAGTATCAAGCAGAAAGGACTCTTGAACAGCTAGTTCACTGAAAGGTAAGTTTGCTGGTTTGGAAAAGAATGACATCCATTAACACCCATGTTTAAATGCTTAGTAATCAAGTTGCACTATTTCAGAGGAGTTTTCGAGATGTGGCTTTGTTAAAGAAAGTATGTCACTGGTTTTGAACTTTAGTTTTCAAGGACCAAACCAGCTCTAGTGGCTCTTTCTCTTCCTGCTGCATGCAGATCCAGATGTAGAACTCTCAGCTACCTACCTCTCTACCACATGTCTGCCTGTGTGCTGCCACGTTCCCTACAATGAAGACAATGGACTGAACCTCTGAAACTGCAAATCAGCCCCAATTAAAGGCTTTTCTTTATAAGTGTCGTTGTGGTCATGGTGTCTCTTCGAAGAAATAGAACACATATTAAGATAGTGGCTGTCACCCTATGCTTGATAATGGAGTTTATGTTGTAAATTATTTATGTTCCAAAGGATACTGGTTTCATCCCTTAGTTCCCATGAATGTAACCTTATTTGGGAGTAGGGTCTTTGTAGATGATCAACTTGAAGTGGATCATTAGAGTGAGTCCTAACTCAACAAATTTGTGTTCTTATAAAAATGAAATCTTTAGATACAGAGATAGGTACATATAAAGGGAAAATCCCAGGTAAACATGAAGGTGGAGGTTGAGTGATGTTTTCATAAGTTTAGGACAGCAAAAAGACTGTCCATAGGCTACCAGGAGCTAGGAGAATGGCCCAGGACAAATTCTGTTTTATATCTCTTAGGAGGAATCAACCTGGACAACATCCTGATGTCAGACTTCCATTATCTAGACCTGTAAGGAAATTAATTTCTATTGTGTAAGCCATCCATTCTGTGACATGTTGTTATAGAAACCCTAGGGAACAGAAATTATTAGTGAAATTTTGTTTTATTTTCTTTAAAAAGCATAAATTGTCCTGGAATTAAAAATATATAGAAATTAGTTCTAGTCCCATGGCTCACAAACTTTCCTTGTTCATCAGCCACCTCTCCTGAGTAATCAGCTTCTGTCATTTCCCTACCCTTGCCCCATTCCATAAGGCTAGTTCTAGACAGTGGCCCATGTCTGAGGGGTAATACTGTTGTAACAAAACATCATGACCAAAGAAACTTGGGGGAGGAAAGGCTTATTCAGCTTGTAATTCCACAGCACAGTTAATCATCAAAGGAAGTTAGGACAGGAAACTCAAGGACTTGGAGGCAGAAGCTGATGCAGAAACCATGAGGAGTTCTGTTTACTGGGTTGCTCTTTCATTGCTTGCTCAGGCTACTTTCTTATAGAACTCAAGATTACCAGCCCAAGGATGGCACCACCAAACCAGGGAAAACAATTGACAACTGAGACCTCATGAAACAAAAGAGCTCCTGTAGAGCTAAGGAAACACTAAAGTGAGAAGAGTCTCACAAAATGGGGGAGGATCTTTGCCATCTGTATACCTGACCATGGATTAGTATCCAGAATATACAAAGAACTCAAAGAAAATAAACTGACCTACCTAAAAATGGCTTAGAGATCTAAACAGAGAGTTCTCATAGAAGAAATGAAAATGGCTGAGAAATATCTCGCAAAGTGTTTATCAGCCTTAGTAATTAAGGGAATGCAATTTTAAACAACTTTGTGATTGTATTTCATACTAGGCAGAATGGCTGAGAAACAACAAAATACTAATACCCAAATGCTGGTGAGGTTGTGCGGGAAGCAGATCTCTCATTTATTGTTGAACGAGAGTGCCAAACTGGTGCAGTCATTCAGGAAATCCTCAAAGGACTGGATATAAATCTATCATGTGATAGATATACCTTGTTATATGTCCAAAGAACTTGACATTTTACTCCATACATTCTTGCTCAGCCATGTCAGTTGCTGCTCTAGTCACATAGTGTGGAGATGAAAAGAACTTACACGTCCTTCAGCCGAAGAATGGGTAATGAAAATGTGGTACATATTATACAAAATGGGATAATATTCAGCTGTTAAGAAAAATGAAATAAAAAAATTAGAAGACAAATGGATGAACCTAGAAAAAAATTATGCTGATCAAGGTATCCTAGAACCAGAAAACAAAATGCTATATGTTCTCTCTTATCTGTGGTTCCTAGCTCCAAATCCTCAGATGTAAATATACAGTATTGAGTAACCAAAAAAACCCACTAATGTATAAAGTGACCACAAAGTGTGTGTGGGGGAGGTGCTTAAGAGGTAGACAGCAAATACAGGTGTTATGCAGTGGGAAGTGGAATAATGATTGTATGGTATGAGGAGAAGTAAGGGGTCAACACAGAAGAAAGGCATGAGAGCAAATAAACAACAATGTTGTTTGATAAAGCCATAAGAAATTATATATATATGTATATATACGTGTGTGCCTGCGTGCGCATGTGTGCCTTGTGTGTGTGTGTGTATGTATGGAAATTATGTTACTTGGGTTGATAATGTCCCCCATGAGAACCATAGACTAACAAGAACCTCAGTATCTCAAGTGAGAGAAACTTCTTTTTGAATATTTGTTCAGGGTAGTCTGAGTGACTTCCTAAACAATATCGACTATCAGTCTGTTGCATAACAGAAGTTGAAGTACTGCACTTATTGCTGAAGATACTTCACACTTTGGACACTGAATATATGATTCAAGCTGTAGCTCACTTGCAAGCTTCTATTCTGTAGCCTACCTTCTATTGTGACAGAAAATAATGTACAAGCTTAAAGGGAAACAAGCAATTAGTAGTCCTACCCAGCTGTAGTGTCTATGAGCCATATCAATGGCCAGCATGGGAAAATATCCATGAAGTGGCACTTACATGTTAGTGGCAACTAATGGCTATATAATTGGAATTAGGGCACACTCAACAAGGGTGAAGTTATACCTAGTTCTAGAAACGTACTGAAATTGTTAGTACTATGGATCTTAGAAAAAAAATCTTCTATTGCTGCTTTGCTATACCGCATAATGCCTTGCTACAATCTAAATCTCATCCTCACACACACAGGTGTGTGTAGCTGTCACTTCTTAATAGAGAAACTTCTTTTTATGGGAAATGAAACAATCACAGAAAACACAACTAGATAAAATGTGAGATTAAAAAACTGTGGGCAGTCCAGTCACACTGGATTCATCTACATCATATCTCCTGCATCTATGGCCCAGGGAACACTATAGGAGAGGGGGGCAGAATGATTCAAGAGCCAGAATACCAGTATGTCAGCTGTAAAAACATCTCTCCTAAAAGTGGCTGCATCTTTAAGACTGGAACAATGGCAACATCAGTCTGAAACCACATACTCACAAACATCAAAAATGCACTAAACAGGCTGTATTCATATATCTGTGTACACTTATATATGCATGTAACAATAATAATTAAGGCTAATAGACTATCAGTTTGAAAATGAGGGTCATGAGAGTAGCTGAGGAAAGAGAAGCAGGAAAGTGATGTAACAAGAATTTAAAAAGCAATTGAAAAGAAAAAGAAAATTCAAAGTGCTAAAAAATGTAGTTCAGTTTGGGCAGAGCGCTTGCCTAGTATACATTAAACTATAGGCATATATACATTTCCAGCACCACATAAACCAAACGTAGCTCATACTTACAATTCTACAACTTGGGAAGTAGGGGTAGAGGGATCAGGAGTTTTATGATGTTCCTAACTATTCTGTGAGATCCTGGCCAGCCTGGACTGTTTTTTCAGTGGGCATGGGCACAGATGGTTAATGAGGAGTTTCTTTTCTTTGCAGATGCTCTCATTTTCTACCCAGTAAAATGTTTAATGACCTAGAGACTTCCTCCACTATGCTGTCCATAAATCACAGGATCACCATGTTTAACAGCTCAAGGTAGAAATGCAAACAAATTGGGATACAAGAAAATCTTTAGGGCCAGAGACTCTCTTCTCTCCGACAGACAGATCTGTGTGCTTGGGGCCCTTTGGGTTATGGTTCAGCTCATTTCCTGGCTGTTCCTGTTACTATGGTACTAATTTGGCATGCAAATACTCTTTCATCAATAAAGCTGTCAAGACGCATGGGCACAGGGGAAAATTTCTTGAACAGGGCACTGATATCATTCTGTAACATTAGATCTGTGGAGCGGTGCCTATGTGTTCTAGGTCCCTACCATTAATGAGCTACTCTTCCAGCTTCCCCACTCCAGTGGTGTCATTTTTCTTGTGCAGCCAAGAGAGGTTATAAATTGGTATAAACATCAGCCTAGGAGAGGATCGAGCCATGCTACAGTGCAGAGTATGCTCAGCAGGATTTTACACAGCAGCTGCAGAACTTTCACCTTCTAGGCAAGAAAACCAAAATGCATGAAAAGGCAGTCTGCTTGATGTTATTGTAGCAAACCATCAGAACTTAGTCACCTAATGAAACATACACTTTGGTTGCAGGACATAGAGAAATCAGTCTTAAACCAACTGGAAATATGCTGTATATACATGAGTATGTAAGGGAGACATGTAGCTGACCACTTTAATCTCAAAATCTTCGGAAAAAACAAAAACAGCACACAGCAAATATACATATTACTGTCCCTGGCTACTGAGCTGATGAGCTACTGTTCATAATGGATGATGTGATAGCTCAGTTCCAAATACTCTAAGTGATGTTTTCAATATGGACCTTTATAACTTTGCCCCTTTCCTTTTGATAGGCTGAGCTATAAATGTAAACCATTCTTTATTAGTGTATAGCCATTGTCCACAGTACTAGGTTTCATAAACAGGGTTTCTTTCAAGAATAGTATATATGTCATCACGCTTACTACCTCTCTCCAGCCCTCTCTCTGACATCTCTCCTGATATTCTCCTTCATACCCCTTGTCCTCTTATACTTTTGTATCATATGTACACACAAACAGGTTTATTGTAGGACAGAAAACATGATATTTGCCATTCTGAGGTTGGCTTATTTTGCTTAAAATGATGATCTCAGTTACATACATTTTTTATCCAATGACTGTTTCATCCTCTTTATGGTACAAGTTTTAATATAGCCATGGGAGATGAAAATATTAAAATACTACTGATATGACAATAGGGAACAGCCGAAGAATGTTTGCCTTGTTTACAATAAATTAGAGCATTTATCTGTAGGATGCTTTGCATTCTAGAGTGACAGTGAGCATTGGGACAGCAGAGATGTACCTGATCTTCCCAGGCAGCCATCTCTTGTGCACACAAAATTGAGTGAAGATTTTTTTCTTCTTTTGTAATTTCTCCTTTCTACTTCATTGATTATTCTCTATTACTTTTAAGATTTAAATAATTCAACTCTACCTCAATGGCAAACTCACATTAACCAGCTAAAAATTTCAAAAGTTCACAGGAAGCCTGATGGATATGCCTATGTGAATGACATATGCATTGTAAACCCTACATGTAGTCAGCACTGGGAATATACCTCTCTGGGATTTATGCTTTTATGAAGAGCCAGTCACTGAAGGATGGTGTGGGTTAGTAAAGATTTGTTCTAGAATGTACTCTTCCCTCCTCAGCAAAGATTACAAAGGCTTAAAAAGGCATGTATAGAAAAAGTTGAATGTTCATTAAGACCAAAGCTATGGGAAGCTATATTTGGATATGTAAATGTGATCGTGAAAGCTACATTCGTGACATCCTCAACCTAGATTGTTCTCTAGACAGAAAATATTTAAATTAATCTGTGATTTGTTAGTTTGTAGTCCTCTTCTTATGACTAATACACATATGACTAATATGACATATTACACATATGACTAATACAATATCATGAACATCAAGTCTCTAATATATATATAAATATATATATTTATAATTTTAAGAAGTACCACCATTTAGATGGCACCACTATTTAAGATGTGAATATATTATTTCTCTTTACTTTATAAAGGACATTTTCAAATATTGAAGTTCATTTAACAAAGAAAGGTGCAAATATTCTTCCTATATTTACTATGTGTTGTTGTAAAAAATATATATTTTAAAATATGGGCAATGAAATCAAATAGCCTATCTGACTTTATGTACTTAATTTGGCCAGTAAAAAAAGCACTGAGATTATGCATGAATAACAAAAATGAAACTGCTGACAAATAAGGCCATGTTTGCTAAGCCACTGGAAGGAGGAGAGAGAGCAAGATTGAAATGATATGATATAGAACAGCATCACCACAAGATCAATCTGGGCATGGTAGGAAAATGGCAGTGGCTATGTTAGCAGGGGATAAAACTATACCAAATATGTCTACACTGTGTGCTGCTCAGGTGTGGATTCAAATCCTTATTTTTGGAGAAGATTCTAGTGTCTATTAAAAAATCCTTCCCTCTTTGTACAAGGTTACTAAAATTAGTAAAAATCATTTCTCAGTATTAAAATTTCAAACAATTCTGTTAATTTCCAGAATAATGATATCCTTTTTAGGTTCTGGTTGAAGGACTTTAAATAGGTCTACAGTTTTCTTGGATAACTGAAAACTAGATTTTCAAATACTAATGAGTTTTTCTTTGTTTATAATCTCTGGTTACTGTGTTCATATTAAAACACACAAACATTTCTAGCTTTGATACCCAATAATTGCACTTTACAAATGCAATGTACATCAACATATGTGGTCAGTTATTCTTGGCCAACCAATGCTTTTGTCTCTGTCATAAGGTTGAAATTTCTCCAGTTGAGCCTACACAGATACTTGGAGACCATATAACATTTACAGATCAACTATGACAATTAATCGGTAGCATTCAATGGATATCCTATCTACACAGTTTTACTTTGTTATATCTTCTCTTACTAAGGTTCTACAAAATCCAAGTTGCTAAATGTCACAGTTGTTTTTCTCAGCACTTTGAATAATGTTTCTCAGTGTGCTTATGTGTGTGTTGTGAAAATTATTTGCTTAACTATTTTTACAATATGCTTTTGTGAGGATATTGTAGGAAGTGAGCAGAATTATCCTCATCTGATCATCAGTGCTAGGATACACTTTGCACATAATAGAAAAACCAAGGATTCACGGAAAACCAAGGATTAAACAACTAAACAAATTCCACTAAGTTTGAGCACTTCTAGAAACCAATCCCCAGGCATTCCATAGCTTCCATGCCAACATTTCTGTAGGTAAAGTTGAATGTGTGATTGTGATTAGGTAAGACAAATAGTCTTTGTGAATAAAAATTGTTTAAATACAAGACACAAAATAAATAAGTAAATTTGCTTAGAATCTTTTATTTTATGTTAATCTCAAAGCATTCTGGATTTTGAAAACTTAGGTGAAGACATGGAAAACAAAAAGAGTTAGGTAATTCACACCAAATGCCTCTATCTGAATAGCAGCCTATCCTGGTACTATGACATAAGGCCATGTATATTATATTCATTTGCAAAATAATATGTTTAAGATTAGATTAAATTTTTTACTGGAATTCTAAAGCATCAAAAAAAAGGACACAATGATTTGATTGACAACAGTCTCTGCATCGCTGAATATCTACTTACTAATTATCAGTTGTGACCATCATTTATTACTGATTTAAAAGGATCATGAAGTAATGTTTTTGTCTTACATGAAGTGTGTTACTTTTGTAAGTTCATGACGAAGCATAGAATCAATTGACTGTAAGCATTTTAAATAAGCTTCAAGTTGTGAAGTATGTGAAAAAAAGAATGTAGCATTTATTAAAAATAAATACCAGTTCATTATCCACAGTGTCATTTACAAGGTCCAAACACTGGGAAGGCCTTGCTAGTGGTTTCATAGGAAACAAATGGTAGAACCTTGATGGAATTTCAACCAGAAAAAAAAAACAAAAAAAACCAAACTTGTTTTTAGTTTTTACCAAAAGTGAACTTATCATTAATGACACTTACTAATTTTAATAACGAACATGTCCATCAAATTTTCTTTCTATGGGCAAACTAGGTTCGAGTTTATTAAATGGTTAAAGATGTTACATTTCATACAAAAGCTAACATTAACTTTACGAACATTCGTAGATACGAGGACATATACATCCAAGAATATGATACCAGTGACATCGTACCATTAGCTTCTGTTTTCCTGCTTTCCACACCTTTCAATAGTGTGATTAGATTATGTATCATTTTAATACTAATCTATTAATAAGGTTAGAGAGCTTAAAATATGTCCCTGGAAATGCCTTGCCAGACTTTCTCAGAGGTATGCTTTGCTAACATCATAGGCATTTACTAACCAAATTCACAATCAAAATCTACCATCTTCCTCTCCCTCTCTCTTTCTACATCTCTGATTCGACCTCAAGGTCTGTGAAAATGAAGTTATTTCCATATTAAATATAATCCTAATTTAAAGTAACATCAAGATTTCTACAACTCAGAACTGGAAGTCAACACAGGAACTAAGCTAGCACTGGTATCATATTCTTGGATGTGTATGTCCTCGTATCTCCTTCCTGTATCCTTCTTTCTGATTCCTGTTTGCCAAAGAAGTGTAAGACGGCCTCCACTACTCGTGTTTGAAGCCATGAGGACCTTAACCAAATCCATGGGTCAAGCAGCCCCAGGCAGCACTTATCTGAAACTGTGAGTCAAAGGTGATATATGTAAAGTTGCCTATCACAGCAATGAGATGGATAACAGAACAGAAGGATTTCAGGAAATTTAATAAGGTTAAGTCCTTGTAGTATATGAAGACCTATATTGCTTGTTCACATTTATCTTTAGTATTCAATTCTGTCACTAGTACTGTTTACAGCCACTTTTAAATAACTATTAAAACTCACATTGACTCCTAGCCTACTGCAGCTCATCAAATACAGTGGAATAGTCTAGATTCATTAACTTCTTAGGGGGAAAAATAACTAAATATGAGTTTTAAATTTTACTTGATAAATAGTCGTAAAAAGATCAGTTAACTATTGAAAATGTGTCATATGACTTACAAAAATCACATTAAGTAAAATAAAAGACAAAGACACTGCTTATTTCTCAAGGCATATCTTGAAGACTTCTATGCTCTGTAATGAATCTTTGATTCTTTTTCTTTCTGTATTTTCATGATGACTTTCATCCCCTTAAGGTTCAAATATATAATCACTCTAGAAATCTGTTTCTTTGAAGGATGCTTTTGCTTCTAGTCACTGGAACATGATATCTATTCCATGAGTTTGCTTTTGTCCTTCATTTCAAAGACAATTTGAAGCATGCACGGCATTTCTTAACTCTTTCATTTTTTGGATAGAAGGTAAGAAGCATACCACACAGGAGCCTACTTTACACGCAAATATTTTAATTTTTCTCACAGAAAGAGTCATGTTTATAGTTTGGGATTTCTTCGTTTGTTTGTTGGTTTTCAAGACTGGGTTTCTTTGTGTAACCATGACTATCCTGGAACTCACTCTGTAGACCAGGCTGGCCTTGAACTCAGAGATCTGCATGCCTCTGCTTTACCATTGCTGGGATTAAAGGCATGCACCACCATTATCAACTTGCAATGATATTTTAAGCTATTATCTACTTATTGTTTATCTATTACCTATTACCTACCTGGTTGTCATTTATAGCAACCTACTCATTAAACAAAGGAACAAAAAATATAAAATTATCCATTCCTTTTTGAGAATTCTTCATACTGATTTCCATTGCAATTACAGCAGTTTGTTTTCTAGATCTTAGCCATTCTTGCTTGGGAAGTTGAAATTTCAAAGTAGCTCTATTTTGCATTTCTATAATTGTGAGGATTCTAAAGAGTTTAAAAGATATTTCTTAGTCATTTTTGTGTCTTTTCTGAAAACTCTGTTCAGATACATAGTCCATTTCTAATAGAAATATTTGTTTTCTTGACTTTTTTTTTGAGTTCTTTGTATTCTGTGGATATTAATTATTTACTGAATAGAGAGAGATATATACTAAACTTACTCTCTAACTCTATGGGCTTCCTCCTTACTTAATTGGTATTCAGAGGCTTGGAAATATCATTAAGTACCATTTATTAGTTGTTGGCCTTAATTCATGAGCAAATGGAGTCCTATTCAGAATACTTTCCTATGCCTATACTTCACTGGGTCTCAACTTTCCTAAGCTGCAATCCTTCAACACAGTTCCTCATGTTGTTGTAACCCTGAAGATGAAATTATTTTTGTTGCTATTTCATAGCTGTAATTTTGCTACTGTAAATCAGAATGTAAATATCGTAGTGCAACTCCTGTGAAAGAGTCATTTGACCCTCAAGGGGGTCACAACTTACAGATTGAAAACCACTGCATACCTTGAAGAGTACTACCTATGTGTTCTTGTAGCAGCCTCAGCATTTTGGGTTTCACACTGAGATCTTTGGTCCATTTGGAGATGATTTTTGTGGAGGATGATAGATATGATTTTAACTTCATTCCTCTTTATGTGGATACATTTTTCTTAGCACCATTTGTTTAAGTTGCTTTATTTCCTCCAGTGTGTATTTCTTGGTATCTTTGTTAAATAGCAGGCCTTAGGTAAATGAAATTGTGTTTGGATCTTCTATTTTGATCCTCTGAACTACATGTCTGTTTTAGTGACAGCACCATGATGTTTAGGTTAGTATAGCTAGGTAATTTAATTTGAAATATCTTATGGTGGTCTCTCTAGTTTTGCCATATTGTTTAGGCCATCTGAGCTCTTTTGTGCTTCTGTATGATTTTTAGGGTGTTTTTCTATTTCTGTGAAGAATGTCATAAGGTTTTTGGTTGGTATTGGATTGAACCTATAAACAGTTTTTTGGTAGAATGGTCATTTTAACAATATTAATTGTATCAATCTACAGTCATGGGAAATCTTTCTATCTTCAAATGTTTTCCTCAAACTCTTTCTTCAGAGACTAAAGTTTTATTATACTTTTTAACTTCTTTTCTTAGGCTTATTCCTAGATTATTTTTTAGACTATTGTGGATGGAAATACTTCTATGTTCTTCTCAGCATGCTTGTTATTGGTATATTGAAAGACTACTGATTTTTAAAGTTGATTTTGTAACCTGTTACTTTGTTGAAAGTGTGGATCATTGGAATTTATGGAGTCTTTCCTATATAATATTGTGCTAGTCCACTGTAACATCAATCAATCAATCAATCAATCAATCAATCAGTCACAATAATTACAACTAGCTTAAAACAGTATCCTCTATGGTCTACTAGTGGCAATTTTATCATGTGGATAACCAACAACTATCAAAGTAGATGTAAGGCCTAGTCAATAGGAGGAAATTCATTCTAGGGACTACAAACGTAGACAACTACCTATGACCGAAGAGGTCATAGATCCTAAAGGAGGAGGGAAAGTCCTAGAGTGTCTACAGGGACTCATTCAGCTAATACAGTCTTCATGAGGGTCTGTAAGTAGAACAGAGACTGTGTCTTAGGATTTTACTGCTGTGAACAGACATCATGACCAAGGCAACTCTTCAAAGGACAAAATTTAATTGGGGCTGGCTTACATGTTCAGAGCTTCAGTCCATTATCATCAAGAGAGTAGCATGGCAGCATCCAGGCATGGTGTAGGAGGAACTAAGAGTTCTACATCTTTTTCCGAAGGCAAACAGGAGAAACAAACAGGTTTTGAGGAAACTAGGACAAGGGTATTAAAATCCATGCCCACAGTGACACACCTACTCCAGCAAGGCTACACCTCCTAATAGTGCCACTTTCTGGGTCAAACATGTACAAATCATCACAGACCATCACTGTTTGTTACCTGCCTGCCTGTGAATCCAGCTTCCCTAACTGGACCTTCTTGTTTGACCTCAGTGGGAGAGGATGCACCTAGTCTTATAGTGACTTGGTGTGCCTAGGGGGAGGGAGAGTAGGAGGGTAGCAGGAGGGATACCCAGAGGGGTATTTCTATTTCTCCTTTGAGAAGGGGATGAAGGAATGGGATGAGGATCTGCATAAGAAGGTACTGGGAGAAGAGGGGGGATGATATTGGAATGTAAAGTGAATGAATAAATACATTAAAAAAATCCTTTTGAGACAGAGTCTTAGATTGCTCAGTCTGGCATAAAATTGCTATGTAGCTAAGAATGGCATTGGACTACTGATTCTTCTGTTCCATTTCATGAGTACTGGGATAATAAACAGGCACCACCCTCTGGAAGGCACCACTATCCCTTACATTTTATAGTCCTTGTGAAGTTTCTCTCTGCTAGATTTGATTTTTGTCTTGTGGAAAAAGTTTTCAAATCTCTTCATCTGCTTTACTTGTTACACAGTCTATCTTCTTCACTGATTTTCTTTACCTTTACTGTTGGTAGCACACAATGTCATCCCTTGGTCCAAATACTTCCAGTGATCTTTTTGGAGTGGCTGAAATTGTAACAGTCAGGAATCAGAATAGACATGATTTATTGGGTACCTTTGAAACTGAGTGCCTGGATTTTCAGTTTGGTATGGGGTGAGGTTTTGAATTTTGAGTTTTCAAAGCACTTCAGAAGTTATGACTCAAGTGGTAGAGACTGACATTCTGAGCTACTCTGGATTACCGCTGACTGAGCTCCTGACTCTGAGACCTACTTTGGTATAGTATATATTATATATGCCATGCTGTCCCATGCCTCTTCTTTTATCATCAATCTTATGAGGGATTTCCTGTCTATTCATAGTATCTATCTACTGTATGATATCACAATTAAGCAACCACAGGAACTTACTTTGCTTATGAATTTTTGATTTGGCAGACTGAAGTGTGTTATTTAGTCTGACTTCCTATGGCAGAGCGGGTGGTGTTCTTTTGACTGGATATCCACTTTTGGCATGGTTTATTCACACGGTAGGGATGCTGCTTCTAGATGTTCCTTTCTCCATCAGATTCTCCATGGAGTGGCTTGGGTTTCCTTCCTAATGGCTTCCTAAATGTATTCTGGTTGTCAAGCTGCTAACCAGTGGATTATAGCAAACACACTGCATAGGAATCTGAAATTAAGTGTGTATGTTCCTCACATTCTAGCTGAACAGCTATTTGAAAGACTTGATGACTACATTAGAAATCACACAACAAAACTGAAGGTGAGAGACATCTGGGTCTACAAGGGCTGCTCTTGTTTAATCTTTGCTGTTTTCTTCCTTAACATTCTAGGTCAAAGAGCAGCAGTAGGTAGGCAGGCTCCTGGGAACTGAATGTCCTCAGAGTACCTCATATGAAGAGAGATACTATCTGTTAGTAGCTGTTAGTTGGTAATGTTAACAAATAATAGAAAAAATGGGTAATGATTTTAGTGTTGGTATAATTCTACAATATTTATGCAAAGAGATTGAATTTGTCAGAATTCAGCACATTACAAGTCACTCATTAAAGTCACAGACTTAGTTTAGGCTGGCAAAAAATTATTTATCTGTAATATATCACTATTAATCTATCATTTCCCTTTGTCAAAGAGAAATTCAAACAGTAGGACCAGTGTAGCTCTTTGGAAACCTGCCAGATGACAAAGTAATCTCTTATTCCCACTCTTAGACCTTGATAGCTCATTCTAATACAGGGGAAAGACATAGAAGAGAGTAATATATAGCTGTTTCCAAACCAGCAAAAGAACCTGCCTCTAGAAGAAACGACTGTAGCTCATTACAATTCAGCCTGTCTCAGCTGTTTAAGTTCTCCCAGGCATCCTCTGTATTCCTAGCTACAGTACAAGGAGAGCATTGTATTTCTAATAAATAATGTATAATTAATTAGCATTTCTAAAAGTATAGTACCCTTCACATATAATTGTCTTCTCTCTACCCAAGCAGCAGGTACTAATGAGATCAGGATTTTATCTTGGAGCGATCAGTGCCTGTTATTTGGTAATTATGAACTGCTTAGGGAATGGAATTCAATTTCTCGAGATTTATTCATTTAGAATCAACCTTGTTACTACAGAATGGAAAGACTGGGGGGTGGTACGGGAAATAGTATTTAACAAAGTTAAAGAAAATGGATTGTAGCTCTAAGGAAATGTGAGTATGTACCACCTAAGAGAACTTAATTGTCCTGAATTAAATAGACTAGAGAAGTCAGACACGTGGGCTGCATTTTAGAGTAGAGCTTGGTGTGCAACGGTGATAAACACTTAGCTTAGTCAAGGCAGTTTACATAAATACATGTTTGTTTACATGCATTAAACAACAATGTCAATGCTTGGATGTCCATCTTCCTGCATAGTTCTTTGAACCCCTTTTATATCCATTTATTGAGTATCTTTAAGGAGAGGGACGAAGAAAGCTCTTAACCTATTTCTGAGTCATTCTAATTCTCAGTCAGGCTTAGGAATCTGTGTCTTAGTTTGTTTAACTGGTTTAAATGCAGCAGTGTATAAAATAACACAAATACATACCACATGCACAAGTGATGAAAATGAATTGAAGCCACTGCTTCATTTGATATAGTGAATTTCATCTCATTATAACACATAGTCTCACCTGGAGGCAGAGTACAGAGATTAGGGAAAGAACCAGATTAACTCAGTTGGATAAACACAACATATTATGGATTCTCCTCTCTTTCTGTCGTGTGTATGTGTTTGTGTGTGTGTGTGTCACCCCTAAGTAATACTCACGCACAGCCAGGCTTGCACACTGTATTAGTGAAGATGAATATGCTATTGCTTCCTAGGTTATGGACAAGGTGCTGGTCTGCTTGCTCTGCTAAACACTGAGATGCTTAGGTTAAGAGGATGAAGGAAACAGTAGCGCACACACACACACACACACACACACACACACACACACACACACTTTAACTGAACAACATATAGGAATTAAAACTTATATTTGATAAAAATTTGTTATTTTTGGAAAACTAATCTACTTCCTAACATGTCCATCAGTTTTCTTAAATCTGCTAAGTCTGACACTCATGTTTATTTACATAGGAGACAATGTAAGGGAGTTCACAAACTTGGTCTTCAACTTAAATTTTTGCCTTACTAGATGGAAGACCACAGGACAAGCATTATTGACTTCTTTATATCCCACACTGGTCCCCCATCCATGGCTAATTTGGGATCCCTGTAAGTGCTTTTTAACTCCATTCTGTGATTCCTGAGTGCTGTGTTGCTCTAGTAACTATTTAGTGAGACTGACATGATGCCCGTGAAACTGTAAACAATATGCAGAGTTGACGATAACTGGGATACTGAGAACATCAGGATACAAGTTACCATGACTGCATGTGGTTGGAGAATGGGAGAGTACTGAGGGAGAAGTAGGTCGAGATAAACAGAGGCTCTAGACAAATGAACGAGTGGAAAAGTCCTTTCCTACTAAGTGAAGCAAAATCCTCCATCCTTAGTATTTCCAAAGCACACAAAGCTTCTATTGTCAAAGTATATGCTGCTTTTTTGTGGTTTTTATTGCTGTTTGTTTTTTCTTATATTGCAGAAACATTTTATGTTCACTTTTATATTGACAAGGCACAACAGATATCATATATCCAGTAGGTTGAGCAAAAATAACTGTCCATTACATTAATGAACAGGGGGAAAGGTTTATAGTACACTTGCATAATGAATGTTGTGACATGTTACTAAGGTTCTCTTTGCAGGATCAAGGACCCATTCTTTCAGCTCCGTGGAGGCCATAAAATCTGTCTCCTTCCACAGAAAGCAGTTTGGAAGGGGTATTGCCCCTCCTCGGATGTCATGCAGTTGGAGGCTTTGTTGAGACTGCACTGCAGCTCCATTCTCCTTATTTAATGTGGCTGCCTTCATTTCCTCCAGTGTTCATCAAAGGGCACACACCATTGAACACCTGATACCACAGTTTCCTCTTTAGACTTCTTTCTTATGGGATTCATCAAAGATAACTGATATGGTGGTTCCATTTTGATAATAGGAAAGTTAAGTTTGGGCTGTGTACAACTCAAAAGAGTCTTTCAGGAGAATTCAAAGTTGAAGTTATCTATCTGGTAGAAAATGAATGTCCTAACTATTTAAATCCACAGTAAGTATGAAGTTGGAAGAGATGCCCTCAGTTAAGCTGCACAGCAGAAGGTAGCAAGGTAAACTGGTAGATCATGCAAGGCTTCCCTGAGGTCTGAGACCTTTGCCTTTCCAAAACAGTGCTTTGGCTATGTCTGAGGTCTGAGACCCTTTGCATAGTGCTTGGGCCTAAAATAAACTTAAGTAAGGATTCACTTTATTGATACAAAAATAAGTAAATTATGATGTGATTTAAATAATTAAATAAATTTAAAGAAAAGAAATTTGCTATTAGGCGTCAACTCTGTAGCATATCTAAAACACGTAACAACTCTAAAACATACCCCTTTGTTTATTCTGTTCAACCTCATATACATTTTATTTATTTTTAGTTTTTCTGTCCCTCAGTTTCTTCAGGAGTTGCTTCCAGAATCTCTAAAGTTACCAAAACCTGAACGGGGTAAAGTATTTTCTGTAGGGTATCTTAATATGTGATTATATCTTATACATACTTCCAGTATATTTAAATCACTTCTAGATCACTTATAGTATATCTATCATTACCTAGTTGTTATGTAAATAGATGTTGTAATGCATTAGTTAGGAAATAATAGAAGGTCCATAAATATTCAGATAAAAATTTCTTAGTATTTTTGATTGAACTTAAGTTGAATCTACTTGTGCACAACTCACAAGATACAAGATGCTTGCTGTATTTAGTATTACAATATCAAGGAGAAATTTATCTAAGGCTTTTTTCCCTGTGTGTGTGTTTAATGAGAAATATCTTCAACAAAGACAAGGCTTCTAGTAATAGTCTCTGGGACTTCCAAGATGGATGCTTAGCACAAACACCAGCACAATTTAACACCACCCACCCCACTTCCACATTAGTGGGAAAATGACGCAGCTGAGAATAATCATGATTCAAACATAAGCCTTTCTTAGGTTGTTCCTACTTATATTCAAGAACATTAGTTGAGGAATGTAGGCATTCTGCCATAGTTCTTTCATCATACAAATCACACAAAATTAGCATGTCTATGTTGTTTGTATAGCTGTCAGATGCTAAAGTGCCTTAAAATTCCTTAATATATAATTTACATCACATTAATGTTGATATTAAAGAGCTTTTAATATACTAAAAAAAATCTTTCACCTAGTTTCTATTTTTGTATATATATTAAAGTGATTTTCTACTGATGCCTTTACTTAGAATCCTTCAAACAGTTGCTCTCCCATCCCAGTGAGAGGAAAGAAATTATACTCTACCATCAAGAAGATAAAATCAGCAATAAAACAACTACTATAGATCAGCTGGTGCCTTTTCCTTTTGACAATATGCTTCATTTCGATAACAGAAGGATTTGGTCACCTTGCTCAACCCAATTTAAACTCCAGGCAGGGTCATAAAGGAGTAATGGCATTCTGAAGGAGACCCACTATAGCTGTGGTTATCAACCTCCAGGTAATGGATTTTCAAAGCAAGGCTACAGGAATACTGTCTCAAAAAGCACAGACTCTGTGGGCGTTCTCTCCCATTGTGCAGAAAATAGGAAGTTTGCTCGTCTTTCAAGGATTCTCGTTTGAGAAAAGAAGAAATGATATGCTGTCATTTTGTAAAACTCACATGGGAATAGGCACACAAGGGCTTGGCATGGTGGACTTAATTAAAAATCTCCCATTTGCCTGGCTCTCCAGGTGATATGGGTATGCTAGCTCAGAAAGAACATCTTTAGCAAGTTCCCATACTGTGTTTTAAAATGTCAACTGAATTTTGACTATCTGAACTAGAGATGTACCTCATGGCACATATACATATACATGTACATACATACATATCCATCCATATATATATATATATATATATATATATATATATATATATATATATATACCTGATAGCATATGTTATAGGAATTTATAGTCACTTAAAATGACAATTAAAATAAACTAAGATTGTTACTTCCCAAAAACTTTGTTTCTTGTTCAAAAGTTCTTATTGTTTCCTATGAGAGTAACTATTTCACTGATGTGAAACACTGATGAATAGTCCATGTCCTGTTCTCTTTCTAATGTTGCAAATTTTCATGACAGAATGTTTTCCTAATGACAGAAAAGGAATTTTTTTTTTTTAAATATTAAAGCTAACCTTTGGTGTGAAGATAAGATTTCAGATTTTATGTAGTGAGTGAGGGAGAAATTGAAGTTTCCCAATTCCCATCTCTCTTCTAATGAGTGATGAGGATTAAGCTATGCTACAGATTATCATTTGTTTGACAGTGAAATATTTGTTAATGACTTTGCCAGGCACAAAATAAAAAGAATTGTTTACTAGCAATAAAGAAGGAAAAATGTGACAGAAGAAAATATTTAGTATCACTCCAAACTCTGTTTTCATTTTATAGAAACCAAAAGCTCAAAGCTCATTCTCACAAAGATAATTTAGGCTTTGAATCTTGTAAGTATCTCAAAGTAAAACACAATAAGCATTATTTGAAGTACTCTTGCTTACAATTATGCCCATTATAGGTTCAGGAGAATATAAACAGGCAGGAAACAAGCCAAAAAGGAAAGCTTTGTAAGCTCAGATTGTTTCTTTTTATTTAACTATGTATGTTTGCATATTTGCAAGTCCAGGCTTCTTCTTGATGGATGTTAGAGCTATGTAACACACCATTCTCATGTTTCCAAGCACTCCCTGAATTGTCACCTGCTTCTTTAGGCTTTTGTATGGCTCTTCCTTTGTGTCTGCTGACTGAGCTAGTGGCTTCTTGAATTTATACTTTAGTGAGTTTGTTCACTAGAGATTTACCTGTGACCTTGTCTTCTTGCTATTTCCAGTATGTCTAGGCTTTGGACATTGTGACACAACATCACTATGGAAAACTTGAAAGTTGACACTTGAGAACTGTACAATCAAATTACAAGAAATACAAACATATCTCATATGGTTTTACCTAAGTTTAAAGTTTGATGTTTGGTCATATTCCCATCACTCTGTGGCACATGGGAATCTGAGTGTTTTTTCAGATTATAAATCAAGGTGAGTCTTGCAATATATTTATGTGTGTTTAAGATCCTAAACAAGAGGACTGAAGACATTTAATTGAAGATGGGCGTATGAAGAACAGAAGTAACGTTACAAAAGCTAGGTATGAGGGAAAACATTCAGATGGACAGACAAAGAAAGGCATGCACACAACCAACTAGAGCTGGGAAAATGGTTAATTCAGTAAAGTAGTTGCTACACAAGACAAGCATGAGAATTTGAGACTAGACACTATAACTCATGTCAAAGGCCAGGCATGTAGATGCATGCCTGTAATCCCAGCTCCAGCAAAGCAGAGTCCAGCTGGCATAGTTGAACTGGTAAGTTCCATGTTCAGTGAGAGATTTTATTTCTAAAATTAAGGTATAGAAGAGATTGAGGAAGACAGTTGACAGGCTGGCAAGCCAAGGACAGGTAAGATTCTGCACAGAACCTTACCAACCTAAGACAAAAGTACATTGCATTTGATAGTGCATATTCCATGACGAGTAAAGAAGGCATTTTTGTCCTAACAATCTAAGACAGGCTCAGTCTTGTTAAAGAAATAAAAAAAAAATAAAAAAAAAAGGAGGTGGGGGGGAGAGGAGAAGTGGAGAGCCTTTGGGGCTGTTTGGCAAGAATCTGACATGGGCCAAGGACAAGGAAATGGGCTACTTGGAAGGAATATGACATTGGCCAAAAACAAGGAAGTAGGTTTCAGGTAGGAATCTGACATTAGGCTAGAACAAAGAAGTAATTTCGGGCAGGAATCTAAATTTTAGGCTAGAACAAGAAAGTAGGCTTCAGACATGAAAATGACTTTGGGCTAGGACAGGGAAGTTGACTCAGATATTTTCGTCATCCTGAGAAGCCCTTAGAAACAGTGATCATGGGAGTGTTCACAGAACTTTGTTTATTGCCATTCTTGTTCTTTGACTATTTGTGTTTATTGTCTTGCTTGTTCCTTGACTATTTGCATCGATTGTATTGCTAGACCCTCAACCTAGAACTGACCTTAATACTTGCATGTAATTAAAATGGTATAAAAGCAAAAAGGAGGAGGGGGAATGGGATAAGGGGGTTCTAGGGAGGGGTTTGGTAGTTTCTCTTATATTCATATATCCAAGTACCTTACTACTGAGCAACTACAATCCCGAAGGTTCCCGAAAAATAAAAATAAAAAAAAAGAATTGCATCTTTTCATTCAAAACATGGCACACAACTGTTCTTAATGGCTTCATTTATAATGGTCTCAAACCGTAAACAACCTCTATGTCCTTCCATGAGTAATTAGTGAAGGAAACTGTGGTGTTGTCTTACCAAGGGACACTCCAGCCTAGCAGTGAATAGGAAACTAGGAAAATTTGCCTATTCAATCATGTGAATGATGCCACAGGGAGTCACATTGGAGGATTTGCAAGATATATTTGCTGCCTAAAAATCTGGAGAAGGACAATGGCTTGATAATTTCTTAAAACTATAACAAATTTACATTTCAAGTCTCAAAAAGGGTAATTTAAAAGTAAATCTAAGTTAACAGCAATGTCTAATGAACTATATATGCAGTTTCAAAGTGGTCAGTGAACACACACACAAATATGTATATACATACACATACACACACCCATATGACCAAGAATACTAAAAACTTTATCAACTCAACAGAAGTCAATGAAAGAGAAAGCAAAATAAAGCACCTGTGTATGTATCACATGTAGCAAGGAAAAAAAAAATCAATAACAAGATCTGTTATCAAATAAATAGAAACATGTTCATTTCATACCTAGGAAGACAGGTGTCCGGCTAGCATTTTATAAATGAGAAAGCTGAGGTCCATGGACCAGTGTTGCTTGTATCAACTCTCAGAGAAAATTCAATGCAGAGCACAAACCGAAATGCAGTTCCTCTCTTATCCTTATGCTTTCATGCTATAAATATTTTTTCTAGGCTGGAAATGACCTCTTCCTACAAATATATCCCATTTAAACTTGCTCACACATCCTGATAAGTCTTCAAATTCTAAAAGAATTGGAATGTGAATGAAAACTGAATTACAGTTTTCTCCAGAGTAAAGTCTCTTCTGTCTTTCAAAGGTCATTTCCTCTTTTCTTTTCCCATTTTTCAATTTCTCAACATGTGGTAGGGAAATCTACCCCACATCTAAAATTCATGAGCATGACTGTTTAAGCAAGCAGCTGTGTTCAGAACTTTAAGCCATCCAGAACTGAATGACCTCCCCAGATAAGGGCTGCTGTACATTAGGACTTGCAGTCTGATTTTTACCTTAGACCTTATGAGGAAGACTCTAATCAATTATATGACAATCAATTAAATGGCCAAAGTGCCTACATACTAATATTATATTTTCTTTTAGTCATAGAAGTAAGCAAAGCTAAAAATAAATATTATTGACTCTACAGACAAGTAGACTAGATTTGGAATTAGAAGATCTAGTTTTGTTGCTGTGGATGTGATTTCTTTTAAGTTGTGTGATCAAATCTATAGTATTTGCTACCCTGGTCTTCTCTTTCTTTATCTGTAAAATATATAGCAATCACAATAATTCCCTGAATTGTAGGAATCATTGAGTAAATCCATAAAAGCCCCTGACTTGCAGTGAGAATTCAATACACTTGTCAAACAGCTTTGAATTATGTTGCAAAGTATGGCTGCAGCAGCAGAACTACTCTAATTATCTCTACTATTGTAATATCAGGAGATAATCAGGTCAAATATTTTCTTCACACATATGTGCTACTGAGAGTACATAATATAGCAGTGTGATTAGTAACATGAAGTGACAGCCACAGAACCCACGAGACAATGCGTGGAGAAAGTTGCTGTGGACCTAGAATGCCCACTGAGACAGAATATCATAGAATCAAACAGAAATAAAGACATCCGGATCAATAAAGAACTACTAACTAGTTCACAAGTTTTTTCATGAAAGAAGTCCCAAAACGCAGGCTTCAGGATGAGATGCTGAACCTAGAGACAAAGGGGCAAGTGTGTGTAAACCACAGGAACAAACAGTTCAGAAGCCTGAGAACACTACAGCAGACAGCTGGCTGAAAAATCTTGATTGCTTTTGTCTTAGGACAGGGGATGGAACAATAAAAAGTCCAACTAAAGAACCTTTCCATGGGCAAACACCAGTCCCTGAAACTATTAATGATACTCACTGATGCTTGCAGACAGTGATCTATTATGGCTGTCCCCTGAAAGGCTCCACCAAGCAGCTGACTCAGATGGATACAGATACCCACAGCCAAACATGGAGCTTCTTTGGAACTGTTACCATTCCTTCTAGGCTCAGCCCCACAGTTAACTGGCAATAGCCAGGTAGGCTTGGCTTACGATAAAAGGGTCTGTTTGCCCCCTCCTCTCTCTCTTACTCTTATTCTCTCTAACCCTCTTCTCTCCCTGACCCCTTTCTCCTTCTTTCCCCTCCCCCTTCCTCCCCCTCTCTCCTGTTCCTGTGTTCCTGGTCAGCCTCTCCTCTCCTCTCCCCTCTCCTCTCCTCTCCTCTCCTCTCCTCTCCTCTCCTCTCCTCTCCTCTCCTCTCCTCTCTCTCCTCCTCCTCCCCTCCCCTCCTCCTTTCCCCTCCCCTCTATACTCCCCTCCCCTCTTCCTCTCCCTCTTCCTTCTGCCCTATCCCTTTACCTTCTCCCTTCTCCTCTCCTTCTCTCTGTCTCTACTCCCATCCCAACTTCCCTTCCTGTGTTCCAAATAAACTCAATTCTACAATATGGCTTTCTTTGTATGACTGGTACCTCAAGGAGAAGGGGTGCCTCAGCATGGGCCTGCAGAGGCACTCCCTTCCACCCTACCATACCTGGCTATAAAAAACATATCCTGCTCTTCATTTTTTTTTATATGACACAAGAGGGAATCATATGGAAGAATTAGGGGAAGGATTGAAGACTCAAAGGAATAGGAGTTCCACAGGAAGACTAACAGAGTCAACTAATCTGGACCTTTGGGGCTCTCAGAGACAGAACCACCAACCAGAAAGCATGCACAGGCTGGACATAGAACCCCTCCCCCAGAAAATATGTAGCAGATGTGCAGCTCCAACTTCATATGAGTCATAAACAGTTGGAGTAGGGGCTTTTCCAAAAGCTGTTGTCTGTCTGTGGGATATGTTCCTCTGGCTGGGCTGCCTTGTCTGGCCTCAGTGGGGGAGGATGCTACTAGCCTAGCAGTGTACCAGGTAGCAGTGTATCGGTGTGCCAGGGTAGGAAAATAAGGGTTGATTCAGGGGTCCTCCATGCCCTCAGAGAAGGGGAGGTTGGGGGAGGGATGGTGAGTGATGGGGGGGGGCATGGTGGCAGCTATCCAGATGTAAAGGGGGTGGAGAAAAGAAAGTGAAATGTACTGAAAGGGTTCATGCATTGAACCTTGAGAATACTGTTTGGGAAGGTTGAGGAATATTTAAGAGGTGGAACCTTGGTTTAAAATCTGTCACTCACTGGTCCGGGGCTAGGGCTGTGTCAGGCTTTGTAGTTTTATACATCTGCCTACTTCCTAAAAGTTCTCTGCTTGGTGACCGACTGTCTTACTTTCCTGCCTTCATGCCTTCCCTGAAATGATAAATATATATCTTGAAACTGGAAATCAAAATCAACCCTTATTTTCCTAAATATCTTCTCACCACATGTTTGGCCACAGGGAGAAAATAAAGAAAACTAGTAATACAAATATCAAGTTGTGTTCATTGGAGACAAAGTGAACTGAAAGATTGGATACAATCAACAGAATCAAGACAGAGGTGATTAGAATTAAAGTTATGTGGTTACTATTGTTATCAAAAGATGATGAAAATCATAGTTTAAATTTAGAGTTTTAAATGATTATGCAGAAGTTAAGTCTAATCATTGGGAGGCCAGAAATAGACACTAAATTCTTCAACTAGCAGAAAGAAGAGAAAAAAAAATCAACCACAGAGAAAGTAGGAAAGAAGATAAAGGCAAGAAAAAGGCATGAGAAGAAAAACACAGAATTTGTTCAAATCTATATAGATTTTAATTCCATCAATAAGACAACACTGGAGGAAGGACACACATGGGCTCTAGAATAAGATCTGCAGGTGAGTAAAATGACAACACATTCATATTTGTGTATTTTGTACATGGATGCCTGGGGGCACAACTTTAATTCTTTCGAGAAAAAAGTTCAATGAACTGAATTCTCCATACATGAAGAAATGAAGCAATAGCTCAGGCACACATCTCATGGTTTGGTTGCTTGCAGGAGGGTTTTCAAAACTGTTCCTACAAGATTCCATCATAAGCTAAGATATTCATTGTCTGGTGAGATCATCACCACTGTGATGTCAAAACCCAATGTATTACTACAGGTTTTTGACAACCCTGTTGAAGATGTATCTTTTGTGACACTTCTGACAGAAAGATAGAAAATATTACACACTGAATTTCACAGTCTGTGGCAGATGATAATGCTATTTATTTCCTATATTGTAGCTTTTAGTATTGTTTTTTCGTGCACTCCTATTCATAAGAAATGGAAGAGAAATGGTTAAAGGCTATACCTCCTCAGGCAGTCCCTGAGGAAGAATTCTAGAGGAAGGCATTGCCCTTACCGATGGAAAACCTTCCAGCAAGGGAAGAAAGAAGGTAGTGGTGAGCCTGACATGGTATGGGTCTAGCTTATAACTGTGTTTATTGAAGAGTTTTACTGAAGACACCTCAAAGGAAAAATAAGTCATTTAAAAATTTTAAGAATAAAAAAAATATACTAGAATGACTTTATCTTGCACAACTGTGCCATATTCTATTTCCTAAGATGTTGGCAGGACAAATCTGAAGCAGAAACATTAGCATGTTAAGTAAAAATTAAACCTATGGTTTTAAAAAATTTATTAAGTATGTGCATGTCTGCATGTTGGGGGCAATGTATGTCTGAGTGCTGCTGCTGACAGGAACCAGAGGACGGCATAGCTCCCCCAGAGCTGGAGTTACAGGCATCCTGAGCTGACTGGTTTTTGTGGGAATTAAACTCCAGTCCTTTGTAAGAGCAGCAAGCACTCTTAAGGATTCAGGCATCTCTCTCGCTCCTTAACCTACTATTGAAGGAAGAATTTTAAAAGTAAATTTGGTGCATCTAAGTGTGCATGTGTTTTAATTTCTACAAGGAGGTGTGCAGCAGAAGTCGAGGGCTGCAGTCTCCACTCCTACTCCCCTGATGCACATAACTGTTTCCAGGCCTGCCATTGTCCTACATGGAGATATCATTAGAAGCAAATAGCCAAACCAAACCTTTAATTTGACTTTCACAATTATTTGTGGTATTTAATACACTATTATGGTATGCAGATAGTCTAGAAATAGCAGACTGTCCTGTGTAGTCGTACTGACCAGAAGCTGTCATATCTAGGTTGGTATGTGATTATGATATTCACATAAGAGAACATAATCTTTTTTGGATATAAAATATTTATTTATTTATTTATTTAAATCAAATCGTAATTTTTACTTATTCACACAGGGGTTATAAACACAAAAAGGCAGGACGTGGGGAAGGGGATGACACCGGAGTGTAGGTGTTCAGGTGGAGTACAGATATCTTTCAGAACAGGGTAGAGGCTGGGTGAGGTTCAGGGGACAGGTCACTATGACTCTGCTATGATTCACTTGTCCTTATCTAAGTTGGTACTATCCATGAGGCTGCTATTTAAGTCTATGCTACTCGTAATTCAAGCTGCCTGTTTACAATAGTTATAGCTTTGTTTCAGTGTTTTTCCACAGAGACCAAGACTTTTGTTAGCATGTATGTATGTCAGGCCTATGCTGATTTTAGGCCTATGGCTGATTTAGGCCTTCAGTGTATAAGCAGGGCTGCCCCTGACATCTCCTCCCTTCTCTAAGTATAGAAGAGCCTGCGATTCTAATCTTGTGAAGGTGGGGATAGAGGCCTGACCTCCAATAATTGAAGGCTCCCAGTCCTCCTGTCGTTGTCCAGTGAGGCATGAGGGCAAAAGAACATAATCTAAGAGGGTAGTTCTGAGAATAGACTCTGGTTGTTGAGGATTATGGACCTATGTGTTTCAGGGAAGGTTCTAGTATGACAACTCTCAGAAAAGAAAATTTAGTTGTCTTGCAATAGAGTGCCACTGAGTATAACTCACACTAAAGGAGGCCCCATACCTGTAATAGATGGCCAACACAAAACAAACTCAATGGTAGTTTTGGAGAGTTTTAGTTTCATAAAACTTTGTTTGGGCATTTTCAGTTATCTAGTGTGATTTTGTAATCTATTGTGTTTTGAGTGTGTTGTGTGTGTGTGTGTGTGTGTGTATTTTGTTGTGTGTGTGTCTGTATGTGCTCCTTTCATACTTTTTCTTTAACTCAGTTTTCTGTTAGTTTTTATTCTTGTATGTTTAGTTCCTTTTTTTCTAGTGAGAGAGATATAGAAAGGGTATGGATTTGGGTAACTGTGGAGTTGGAGAGTATCTGGGAGAGGTGAGGGATGACAAACTGTAATCACAATATATTGTATAAAATAGTTTCAACAAAACAAACAATAACAACAAAAAGTACAAGAAATGAAGATGAAAGAAAATAAAGTTTTCACTCAAAGTTTGTTGAAATCAAAATGATGGAATTTCCTACTGACCAAACTTTGAGTTCTTTAAGTCTTTAGCACAGGAGACATTTTCCTAGTGTATGATAACTGTAAGGAGAGTTGGCAGGGGAGGGATTAGCTTCAGGATGAAGGACTATTCTGCTGGTATGAAGTTGGTACTAGTTTCCAGCTTTTGTATGGTGATCATTTATTAATAGCATTACTTAGTGTCAATTGAATGGGGCTTTCTTATGGTTACACATCACATTGGGTGTAAAGCTACTTTTCTGTCTCATGCTGCATTTGCTATTTATTAGAATCCGACAAGAACCTACACATGTCAAAAATAATCACCTCATTATGAGCCATTTCTTGCTAGACAAGATACCTTACTTTTAAAGAGGGAAATGACATATGATGTGCTCTGTGGCTCCAAACAGTGACACAAAGCAGATGACATGACGCTGCCAATGCTGGAAACACACAGGCTCACTGAGGAACCTTTGGGTTTATGAGACACTTTTCATCTTAACTGTTAAACAGCAGATATTAAAGCATGTCTTTTTGAATGATAAGAAAAGCATTAACTGTCAACTCTTGCTTATATTCTCAGAAGTACTTAATCAATAAAAGCTGGCATCATGCTGTTACAACTTAATCAGTTATTTCCCACCTCAGGCTTAGATTCCAGCACTGATATGAATTACTTATTGTAGAAATGTCAGGTTTGATGAAGTTAGTGGTATTCTGGGTAACGATAATAGGAACACATTCTTTAGAATGTTCTTACAGCTACAAACAAAATATTATTGACTTGATCTTCTTTTACATCTGGTGCTGCCAACTGGGTGCTTGAATCAACCTTCTTGGGTTGGGTGGCAGTAGCAAGAGATTTGGTCATTTTGATTTCAACAAGCTTTGAATGAAAACTTCATTTCCTTCCCTCTTCATTTCTTGTTTGCTACACTGTTATCTCAAGAATTGGCACCACACACAGCCATTTTAATCCTACAGCAACAGTTGATTTTTCTACAGGTTGATATGAAAGCCAGAGAGACAGCCAATGCAGCTAGGTATCAAAAGATGAGTTGTCTGGATGTGATCCCTTCTATTAGAATTGTACTGCATGACTATAGTTCTCCATGGTCCAAGAAACCTGGAGGGCAATGGAATAACTGGGGTGTCACATGTATGGAAAAGACACTTGACATGGAAGCAATGCCATAGCGAGAGTGGGAAGTGGAAGTCATTTCCATTAAACACAAAATTCAGGTGAGTTCAACCCTTTGTTTTTATAATTCTGAGAAGGTGTTTCAGTTTGCCCTCAAAAACTGTTTTGTCTGGGAGGACATCTTTTCTCATAGGCAAGTGACAAATTCATTCCAAAATGTCAAAGTTGAAGGCAGTTTAAGAGTCTTGAAAGAAAAATTTAAGTATCTGAAATTGAATATTTGAGTTTTTTGATCAACAGAAATGACAGTTTCATATTGTTTAACCTTAATACAGCAGTTGTTCCTTATTCATGCAGGACACATTTCTGCTTTCTATAAAACTTTTAAGTATGAAGAAAACAAGATTGTGTGTATTCTGTTTTCTATGCAACCCAAAAGGCACCAGACACACAGCAGATTTTAGGAGACAATGGTTATATTCCTTTTATAACTCTAGTTCTAAGAATCTCAGTGTCCAAACTCTCAAGTAACCTTTGAGCTTCCTCTTTAAGCATCAGTAGGAATACTTATGCACTATTTATACTCATGTACACACACATATAGATACATGCATACAAATACACATACATACAAATACCATAAACACACATACACAAACACACACAACACCTTCACACGAATACACAAAGAAAGACACAAACACATAAACAGATACCTACAAATAGATACATATACACAAATACACACACACACACGCACATACATACACATACACACACACATCACACACAGAGAAGACAGAAAACAGAGACAGAGGCACATCAGTCACTGTTCATTGCCTACTTGCACTCATCATTATACCAACATAGAAAGAGAAAGAAATGCAATGTTGATGTCTACATCTGAGGAATGCTAATAAAACTCTAAAATTTGGGGTTAATCATATTCATTTGCTGAACTTTCCTTTGTTCTGGTTTTTCAAAGGACATTAGTATTTATCATGTTTAATTAGATATTCTCAGCCTGAAGCCTGAGATTTCTTTCTCTACCTTTCTCTTATTAACTATTTTCCTTATTTTATTCATAGGTGATCTAGTCTATTTGTTTTGTTTGTTTGTATTTATTTATCATTTATCTTATTAGTTTAAATCTTTTGTGAAGTAGACAATGATATAAAACATCCTGCAGAACCATACATGACATATTTTTATATTTGCTCATGGACATACATAGCAGCAGAATTGCAATATAATTACTGTGTGAGTGACACCATTCCATTCAAAGAAATAATTGGTTTATTTCCTCAGTCAGTGTGAAGGATTAATATTATGCATTGTATACCGACACAAAATAACCTCAGGGAAATTGCTTCTTTTTCCTGCCTTCCTCTTTCTCTTCTTGTGTTTCATTCTAGTCTCAATTCATTCTATTGAGTCATTCAAGGTTATGTCTGCTCATCTGGGGGTTCCACATTACCCTGCTTCAGGCTAGAGCAAAGAGCAGTGTGGACACCACAGATCACCAGCTGAAAACTATGCTTACCACTGCCCTCAGAGCATCCTTCATACAGCTGCGTTCAACCCAGGTACATGTGCCAGATCAGGCAATCCTTTTGACAAATGAAGAAGCCACGAAATCACCCATTTTCATACTCCATTGACACCATGCCTGTTACAGACCTTCTTCAAAGGGTAAAAGCTTATGCTGCTTCTTTCATTTGGCAATAAATATGTATGGGATTACCAGTCCTTTGTAAATGGGCCAGCCAAATGCATTCTAATGCAAAATTGCTGCCTTCTTATCTAGCTGTCTGACAAAATGCAATTACAAACCATTTTTTTTTCCTGTGCCCTTTTGTTACTACTCCCTGGATCACTAGTGATGGACTCTGTAGGTTTTCTTTTCTTTCAGTTTTGCTAAGTAATTAGACATGCATCCTTCTCCAGTAATTCTGTAGTGAAGCAGAGCCTAGACGTCTGGGAGCAGGTGGCAATCCCTGAAGAGCACTGGGATGGACAGGATGGGCAGAACCTGAAAGATCACACCAGCTGCCCTGTGGACAGTGACTTAAACTATCTCAAGTGGGATAAAAATGAATTTGTATTACAGTGTGAAGTATAATTGGTCTCAACCCCTATACATGTTATATAAGTGTTTATTCATGACTGAGAGTTGTAATTTTGATTTCCAAATATCCAGTAGGAACTACCTACATTGTTAGAGGTCATGTCTCTTGACTCTTTGTGTATCCATTTAGAAGGAGTAAAGTGTTTTTGCTGAGTTTGAAGGCTTTGATTTAGCGTCTTATCTTTTTAGGGGCTGGTAATATTGAGAGAGGGATTGGATAGCGAGCCTGCCTGCAAACAGCATGCTTGTCTCTGTTCTCAGCATCTGGCCCCATCAGGGACTCTGGGTTGTCCAATTCTGAGAATACTGGCGTTGTGAGGCAGGATTCTGAAAGGCAATTGAGATGCCCATCCAAAGTCCTGCGTTTCCAGTGGCTTTCTGAGAAATATGTTTCATAATTTCTTTTCATTTTCTGATGCCTGTGTGTTTTTTATAGCCTGGTTCTTAAATTTAAAAAGAATAGAGAGCAAAATTGTGCTTTCTCTCAAAAACTTTCTAAAAGGATGACAGTGACTTTATGCACTGAAATATTATTCTCAACAATAACAAGAATAGAGAAAGACTGGATTTAAGGGTATTACACTACAATTATACAATCTGAGGTTATAGCTGTTTGTTCATAATATATATATATATTTCATAAAAGTGTTATTAAGATACCATATACATAGTGTGCCTGTCATTATTGTATTTAAACTTTTATTTGTTCTCTCATTTGTTTGGCTCTAGGGTAAGCTGGTCTTTTTCTATTTTATTTTTATCTTATTTTAAAACTACCTTTGTTTTTATTTATGTATGTATGTGTGTGCCTGCTTGTCTATGTATGCATGTGCATGTAGTACCTGTCAGAGAGTTTTGGATCTCCTGGAACTGGAGTTATGGGCAGCTGTAAGCCACCCAATGTGCGTGCTGGAAGCTGTACCCGCTTCTTCTAGAAGCAAGAGTTCTTAATCACTGAGTCATCTCTCCTGCTAGCCTCCTTTCCTTGCATCTCTTGGGTGGAGAATGTTTTGCATGCTCTTGGGTAGGATATGCATCCTGCTGTTGGGAAGAATGCCATGTGCAAGAACTCATAATTGTAGCATTGGTGTTGTGCATTTATTATCAGTGCCTTAGTCTATCATGCTTGTTGTAATCAGATACCATAACTGGGTGTCTTAACAAACAACAGAAATTTTTTTCCTCATATTTCTGAACTCTGGATTCCAAGATTATTGTGTCTCATAGCCAGATGCTGCTAAAGCCCCTTGTATGGTTTTGATGTATACTTCTGACTTCCTGTGACTTTCTGTAGTTCTCCCGGCTGTAACTGTCATAGAACACTGATCCCATTTATGGGAATAGAGTCTTGATTTAATTTGTCACCTGCAGATTTTCCCATTTGATGACACTGTTTTTAGGACTTCAAAATATGAATGAGAACTGGGACCAAAAATGTCTATAGTATTCTTCATTTATTTGATCAATTATTTTGAGTGAATTATTAAAATATACAAACATACATTTTTATTTAAGCACATAAAAATATTTTGACTATATCATTTTCCTTCCCCTAACTCCTTTCCAGGTTCTACTGGCCTCCATACCTGCCCGATTTCATGTTTTCTCTCACTCTCAAAAATCAAGCAGTCCCCAATGAAGAAAGAAACAACAACAAAAAATCAAACTAAGACAAAAATATCAAAACAAAGCAAAAGGAGAGAGAAAGGACCAATTGAATCTCCTTTGTGTTGACCAACTATTCCTTAGCATGAGGCATGCCCTGGAGTGTGGTGGATTTACCCAGTGTCACACCATTGGACAACATTGATTTCCTTTGTATATCATGTACCAACCATAAATGCCCTTTTGTGTTCACTTTCCTTTCTCAGTGCTGGTGTTTTGTCAATTTTGTTCCTGTACAGGTCTTAGGTGTGCTATCATCGTCCTTGGGTTCCCAAACGTGTCAGCCCTGTCATGTCTGGAAGATGCTATTGCCTTGGAATAATCCTCTATTCCTAGCTCTTATAATCTTTCTGCCTCTTCTTCTGCATAGATACCTGAATCTTGAGTGGAGGGGCTTGGCAAAGGCATCCCATTTATTGCTAAATGAGCTAGTCTGTTACTGTACAGTTGTGGGTGCCTGTCTGACTTGCCGTCCACTGCAAGAAGTTTCTCTGGTGAAGGTTGAGTGAGACCCTGAGCTCACTCTCAATGATTGTTTCTAGCTCCATCCATTTACCTGCAAATTGATAATTAATTTTTCCTTTAACAGCTCAGTGATATTCCATTGCGTTAAATTACCACAGTTTCATTATCCATTTATCACCTGATCAAAATCTAGCCTATTTCCAATTTCTGGCTATTATGAATACAGCAGCAATGAACACGGATGTGCAAATATCTCTGTGGCAAAGTCTTTTCAGTCTATGCCCAAGACTGGTACAGTTGTATTTCGTGATAGATCAGTTTTCAGCTTTTTGAGGAACTTCCATACTGATTTCCAAAGTGGCTGTACTACTTTGCACTCTGACTAGTAACAGTGTTCCACTTTATCCATCAACGTCTGCTGACATTGGCTTTATTGATCTATGCCATTCTGAGAGGGTATGATAAAATCTTTCAGTATTTTGAATTTGCATTTCCCTGATAGAATAGGATGTTGAACATTTATAAAATGTTTCTCATCCATTTGTGTTTCATCCTTTGAGAACGCTCTGTTTAATTCTATACCCATTTTTAAAAACTGGCTTCTTTGATCTTTTCTCATTCTTTAGGCTGCCACTTTACTGGAACAATGGTATCCTTTTCTGTACAGAAGCTTTTTAGCATCCTGATTATTAATTATTGGTCTTACTATCTACACTATATACACTTCAGAAAGGCTTTCCTGTGCCAAGGAATTCAAACATACTCTCTACTTTCTCTTCTTCAGATTCAGAGTATCTAGTCTAGGTTGAGGTTCTTAACCTATTTAAACTTGAATTTTGTACCCAGGGACAGAATTTGATCTATTTTACTTATTTACATGCAGCTATCCAGTTTGTTAAGCACTATTTATTGAAGATGCTGTTTTTCTTCAGCCTGAAATTACCTGCTGTTCTGGAAAACTTTGTCAGCTAAATACAAGGTTAAGAAAGGACGTTTAAGATCTCAGGCTCCAGAAACTTAAAGAATGTCTGGTATTTCCCAGAAGCCAGTTATGATAGTGGGATGGTCTTAGGCAATGAGGATACAATAGTGGGATAGCTTGCCTAAACTTCCTGTTTTGCTATGCCTTTATAACCTGCAGCCTGAAATTAAAATTTGAGAGCTTAATCAAAACCCTCAACTTGCACTTCTTCTTTGTGTCTCTTGTCTCTTCATTCTTTCCCTCCCACCCCCCAGGTCCTCGTTGAATTCTCTGCAGGCTGGGGTATATTTATAGTTGTTGATCTGATATTTCTCTGCTACATACAACATTTGAGCTTGCATAAAAATAATTGAATTACTGCTATGAACCTAGTATAGTATTCTAACTATACATCCTAATTCATCAAGATATACTTAGCATCAATAACCATGCTCTCTGAAGATGGTTATTGGTATGAGTTGTGGAGTCATTAAAATGTAGGAAAATATGCCCTTGTTCTTTCTTCTGTGCTTTTAGGCCCTTCCTGTACAGGCATATAGTCACCAGCTAGCAGTGATGTTTGGAGAATTTGAGTCTTTTCAATTTGCCATAGTAGATTTGCAACTTCCCAGTTTTATATAAACTGAGGCAGCACAGCATTTTGCCATATAAATTAATATACAATAGGATGGACATTCACTGTCTTTCTCACTTACAATTGGCTAAAATGAAATTTCAGGTTTCTTCATTCTAAAGGGGAGGAGGAAGGACATTGATACTAAATGAGATAAATTTTTGAAGGTTACATTAAGTTCAGAAGACCCATGATACAACTCACAGACTGTACTAAGCTTAACAAGATGTAAGGCTCAAGTGTGAGTAGCTCAAACCCACTTAGAGGAACAAAATTATCATGGGAGGCAGAGGGAAAAGAGGAACCTGGGTGGGAGAGGGGAGGGGGAAGGAAAAAGGGTGGCAAGATCAGGTATGTGAGAGAAAGGAGAGAAGTCTAGAGGGCCAGGAGAATGAATCAAAATATGCAGCAATGTCGTGTGGGAGTAGGGGGAAACCTCTAGAAAATCTCAGAACTGGAATGGTAGAGGCTACCAGGACTCAGTGGTGATGACATTAGTCAAAATGTCCAACAGTGGAGAAATGGAACCTGATGAGACCACCTCCAGAAGATAGACTTGGCTCCAGCGGAGGGTAAGGGGCCACCCACCCATCTAAATTTTTTTTAACTCAGAATTCTCCCTATCTAAAAGAAACGCAGGGACAAAAATAGAGCTGAAACTGAAAGAAAGGCCACCTGGTGACCGACTCAACTTGGAATCCATCCCGTGTGTGCACATTAAACCTGGACACTATTACTGATGTCATATTGTGCTTGCAGACAGAAACCCAGCATGGCTATTCTCAGAGAGCCTCTACCAGCAGCTGACTGAGGCAAATGCAGATACTATAGCAAATCATTAGAGTAAGGTCTGGACCCCTATAGAAGGGTCTGGGCAAGTATTGAAGTTGCTGAGGGGGATTACAACTCCACAGGAACAAAGACAGTGTTAACTAATCCACCCTGGGCAGATCTCCCAAATCAAGGAGCATAGCATCAACTGGTTTGTGCCCTTGGGCACATGTGTATAAGAGGACTGCCTTGTCTGGCCTCAGTGGGAGAGGAAGCATTCAATCCTGTGGAAACTGGATGCCCCAGAGAAGAGGGATACTGGCTGAAGTGACATGGGAGTGAAAGAGGAGCACCCTCTCAGAGGCAGGGGGCATCCTCTAGAGGAAGGAAGGGGCAAGGAGGATGGGATGGTGAATTTGGGGAGTGGGGACCAGGAAGGGGGACAACTTGTGGAATGTAAATAAATAAAACAATTAAAAATTAAATTAAATAAAAACCAGTATGGAGAATTCACTGGGGACTGCAGTCCCTAGTTAGTTTGTGGTTGATGACTTAAAGGTATGCTTGTAAAAGTTTTCAGAGTCTTGCCTGAAATTATTTCTTTGTTCTAGCCTAATATTTGGATTCCTGCCTGAAATCACTTCTTTGTTCTAGCCTAAGCATCTAAATTTTAGGCTAGAACAAGGAAGTAGGCTTCAGACATGAAAATGACTTTGGGCTAGGACAGGGAAGTTGACTCAGATATTTTGGTCATCCTGAGAAGCCCTTAGAAACAGTGATCATGGGAGTGTTCATGGAACTTTGTTTATTGCCTTGCTTGTTCTTTGACTATTTGTGTTTATTGTCTTGCTTGTTCCTTGACTATTTGCATCTATTGTAATGCTAGTTCCTTAACCCTAGAACTGATCTTAATACTTGCATGTAATTAAAATGATATAAATGCAAATAGGAGGAGGGGGGATGGGATAGGAGGTTTCCAGGGAGGGGAAATGGGGAAAAGGGATGACATCTGAAATGTAAATAAATAAAATACCCAATAAAATAAAAGAGTTTTCAGCATATTAATTTGTTAGTTATTTACAGAAATTGACTAAAGTCTTCATTGTCCAGAATAGTCTAGTGTCAACAGAATCTTAGTAGCTTCTGGTCTGATGGTATGAAGAGGCTCCTGGAGCATGGAGATAGAGACACATGGAGATCAGAAAGTTATTGTATTGTGAAGAGAAGGAGACAAATGACTTACTGAAATAGTGCTGAGAAGGGATGAGAGCCCTGTCTTTAGACAGTTTCTTTAAACCATCACTAACCATTTGATCACTGTTTTAGAGAAAAAAAATAACTCATCAATTAATTGGGCTTCTTTTTTGTAGTTGAATTATCCGAGTTGAATAAATAGAATTAACTAAATCATTTGGCATTGTGTGGCTAGAACTTTTATCTGTGACTGCTGATTATAACTGAAATAAGATAATTGGGTTTGAGGGGCTGTGGAGTGTCTTAGCATCTGTTAATACTTTTAAATGAACTCATCACTGTACAGTTTATTACTTCTTAATTTGCATGTCTGAATAATTGGAGGCACAGATCCCATATGTTCAAATTAGAACCTGGGCTGAACTTTAGAACTTCTGTTATTTAAGTTATTCACTAAAGAGATTTGTTTGTAATATGATGTTTTCTCTAGTTATGAAAAATAGTCCTTGTACTAAAATGTAAATCTTAGTGATTTATCATGTGCTTGATGTTGAAACATAAAGAAATGAAAAAAAATAATAGATTTTGTCCAATGCATTTCTAGTTTCAGAACATGTTTTTAGTCATCTCCTGATATGAAAGTAGTCTAAATTAAAAGTCTTCCTTTGTGTAGGTAACCACACATTGCAATGAAAATCTCTTGAATATGTGAATTTGTCATGTTAGTATTTTAGTTTGTTTCTCTACTTAATCATGAGAGAAGTTAAGAGCCAGAATCCTTAAATATTTACAACACACAAAAGAATGTATTTACTCTATTCTATTTCATTTGTGTGAATTTGTAAATTAAAAAATAAATTAATAGGACTGAAGAGATGACTCAGTGGTTAAGAGCACTTACTGCTCTGCCAGAGGTCCTGGGTTCAACTCCCATGGTGACTCACATGGTATAATAGAATCTGATGCACTCTTGTAGTGTGTTTCTGAAGACAGCTACAGTGAACTCATATAAATAAAAACTAAATAAATCATTAAAAAATAAATTAATGTTCTTGATCTTTTGTTGAGGATACCATAACAAGGAAATAATCTCTTACCACTCACTGTTGCTACCACAGTCTGTCTCCATCTTCAGATAATGTTGGTATAGTCCTTGTGTGTTCAAAATAGGCTCAGAACTGCCATATTTTAACATCTGTCTCTTACTCAACCTAAAGTTAATTTAAATTCCCATGAAATAACTTAAAACAAGACATGATATCTCTGCTACATGTCCTTAATGTGGCATTTTCTCCAGGCTATATCTCTCTGGAGTAGAGAGAATTTCCCCTCCCTCCAAAAGAAGTCTATGGTTTATCTGCGCAGTTTTGGGTGCCAGTTTTGTAATATTAAGTTAGAAGACCTGGATACAAATGAGGGATAGGTTCTCTGTGATACATTGGAGGCAGAACTAGTGTGAACATGAAACATTCCAAAGTGATTTATTGCAGATCAACAGATAAAAATCATTCTTATAGAAATCAGTAATAGATAGGTCTGAATAGATGCAGGTGAGTATGTGTTTAATCATGGATTGTATCAATATTTATCAGCAATATCCTAGACCAGCACTGCCCAAAAGAAATAGGATGTGTGTTGAATATATGATTGCAAATTATCTTAAATATTAAGAGTTAAAATGAGTATGTGAAATTAATTTTAATAAAAGACTCTATTTAAACTCAGCATATACAAATTACTTTTATTCTTACAGATAATTAATCAACATAGATAAATGATTGAGGAGATAGTTTATTTTTTCCTTTTGCATTGTTTTCAAAATGTGTTCCTTATATCCACAGCATGGATTGATCTGCACCTGCCTCATTCTCTCTGCCCAGAGCAACACACTGCTGATGGTGTAGATGGTACAGATGGCTGTGATGGCATCCTTGACATGGAGAAAACTGGATTAGATTACTTCAAACTTCCTTTCCTTAGCAGCACTCAGGCACAACACACACACGCACACACACACACACACACACACACACACACACACACACACACCCCAAACAAGAAAGCAAGACAACCCTCTTCCAAAACCCTAGTGTCCTAAGTGAATATAAAATAAGCACTCATAAATTAAGAGATTGTGGAAGCATTAAAAAATATCAATGAAAATGTATTCTTAATTAAAGAAACTGCCCCTCAAACCAGTGTAAACAAGTTTACACTGTTTCTCTGATGGAGAAAAAGTTCAGAGAGAGAGAGAGTTGTTTTGGGATGTCTGGATAATCTCTGCCTACCAGCCTCTGTCTCTCTGTGTTCCTCAATTTTACAGATCTATGTTCTTCTCAGGTAAATGTTATCCACAGATAGCCAACATCTGCAATGACATATCTTAGTAGGCTTAAAAGTCAAAGCAGACTCTTTACTTCCCAACAGAAGACCTTTCTTGGGTCCTGGCATCCTAGATCTATGAACTTGATATTTCAAGAAAGCTTTGAATGAAAGAAGGTTATGCTGGTTTGGATGAACAGACTTGAGAAGGAGCAGTACTAGAGTACTGATTAATTTTATCAATGGAAATAACTTTGTAAATATTAATTTCTTTCTTTAAACTAATCTATGTGGGACACAGAAATATCATATGGGGATTTTGACTTATATGAATGGGTCAAATAGACAAAAATTACAAACTGACTCTTTAAAACATGCATTAATATAAATATGCTAATGTATTGTAATGTAAATTAGATTTTGTTGCACATGTTAACAAAGAATCATCAGTGGATATAGTCATAGAAATAGGACAGAACCAGGTGGATTGTCCCTTCCCAACTACCGTCGCTGGCCACGTATTTATTCTAGCTTTGTCATAAATGCATATGTTGGAGATAATAAAGCCTGCTTTATGTTATCTGAAGGCTGTGCCAGATAGCCATCAATGGAAGATGCCAGACATAGAATATATTCAGTAAATGAGATGATGATTCTTGTTATTACAGTTACTGGCTTGAAAGCCCTCTAGAGCAAAATTTTATAACATATTTCCCTGTTTCGTTGGATTAAGTTAGTTCATTAATTAAAGGTTGTTGTGTATTCCAATATTTTAACTTGTTCAGGTTTCATTCTCCATAGGACTTACTCTTTCTCCTTGCAACTAAGAAATACTTTTGTATTGCAAATAGTTTCTTGAACTTTACACAATCAGTTTTCAATAGAGGCAATTTATACAAATCAGTTTCTTATTGGTGACTTTGCTTTTGGTCAGGTGTCAGTGGATGCTGCTGCACTAAATGCTTTAGGTCACTATGTATAAAAGCAAAACGGAGGATGGGGATGGGATAGAGATTTTCTAGGGAGGGGAAAGGAGGAAAGGGGATGACATCTGAAATGTAAATGAATAAAATATCCAATAAAAATTGAAATGACAATTGATTTTGATCCATTAGAGTGGTAGAATTTCACAACATGAGATGATATGCTTTCTATTTTTTTCTCCTTCACAAAGCAAATAATATTGAAATAGTGAAATCAAGTGTGAACCCAACAAAAATATATAAATTATAGTCCAGTATCCCTCATGAGTATACA
Source organism: Mastomys natalensis (assembly GCA_021653895.1). Taxonomy (NCBI): domain Eukaryota; kingdom Metazoa; phylum Chordata; class Mammalia; order Rodentia; family Muridae; genus Mastomys; species Mastomys natalensis. The sequence continues at coordinate 1,042,000 of JAJTUV010000256.1, read as the reverse complement.
TACAAAAATTCTCAATGAAGTAGTTGCAAACTGAATACAAGAGATATAAAAAAAATAATATTCCATGAATAACTGAATAACTGTTTTTTTTTTTTTGTTTTTTTTTTAGAAGACCATACTCCATATACAGGCTGCATGTTTTGGGATAGCCCCACTCCAGATGTCTGAGACCTAATGAAAACCAAGCTGCACATTTACAACATATGTGCAGGGAGGCCTAGGTTCAGCCCATGGAGGTAGATCTGTGTAGACTAGGTATGCTCCACAGTTGGTGATTCAGTCTCTGAGAGCTCCAAGGGTTCAGGTGGTTTACTCTGTTGATCTTCCTGTGCAGTTTCTATCTCCTTAGGGTCCACAATCCTTCCACCTATTCTTCTATAAGAGTCCTCAAGCTCCATCCACTGTTTGGCTCTGGATGTCTGTATCTGTCTGAGTCAGCTGCTGGTTAGAGCCTCTCAGAGGACAGCTTGCCCCTGTCTGTTCTCAGGCTGGAGGTTTAGATTCTGGGAGCTCTGGTTGAATCTTTTGATACTCATTCTAAAAAGGACAAAAGCACCCTCACTTTGGTCTTGAACATGGTGTTACCTGAGGACCCAGCTATACCCCTCCTGGGTATATACCCAGAAGATATTTCAACATGCAACAGGGCCACATGCTCCACTATGTTTATAGCGGCCTTATTTATAATAGCCAGAAGCTGGAAAGAACCCAGATGTCCTTCAACAGAAGAATGGATACAGAAAATGTGGTACATTTACACAATGGAGTACTACTCAGCTATTAAAAATAATGAGCTCATGAAATTCTTAGACAAATGGATGGAGCTAGAAAATATCATCCTGAGTGAGATGACCCAATCACAAAAGAACACACATGGTATGCACTCACTGATAAGTGGATATTAGCCCCAAAACACACAATACTAAGATACAACGCATAAACCTCATGAAACTCAAGATATGCTTTCTAAATATAGACATTTTTATATGTCTTTCAATGTTTCTCATTATCCAAATATATTTTTTTTGTATTTTTCATTTTTTTTTATTATGAGGAAAAGCTAATTAATTAACATCCCAGAACCTCTCATCTCAGTAGCTACCAGCACCTTCTTTCTATCTCATCATTCAAATCCAAACCAGAGTTAGTTCCTCATGTCCTCTTCTTCCCCCTGCCTCTTTCCCCTCCCCTTCCTCTTGTGATTTTGGGTTTCTGAATCAGGGTCACTGTATACATTCAGTCCTCTGCATGGAACACACTTGTCTCTACTAAGCCTCCTCTGTACTAAGATGGCATGATTGCTTCACAACGTGCAGGCCCTGTTACTTCTTCATACCTGCTTCTCTGGCTTCATTTTGATCATGCTTCTCATTTTTGTCCAAAACCTAGCCAAGGTTGTGGATATTTGTTTTTTTCTGGAATATCTTTAATATCACTAATTAAATAAGTTCACTCATGTCTCAAATAGAATGCCTAATAGTAAAAGAAGTTACTCTGAGTTACTCTGATAAGAATTGATTAAACCTTCTTGGCATCCACAATAGTGTCTTGGTTTGGTGACTGTATATGGGATAGATACCCAGGTGAAGCAGTTTCTGGATGGCCTTTCCTTCAGTCTCTGCTCCACACTTGGTCTCCGTATTTGCTCCCTTGAGTATTTTGTTCCCCTTTCTAAGAAGGCCAAAGCATTCACAGTTTTGTCTTCCTTCTTCTTAAACTTCATGTGGTCTGTGAATTGTATCTTGAGTATCCCGAGCTTTTGGGCTAATATCCTCTTATCAGTAAGTGCATACCATATGTCAGGAGTCTGATTTAGCTGTCTCCTGAAAGACTCTGCCAGAGCCTGACAAGTACAAAGGCTGATGCTCACAGCTAATCATTGGACTGAGCACAGGGTCCCCAGTGGAGGAGTTAAAGAAAGGACTGAAGGAGTTGAAGGAGTTTGCATCCCATAGGAAGAACAATATCAACCAACCAGATCACTCCCCCAGAGTTCCCAGGGACTAAACCACCAACCAAAAAGTACACATGGAGGGACCCATGGCTCCAGCCACATATGTAGCAGAGGATGGCCTTGTCAGGCATCAATGGAAGGCGAGACCCTTGGTCCTGTGAAGGCTTGATGCACCAGTGTAGATAAATGCCAGAGCAGTAAGGTGGGAATGGGAAGGTGGGTGGGGGAACACCTTCATAGAAGCAAATGGAGGGGAGATGAGACAGGGGTGTTATGGGGTGGATCAACCAGGGAAGGGGAGGACATTTAAAATGTAGATAAAGAAAATATCCAATTAACCATTTCCTTTGATACTTTGTGATTCTTCCAGCAGTATTCATTGGATGACTTACTGGCAATATTGTTAAATACATCCAGATTGCTGTCATTGTAGTTATGTTAATTATATAATGTAAGAAAATAAAAATGAAAATGGAAAAAAAAAGTATTGATTAAACCACTTTAATAACCTGAGCAGTGTTTGTTCAGGCTTAATGTTTGGGGGAAGTTGAGGAACAATGTTTTTCTTAACTATAACCTTATTAGCACAAATCAAATTTCAGTAGAAACTCCCTTATACATACAAATGTTTACTAATAAATCACCTAACGTTCATCATTTAACTTGCTCTATAGTATCAAGCAAGTCCCAGCTATGTGTTCTTTTTGACACTCTGAAAAGCAAAGTCTTAAAATAGTCTAGTAACACTATGAAGACATACATCAAGTTGGAATGAGGCAACAGAATCCTACATTATCTTGGATGCTCAGACCCATGTAGAGAGCCCCATTACAGGGTAACAAGAGCAGAGTTGGTAAAGTAAGGTGCTCTGTGTTTACCTCTCTCTACCCACCAAATTCACCCTTTCATAGTGCAGTTCAAGTCCTTCAAGTTACCTTTGCATTCGTGCAGGTAACATCTCAGTTTTGTATATCTGTGCATTAATAACTTGTAAAACATACACTGTTTTTTCTCTTTCTTTTCTTCTTTTTTTTTTCTTTTCAGAGGAGGGTTTCACTATGTAGCACTGGATGGCTTGGAACTACTTTATACACTTAGCTGGTCTTGAACTTACTCTGTCTCCAGTATACCACCATGACTTTCTTAAGTTATGTTTTTAATTGCATCAACTTAATTAATTAATTAATTAATTGTGTTTAATTTCAAGGAATTCATATTCATCACTTTCCTCTTTATATAAAGTTATAACAATTGTATTTGTCTATTGAATTAGGGTCTTATTATATTTGAATAGTTCTTCAATTGCTGATTCATCTAGTTAGTGATCAAGTTCTCCTGATTTGGCCTCTATCCAAAATGTTTCTCCAGCTATATTTTGTACACATTATTAAGGGCTCTATCCTGTCTATAGAGCTGTACACTTGATTTCAAATTGTCTCTTAAACTCAATTCTACAAGGCATTTAATTAAACTTTGTCAACAACTTCTGACTGTCCCAGAAGGAAGATTAACAGTTGGTCTCTGTCCATGTTAATTAAAATATAGAATACACTTTAACACTTCAATGCTTAATACTTTTTTGTGTTTAGATCTCTACACCAACCCATTCTTCAATAATTCTATATAATTCATGCAGTAAGTCGAGTATGTTTTTATGAAAATTAACACTGACAAAAATTTAAAATTTCAGAAAAAAATTATGTTGTTCTAACTGGCTGTAAACTTGTCAGTTTATTTTTTTAACCTGGTATTTACATTAAGGATGTGCATGACTATTGAGTAAAGAGAATACAATTTTGAAAAATAGTCATATTAACAATTCATTGTTTTATAGGTTGTACAGAAATAAATGTAAGTAACAACATCTTCACCTATAATAGTAAGGTATCAAAATTTTACAACTTATGAAGGTCTCCAGAAGCTACTTTTAAGTGGAGAATTTCAATAACCTTAATAAGGAAAATGCTAATTTTAAAATTATATGAAAGAAGAAATTAGGTTTGTGTTCTCAGAAATTCAAATTTGTAATCTTGTACATTCTTTTGGGTAATTTTGCCTACTTCCCTTTTCTGAGTTATTTAGAGCAAAGAAAAGTCAGAGATGGGAATCAGGGAGAAGTTATTAGCTTTTTCCTCCAAGTGAATAGCTTTATGTTGGATATACATCAAAGATGCTGAGTGCAAGAATGGAATGCATCCAGACAATTGCCATTTCCTCTGTCATCCCAATCCTTTGACAATACCCATGATGTCATCTCCTCTATCCTTTTTGGCATGCAAGACAAACACTGTTTTCTTCTTTATTTTTTGCATATTCATTACAAGTCTTGGCAATGGTTAGGATCTTCTCTTGGATTTCTATTACCATTGATATTTTCTAGAATTTCTTCAAAACTTTTTATTGTTTGTCAAAGCATTTATTTCTTTGAGCAAATTGCCTACAAATTTAGATCTTTAATTATTTTTTTAAAAAAGTCTCAGGGATAAAAAGATTGCTCAGTGATTAAGAACCCTTACTGTTTTTGCAGAGGATCTAAATTTGGTGTCCGAACACTCATGTCAATTCACAACCTTCAGAGACTCAAGCTCTAGGGAATTCAACACAGGCTTCTCCCCTCCATGGGCACTGTATGCATGTATTATACTTATATGCCTAGAAGATAGACATATACATAAGATAAAATAAATGCAAATTTATCAATATTCTCAAATTTTCATTTTGTAATACATTCAGGGTTATAAAACTTTGGAAAACATATTACAAAGATTCCCTATACATTCATGAAACTGATTCTTTAGATAACTACAGTTATAATAAGAGAACCAGAAAATTAACACTGGCATAATTTGTTCTCCAGTCCACAGATAGGTTAAATTTTTCTTTTTAATTTTATTTAATTTATTTTAAGATTTGGACACATTTTAATTAAATAGAATTATACTACTGTCCCATTTTCCATTCTTTCTTTTAGCTCCCTCCATGGTGTCTCTCTGTTCTCAAATGATGGTCTCTCTTTTTTTTTTAAATTGATTATTGTGACATACATAAGTAGTTATATATATGTATGCATAAACATATAAGTACAATCTGTTTGGCTGTATAAGGTTTCTGGGCTGAACACTTTGTATTGGATAACCAATGGAACGGCTCATCCCTTGGAGAGGAGGCATTAATTCTCCATGTCCCAGCAGTCATTAGTTGCCTGAAGTTCTTTGTATTCGTAGGACCTCACGAATTTTTTCCCTTCTGTACACATTTCCATTTATACTGCCATTGTTCTAGTTTTTTTTTTTTTTTTTTGCATCCATTTCTAGGAAAGACTGTTTGACAGCAGACTTACTCGTTCTTATATAAATTTAAATAAAGTGTCATTGTGGTCTTTCTTTTTTCTGGGATCACAGTTTTATTTCTCTGTCCTGTGGCTTCTATCTCCTTTAAACTCATAGAGTTCCTCACTTTGCTTTAGTTTTAGGTGATTACTATTTTTCAATAGCAAGACTTCTTAAAAGTTTTAATATTCTCTCTTGAGGGTGAATCTCCTCAATGTGGACAGTACATGATGACACCAGGGACACAACCAATTATTAGTTTGGTATTCAAACTTCCTATATGGTAGCCACCCTTTCTTTTCAACTTTAAACATAGATTGCTCACTTTTCTCCTAATTTCTTATTTTTATATCTTTTCCTATAGTGCTTTTTTCTAGGTGGATTTTTTTTAACATTTATTCTTACCTAAGAAACATTTTAGATAAAAATATCACAGCTTCTCTGAATGCTTCTTTCTCCTGTACTTTCTAATGGCAAAGGAAAATTAATTTTCTAACTAATTAAGTAATGAAATCAATTAATGTTATGTTATTAGAAATTAATATTCATTTCTTGTCTGCACTTAGGCAGTTTTACTGCATTAATGATCTACAATAGATTAAAACATACTTTTAGCAAGGACAAACCAAATTCAAGTTAATTTATTTCCAACTCCTTAAACCAAGCTCTTATCATAAAACTTTGTAGAAAGCAGGAGCTACTACTGTTTTTCAATGAATGAAACTACTCATTTAGAATGAACACAAATGTGATATGGCAAATTTTTCTTTATTAAATTTATACAAAAATTAGTTTGAAAGTAAATTTTTTGGAAATAATTTCATTATAATGAATAGCTATTTTCCAACCTAATAGTTACTGTCATGAAGAGACAAAGATAAAAGTCTGCCAACATCTGAATAACATAAGATTACGCCAAGTAAAATGTCAATAAAATTAAATTTCTTACCTCTAATACCACTAAGAGCCCATAGCTACAATGTTTGTCTTGATTAATTATTAAAAAAATTTTAGGTTTTCTACATTAATGGAGTTTGGCCAAAAATGGTTTCTAATTAATCTTTGAATTTCTCTGATGAAACTGTATTTAAGTCTACTGAATATCATAACTCAGTTTTGCATTTAGCCATGTCTAGAAAATTATTTTAAAATAGCAGGGCAGTAATAATTAATAAAAACTCACAACCGTGTCTAGAACAGTCATGGATGTTGAAGCTTAGAAAAATGAATTTCATTGTTTGGAAATGAAATGATAACTTTGTTGACTCTGCTAGCTAGCTGATTAGCCTGAAGAAAAACATCTCATTGTGTATCTTATGAATATGATACAAAATGAATCTGATCTTTAATATTCACATGCTTTAAATTATTAAAACCATAGGTGTTGTATACAATGCTAGACAATATCAATGGTATGTTTACACAAAACTGAGAGCTCTATAAGAACACGAAATTGTTACATATAAATCATATGTTTCTAGAAAATGATACATGATGTTATATAGACAGGTATAAGATCAATTGCTGAAATTACCCTGGGAGTTTTATCAGTGGGAAGGTAATGCCATATAAATGTTAATTATGGTTCTGAAAATTTTATTCCATATTATATATATGAGGCATACAAATTGAAATTAAGCATATGATAGTATATTATTTAGTCATAAAAGGGAGAGAAGTTATGAACTTTGAAAACACTTTTAATTGAAAGAAGGCAAGTTCAAGACAATTAGCTGTGATTTCAAATTATAAGAAATGTCCATTATAAGTAGTCCAATGAAGGGAAAAGAAGGTTACTGCCTAAAGACAGAATGATTGTTAATCCTCATTGTCAACTTGACAGAATTCAGAACTATCGAGGGGACATTCCATAAGGTGCATATTGAGGAAATTTCCAGGAAGGTTTAACTCAAGAGGGAAGTCTCATATTGAATATAGATGGCTTGGTTCTGTGGGCTGATGTCCGGGACAAAATAAAAAGAGAAAGCAAACTGAGCACTTGCATTTGTTCTATCTATCTTGCCTGCATACATACCTTGGCCAGCTGCCTTATGCCCCTTACGTCTTGCATGTCTTGCCATTATCATTGACTGTATACCTTTGCCAGACTGAAATAAACGTTTCCTTAAGTTGCTTTGCCCAGGCCTATTGTCACAGCAACCAGAAAAGTAATGCATTGGGGAAGCAGCGCAGGCTGTGATAACTGAGTGGAGGGGGCTCCTTTATGAGTTGATGAGTATGAAGCCAATTGACTACCGAGAGTTACACATCTTGGTTAGCTTTCTAAAAGCAGTTGAAATGCATACTTCAGTGATATATAAATTGAGGATTAATAAAAGCACAGGGTACTTACTGCACACACAAAAATCCAGATAGATCGATGACTGAAACCAAGGTCACTATTTAGACAACAAGCACAAAGAGCTTTACTGATCAACCCATAGTTTTCTTCCACATTTACATCTCCCAGTAGTTTGCAATAATAATACGTGATTCATTGGGTGAGTGAATCTTTAACTCCTTGAGTGTTTAGACAAAGATGAATTACAGTATATGGGGATGATGTGTAAGGAATAAATAAAGACTTATGTATGTACTATATTTATGTAGCATTCAGAAATGGCTAAATATGTGGTATAGACAAAAGTCATGTATTTCACATAAGTAAAATTTTCTGGGGAAAAGAACAGTTCTAAGAAGGGGTAAGAGATGGCTATGATTTTCCTCAACTGGGTATGTAGCAAGTCCCAGCTAGAGGAAAAAAAAACCCTTAAACTAAAACAATAGTGTTTGTTAGGTTTGGCATTCATGACTTTGACATCCTCCACTTTGAAAAACATGTGAAGAAAAATTGTTGGGAAATGTTCTATGTCCTAGAGGGTCAAAAGAAAATATTTTAAAACATTCTCTGTAGAACTTCAAACATCATTGTATTATATAAATGTTTAATGCCTATGTGTGATCTATCTATCTATCTATCTATCTATCTATCTATCTATCTATCTATCTATCTATGTACATACCTATATGTATATATGACAAATGGTTGTTCATGCATTTGTGTACATGTGTAATGTATGTGCATGTAGTATGTATGTACAGATGTGCAACTGGGTATATATACACACATGTGTATAATATCTGTTTATGTGGTTTGTATATGTACATGGGGGTACAAATGGGTATGGATGTACTTGTATACATATGTAATATCTATGTAAGTAGTATGGACATGTCCATATGTGCAAGTGGGTGTGGGGAGGTCAGTGGTTGAAGTTATTTGTCTTACTTAGTTGCTTTCCAACTTGTCTATTGAGATTTGGTGTCTCACTAAACCCACTGGATAGAGTAGCTAGCCAGAGAGCTCCTGGTATTTGATGTCTCCTTCTGTGAATGACGACTCTGAGCTTTTACATGGCTGCTGAGGATCCACACTCAGGTCTGTGTAGTTGTGTGGCAGGCATTTGAGTGGTTGAGCCATCTCCTCAAGCCCTCCCTATAAATCTCAAATACACATATATATGTTCTCTTAGTGTTATTTTCATATCATAGCGCTTCCAAGTAAACTCACGAACCCAGTAGGAGATACACAGCCTCACTCCTCTGTGCACTTAAAACTCAACAATGGCCTTCTGGGAAAGTGAGTACTGTCCTTTGCAATGGCATAAGGATGCTCAGTGATATGGGTAAAAGCATAAAGTCTGGAGTCTGTGTATCTGGGTTTGAGGTTGACGTTAACTCACAAAATATGCAACCCAGGTGCATCCCCAAAACTTTGTCTCATTCTCTTGTATGTAGAATGACTATAATAACATTTATCTAATAGGCATTTAGGGATTGAGTTCATACTTGTAAACCATTGTGAACCACTTAGTGCAGTACCAAGCAAATGCGAGGAGAAGGAGAGGGAGGAAGGCTAACTTTTAACTGTGCTTACTACCTTTATGGTGGCATAAAACCAGTAAAAAAATTAATTTAAAAATGAAGGCTTTACTTACTTTTGTCCTTCTCTTGTACTCTATGAGTATATAGTACTGAATTAGCTTTAGAGCCATCTGTGACTGTTGCTGTGAAATTGATTCTAAGATAGGAAAGGCTATCTCTACAGCTTTTGGTTATTTGATACCTTTCTCTATGCAGTTTAATCTAAATTTAGATATATGTGGTGAACAGTGACAGATTAAGATGTGGCAAGATAAACATAAGTCAAAGGACACAGGGATGATGTACAACTGATTCTCAGAGCTTTCTGACCCCAGATCTAACCATGAAGATCACTTCTAAGATGGAAATCATAAGACTCAGAATCAATGAGTCCTAAGAGAAAATATTTTGACCTTGAGTACTCAAGACAATATGCATAGAATTAGTTCCAAAGAGAGATAGATATGGTGAGTTTTAGAGTTCTTTTCCATGTTTCTGAGAGAACAAACAGAGTGACTAGATTTTAGTGCTTTGCAATTATCTTCCTAGCAGAGGGTCCTGGGTCACAACTGGGGCAGAACCAGTTCTATAGAACATTTTGACTGACATTGGTGACCATCTTCCAGGTGAGAAATGAATATGTGGATCAAAACTGGACAGCCAGGCCTGTGAGGAGCACAGATTATCCCACAGATGGACTACAGCCACAGATTTCAATTTCTCATCTTGATCATCTATGTTGCTCACAATTTAATGTAGCCATGTTGGATGAAGGCAAGACAAACTTTAGCTCAGTCATGCACTCTTGCAGTCTTCCACTCCTACTTCAAAGAAAAGGGTACATGTAAACTAATGTGTGTGACTGGTGTGTGTGTGTGTGTGGTGTGTGTGTGTGTGTGTGTGTTTAAATCCTGGTCCATGATCACCTTTGCTAGTTGTTATTTTGTCAATTCCATCAAACTTTTGTAATTTTTGTGAAAGGTCTGACTGGAGACTCCTTTTTTCTACCTCTGAGCAATATCTTAAATGCAGAATTGTTCATCAGCAAAGTTGTACCCCTGGGCAGACCACTGAAACACTTCCCTGTAATTTAGTGGAGAACAGCTATCATGAAATCCTTTGAGTCCTTCTCCCAACCATCTAGGAACTCTATGACAGTGATCCTTTCCTTAGGGTCTTTTAGGTGTTTATATCCATTGCATACTTAGAGACATAGCACTTGGTGAAGCTAAGCCTGCAGACCATGTGTCATATTAAAGAGTTTTCTCTTTTCTCTTGACTGTTGCCTGCCCCACACTTGACTGAGTGTTAAATATTGTTACCATCATGGTAGCCATTCAGCACACAGATGTCAATGAATATAAGATACAAAAATAATTTTGTGTGATCAGATTTTAGTACATAACAATTACAATAGTGCCCATATACAACTATGAAAAAGAAATATAAAATCAACCTCAACAATAATATATATAAAAGTGGTCACATTTTACCAATAGTTTTGGTTACCTACTGCCGATTTCTGTCTAAAATTATTAAGTAGCCTACTCTAGAAAATAACCATTTGTATACTTTAAAATGAATATAATTTTGAGTATTGTTATGAAAAAATCTGTTACTGTTCCTCTTCTTTACATCTGGGACAAGAGTTATCCTTTTGTTCAATGTGTCCACTATTGATTACCCTGTCTCTAAGGTATTGGGTTTGTTGTCATACAATGGCAGTGGCTGTGTTCTTATTACTTTACTTTTACCAATAACATTTCAAAACACAAGTACAATGGTTTTTAAAACTCAGAGAAACCAGAAAAAATATAATGTGCTTCCTGTAAGTGAAAATATGTATGTTATTGTATGTATGTTCTTGAAAGAAGGAAAGGGGAAAAACATGCTGAGATTGCTAAGATCTAATGTAAAGTTTTATTACTATTTTACTGTACCTAATTAAATCTTATCCATAGACAGACACAAGCAGGAAGACAAGTATAAGGATCCAGGAATATCTGTAGATGACAGATTATTAGTATGTTGTATGAATTAGGAATTTACTAGAGGTCTTCAAGTAGTCTCTGTCAACTGGGATGGCCTACTATAATCCTATAGTTGTGAAACAAATCAGAAAGCATTATATTTCAATGTAAAAAGATAAAATATTAAATATTTTACCTTTCAAGTGTATTACATAAAGACTTCGGATAGCGATGGTTAATCTGTTTATTTCTTAAGGACTGCATAATACAGTCAGAGCTATGAATTCATGCTGGCAGCTTTGACTAGTCACCAAAATAAATTAAGAAATTCATTTACAAGTGACAAGTACATTTGGTGGCAACTTATATGATTTACTTAGACTTTCCTTTGGGCATACTTTTATGATGCAGCCCAACTTTTATGAAATATTTTCACCTTGCTCTGCATTTAGGTTCAAGTTACTTTATTTGACAATTTCTTGGAAAATGGCTTTTTGGTTCCTACATTCTGTTGCACTGAAAATCTTTGGAGAACATGCCATCATTTTCACACAAACACACACAAAATGGTTAAGAAATTTATTGTGAACATTTTGTGTGAGGTTTTTTTTTTTACATATATCTAGAAAAATGTATTTAAAAATTAATAGAAAAGCTTACAATATGAATCTATCTATCTATCATCTATCTATCTATCTATCTATCTATCCATCCATCCATCCATCCATCCATCCATCCATCCTTCCTTCCATCCATCCATCCATCCATCCATCCATCCATCCATCCATCCATCCAACCAACTATCCGTCTATGTAATTATTTATTGGTTTTACAAGACAGGATTTCCTTTGTGTAGCAGAGCCCTGGCTGTCCTGAAATTCATTTTGTAGACTAGGTTGACCTTCAACTGACAAAGCTTCCCCTGTCTCTACCTCCTGAGTGCTTGGATTAAAGGCATGCACCCCCACACTCCACAGTTCTTTTATAATTTAAACCAGACTAGAAAAAAAAGATTAAAGAAGGACCAGAAGGAAAAAAGTAAAGATTGATAAAATCATGTGGAAATGATGATATATGGTACTTAGTGGGTCTCAAAGACACACTGTTATTAAGCTGGGCATGGTGACACACCTCTTAATCCTAGCACTTGAGAAGCAGAGGCAGGCAGGTCTTTGAGTTCAGACCAACCTGATTTAAAACTGATTTAACATCCAAAGTTCGAGGCCAACCAGAGAAACATAATAAGACTCTTTCTCAGAAATAATATAAACTACTCTATATTCTTGATATTATGTATTTTAAATAATTCTACTCCACACAATGGTCAGAATGTATGTAGGCATCTCATGGAAGGAAACTACCACACTTTTTGTGGTATAATCAATCCATTTCCTCTGTTTCTCTCTGGAACCTGATACCAAATGTTAAGATGTTTCTGGAGAAGACTTATTTTTTTAAAAGGCATGATTATTTGCAGCATGAAGGACATATGGTTATCTAACCAATACAAGGGTTTCCATGCTTACTCTAAAACTGAAGGACACTACTTAAAGACTATATTAGTCTCACACCTTGGTGTGTCCATTGGATAATAGACCACTTTAGGTGATGATAATGTATTTCACTGTGTAGTGCAGGTTGGATATCAAGTTGGAAACCGTAGTAACTACTTGATTCTTAGCAATATGTACACATGTGAAGAACACCCCACCCATGGTAATCAACTACAATGTATCATTAATAACTTCAAAATTGCTGTTGTTTATACTGTTAATGTTTTCAATGTGCTTATCTGAAGCATTCACTACCTACCAGATAGAAGATACAAGATGTCAACAAAGGAGACTATCAGACAATGATTCACAAGTGTCACTTACAGATAGCAGTATTTGTACAGCACTGTGGATGACCTCTAGGTACTGGAAATCGACGACACAGCCTGTGACTGAGACATATGTGTAGTCATCCATCATGTCATGGGCCGATGGTGGTAGCACTCTCCGGACACAGCCAGGTCCATGTTCTCTCCACCATGACCGATGTACAGAGATGTTGAAGGTCATCAGATCTGTGTCCTATGGGCAGTAGACAAGAGAACAAAAGGGGCAATCTCATTATATTATACTTCTGGCTTTGACATTAGAAAGAGTTCAGGATAGGTGAAAGTGCAGAAATGATTTTAATTTCAAATGAATAAAAGAGGAAAATGGAATGTCATGCACAGGACACGTCTGTACTACTAAGTTATAATCATTCAATGTAGGGACATAGTCCTTTGAATAATAACATTAGCCTTGTAAGGTTACTACATATCAAGAGTCCAGGGGGGCTTGTATTTTGCTTGCATACAATCTTTTCTACATTTCATATTGTGATATTATCATTGACATCATCATCCTACAGTCATATTTGCTGAGTGGTTCATTGCACACTAGATGATGTTGTATAAGAGCTCCACACACTACAGCTGTCTCTTCATAAAGATTTTGTTCAGAATTCTCTGAAAATACCAAATATATGTATACTCATCTCTAATGTGAAATGATGCATTATTTTCATATAAACTAGAGCTATCTCTACCTAAATTCAAATCATCTCCATATTTTTAATACTGCCTAGAACAGTGTAAATTCTATGTAAGTATTTGAGAAAATAATAAAAAAAACCTAGTTTGCACATGTTTTGTAGAGACATGGTTTTATCTCATTTTATTATTTCAGATAATTTTTTAGAAGCATATTAGCACATGAAACCTACTGATATGAATATTTAACTATATAGCCTTTACTATTCATTTAGGTAGTAATATGTACTTATTATAATTTACTGAATAATTATTTCCTCTAAAATATATGTCCAATTTTAGAATCTGAGAATTTGGCTGGGTAAAAGAGGTAGGTATTTCAGGTTCCCTCAGGAGTTCCTAGGAGATGCAGGAGGAAGAAAGGAAATTCACTATGGTTTGGAGTGAGAGAGAGGTATCATCCGTGAGAGATCTCAGGCGGAATGGCCATTGGCTGCTTTCCCTGATTGGACCTTGGATAGCAGATGGAAGATTAGAAACACAACTAAGTTGAGGGCAGATTTAGGTGCTGAGCAAGGAGAAGGTAACTGAGTAACTAAGTTGAGGTAGATTTAGAGTGTTGAGCAAGGAGTAAAAGGAAGAGCATGCTAGCTGTGGGAGGCTGAGAAGAGCCCAGACACAGAGCCAGAAGGTAGGTTTAAAATGAGTTACGTGTATGTGTGTCTTTCATCTGCAGATCCAAGGGAACCAGGACAGTGGCTGGTAGCAAGGTCCTCCTGCAGCTTAAAGTAGGGTAGTAGAAACTGTACACTATACATCTCCATTTGTGTGGAAGGACAGGAAATGAGTCCTCACCCAGAAGGTAACAGAGGCAACCCTTGGTGAAAAGAGATTTGTAGTTCTAGCCTTAGACAAGGCCACACCCCCGATGAGCCTCAAACCCAATTGTAGGTTTTGGTGAGATAGTGATGCCTTTAACAATTGGGTCAGCACTGGAGAGGACTCCCATTAGTAATATCTTGAGATGGAACCTATTGTTTCAAACTAAGTTGCACTGAGGGCCTGAGAATGGTGAGTAGTCACAACCTGAGAGGTCCAACTTGACTAGTATAAATCATAGGGTGAAAGTTGTAGAGAGTAGGCAGTGAAGATAATAACAAACCAGGAAAACACACACACATACACACACACACACACACACACACATACACACACACACACACACACAAATATAAGAAGGCAGCTATGATTTCAGCTCAGGAAGTGAATGAAGTATATATGGAAGAGCAGCACCATCACTGGTGATCTGAAGCAGATTTCATCAACCGAGAATAATCTTGGAGTTTTAGAGCTCTGTGCCTGCTGTTAGCAAGAAGCTCAACCTCGAAATCTACCTATCTAACATTCACTGTGATAGAATCTGGAAACAATAAAGCTACAGTGGGTAATCTGATGACCACATGGATATCCCTTCAATAAGGTGATTAATATATGGGAGATCTTCAAAGTGTGATGACTCCTCTACCTTACAGTATTGCTGCATCCCCTAGCACATGTAGGAGTGCCAACCCTTAGCTGGAATATCAGTCACTTCAGGGGATCCAATCTGAGGAATATGGGCAAAGTAGGAGAATTTGCAAAGATACTGCCAAGAGAAGACTGCCTAGTGAAAGCCTGGTGCACATAGAAGGGACTCTACTAATGTGAAGACAGCACTAGTAAATACCAAATGCTTTTCCAGTGTGGGTTTAATCCCAGCATAAGTCACAGGACAAATGAATTTACAAGTGCAACGGACTTCCATCTCTGGTCCGTGGCCTACTGAGATTGTGTATTTCATATCAGTTGGATAAAATATTCTGAGGATCTTGGTTTACTTGACCAAGTCATAGTATAACTATTAATTTTTAAAGAAAGAGCTTGTTTGACATATCTCAAATGAGGACAGGGTTGAGGTTGCTCAGAAATCAAATGTGTTTGCCACATGAACCTGAAAACTTGAATTTGATCAATAGAACCCAGGTAAAAGGTGAAAGAAAGAACTGACTTCTCAAGAGTAGTCAATGAAGTCTACATATACCATGGCACATTCCTACCCCCACCCATCATGCACATCCATACACAGTAATAATAATGAGAATACATTAAAAGAAATATTTGAAGGGAGTGTTAAAGCCACCCACTAGTATTATGTTAAGATACATGTGACTTTTCATGTCCATTGTGTTTGCTTTATAATATTGGGAAGTATAATTATTGGTGTACATATGTTTATAATCCTTGCATAATAAAGACAAAATATTCAATTTATTAATACTGTATGGCCTTCCTTATCTCTTATGACCATTTTTATTGTATGTCTATTTTTATCAGATACTGTAATAGCTATGTGTTTTGCCTTTTGTTTGCTTACCAGATTGACTTGCACCCTGCGGCAGTCTTTGACAGACAAGTGTCAGTTTTTTTGTGTACAAAAATAATTTAACTCTGATTTCTAGTTTAGTTAGCTGCTCTGCATCTGTATTCATGAGTTCAGTTTATGTTTAAGGTTATTATAGATAGATGGTCATCAGTGTTTGTAATTTTGTTGGCTGTGTTTTGATTAGGTTTTGGGTTTTGTTTTTGTTTGTTTGTTTTCTTTTTTGTCAACTTGACACAAGCTAGAGTCATCTGGGAAAACTAACTTCAATTTAGAAAAATGACTCCATCAGATTAGTTTTTGGGTGCAGGTTTTGATTATTGGTTGATGTGAGAAGACCCAACCACTGTAGGTGCTGCTGTTCTGGGTAGTTCTAATGGTATAATAAAGCAGAGTGAGTCAAACTGGGCAGAGAAAAGACCATGAAGTCTCAACCCTACACAGAGAAATGTAGGTAACCAAAGAAATTTGGGAGTGAGAGAACACACGAATTGACTGTTTACTCTCCAAATGGTCAACTCTGTAAACAGACATATATGTAACAATATATGGACACAGCTGGTTAATATTAATAAAACCATGTTATTTATTTTTATAAAACAAGGGTCCAATCCAATTAGCTTATCATCTGTTCGTAACAAAAGCAGAGAGATCTCTTAATTCCTTTGCAATGCTAAGAAAAACTGTATGCTTGTTGTCTCCTAAGAAGACAAATGTGCATTGCTTTTGATAATGCATATTCCACGGCGGGTAAGGAAGGCATTCTTCTCAGAACTACATAAGACAGTCCCAATCTTGTTTGTGAAAAAAAAAAAAAGGGGGAGATGTGGAAGCTTTTGGTTCTGCTTGGCAGGAATCTGACATTGGCCAAGGACAAGAAAATGGGCTTCAGGCAGGAATCTGACATTAGGCTAGAACAAAGAAATAATTACAGGCAGGAATCTAAATCTTAGGCTAGCACAAAGAAGTAGGCTTCAGGCATAAACTGACTTCAGGCTAGGACAGGGAAGTAGGCTAAGATATTTTGGTCACCCTTATAAGCCTTTAGAAACAGTGATCATGGGACTTTGTGTATTGCCTTGCTTATTCTTTGACTATTTGTGTTTATGGTCTTGCTTGTTCCATGACTATGTCCATCAATTGTATTGCTAGTTCCTCAACCTAGAACTGACCTTAATACTTGCACATAATTCAAATGGTATAAAAGCAGATTGGGAGAAAAAAAAAGGATCAAATGGCTAAGGTCACAAGATGCTGATTCATAAAACAATTTAAAAAACCTAAATAATGGGATTGATATGTGAAATAAAAGATTGGACCTATGTTCTCCAAGAGATGAGATTTTCAGAGAAAGTTTTAGGATCAAAAGAAAAACAGCTTGGAGAACTGGCTCAGGCAAGCAGAACATGGACAGAGAGATCTCTTAGAATAACAAGCAAACAGGACATGATCAGAGAGATCTCTTAGAATAACAAGCAAGCAGAATATAGACAGAGATTTCCAGAGAGAAAACAGAACATAAAGAGACACAGACTGGAAAAATTGTATCAAGAAGAGCACAGGTCCTCAGCTTGGACCCACAATTTGACTTTGAGTCATTCTTTTTGCCACTCCCAGACACTCCTTTCTCAAAACCCCTCTCCAAGCTGAGGCTGGCCCTTGGCAGTGCTCCTCCATGGTATATGATTCAGTTCCTGCCCCCAGGTTTCTGCCATGAATTCCTGCCCTATTTGCTTCTCAAATTGTAAACTAAATAAATCTTTTTCTCCCTAAGTTGCTTTGTGGTTACAGTCTTTATCACGGCAATAGAAATCTAAGCAGGGCACAAAATAAGGATTTCAGATTGCTCATGTGTAACAGAGGAAGAAGAACTCATAATACAGGGTGGTCAGGTGGCTCCCAGGCCAAGGCACTGAACAGTTAGGCACCTTGGAGAGTGGATGGTGCTCATGCTCAAGCTCGAACACTGCACATCTGGGAAGCTAGGTGAGTAGAAGGCATTCAGGCAAGGATACCACATAGGGCAGCAGAGGGAGTGGGTGGAGCCCAGGCTAGAGCACTTCACTGTTGGGCAGCTGGAGGAAAGGGAGCAGGGTCAGATTCTTTTGAGTTCACAGCATTCTCTCCTCCTAAACAGGTCATGTTGTCATTCAGGTCAGACATTTTTGCTGGAGCAGCTCCATATAAGGCCTTTGCTGAGAGGCCAGAGGCTCTTAGTCAACTGAGCACCCTGATCCCTCATCCTTTGGATATTTTCAGTCCTGTCTGTGGACATAATTTTAATAGTTTTTAAAAGCAATGGCTTGGACTCTACAAGCATAAAGAAGCTAGTGGGAAGGAGAAAGCCTTTGGTGTTGCAAATGAGTGAGATTGAATGTTACCAGCTTGAATGTCACCACTTTGAAAAAATCAAGAAAAACAAGTATATTCCATAAATTCTCCTGCATAGGGTGAAGCAGGAGGCCACAAAGATACCCAGAGCATACTCCTGGACAAAGCTCCTCTATGTAGTTTATTGTTTTCCCCAGCTTAAGGAGTTGAAGGGAAGTTTATGGGTATGCCTGAAATTATACCAATAATAAAACGTTTTAAATTTTTTTGTTTTTGCTTGTTGGTTTGCTATTCAATTACCTTTACTGCAATAGTGCTTTATTGACAATAAAACATTTCACTTCATTTTTAGGGTCTGTTGATTTGCTACATGAATCATTTCTAGCTCTCAGAGGGTAAAATGTTACAGAAAAATAATTGCTTTCATTGGTGAATTTAGTTTAATGCAAAGCAATTTACCTGCAGGCAAACTGCAGAGATGCACACAGACTGCTCCACTTCCTGATCATCAGATTTAATCTCTTACAGTTAGTCCTGATTAATATAGAAGAGCTATGTGTTTTTCTCATCTTAATAGAATTCATTAGGTTATGGATGAATTAACATGATTTCAAAATTCAGAGAAATTTTTGCTTTTAAGCATTCATTTCTAATGATGTTCATTATTGTGGAACATGTTTCTTTCAATGTGACTTTGACTAAAATGTATACAAATAAAACACAAGTTATGCATATTTGTTAAACCCAAAAATCATCCCAGCATAGTTCTTACTTATCTCTAGAGATACAACCATTTATTAACCATACTATGCTTCTACCGAGTGTATTAAAATTTGACAGTGAGCATCAAGAGCATAAAATTATATTTAAGGTTCATACTTCATAGGTTTGCTCTGGAGTTTAATTTTAAGTTTGTATCCATTTTCTATGCCCTTCACTACTAGATTTCAAACACACAAAACATTACTAAACACATGACAACTTGATTTTCTTTCTACAAGACAAATCACATAAAAGGAAATGTATAAAACTTCAAGGGAATATATATATATATATATATATATATATATATATATTATAAACTTATTTTGTATATATAAAAGTATATATATAAACTTATTTTGCTGAAACTCTGTTACTACCAAGACCTAGAGTTTTTAAATACACAGATTATTATGAAGCTACAGATAAAAATATTAAAATAATTTTTAATATTTCAAATATCATTTCTCCTTCTGATTTGTAACCAGAATGCTATATAATGATTTAAGTTGACCTGATTAAAAATTTTAAAATACAAATGCAACTTTGAGGTAATACACTAATGATAATCTAAATAATAGTGTTTGGAATCGTGAAAATAAATATAAGTGAAGAGTAATAGAGTTTGGCATCTTGAAATGTGACATTTTGGCATGAAATTACTTAGAGATCTAAAATCTTTGAAAAAAAATTTCTTTGCTTAAATAAATGTCTTAATTTACAAAGTTGCCCTCTTTCAAGGAGGGCTTAGCAAGGAAAAGCTAATCTTGATTATCTAACCTGGCTTTACTGGCTTCCAGCTAGAAATAGCACAGAAGAACCTCCACACAATTGTCTAGGATTTTCTCCCTTATACATAGCATTCTACACACACTGCTTCCTGTGTGTGTACTTAAGGCTGGTATTTGAGCCATTTCTTTGATAATAACTCAATCCTTGGGTGTCTCCCACGTATATATGAAATTATATGCCAAGGCTCTTGCTTGTTTCCTTGTTATTCTGAACCATCATTTACTATTCATCCAAGTATGGAGTGGGGAGAGAACAGCTGTGGAAAGTACAACAAGGCTGCAGGTATCTTTCTTGTGAGAGTAAATTGGTGGTTTCAACAGTGGACAAGAAGAGTAGCTGTTGATATAAGGTCAATCAGGAGGAGCTTTCCCATACATAGCACTGTGATTTGGAAAACTTTCCAAGTATCTGCCTTTATCTTGTTTTTTATCAGTTCTTTCATTTCATTAATCTACATTATAGGTTTCAGGCCATGGTCTTCACATATTGGAAACACAGAAAAAGTTTCCATGAGTCTTTTGAAATGCTGCTCATTAGATCCAAATATAGACATGCCAGCCTTGATGTTATTCACAGTGTTTCTGAGATATAAGATCACATGCAAAAATATCATTATCCATTTCTTTTTGGCATGTTACTATACAATATTTCACTAGCCAAAGAATTAGAGTTATTCTCTTTGGCATTTAAATTACCCACTCCTTTTGATATATGCTCAATTTGGCTTTAGATATTCCTCTCTACTTCTAACTAAAATCCAACTAAACAATAATATTTATACTTTACTTTCATTCTAGTTGCAGATCAAAGGGTTGCTGAATTTATTCTTATATAGACATTTTCTTTGTCTTTTCACCTGGTTTTGTCTGCTGGCAGCCCAACGGGAAGTAAAAAAAATTAATGTTACAGGGAAGTTCATATGGTCTTAAAAAGCTGAAATTTGCTTGGTTTTTAAGAGTTGATAGAATTTGTATTATACAATCAAATCATATCAGTAAAATACTTCATTTCAAAATGTGAATTATAAGAGTTGAGGTAATTTTCTACAAATCTAGTTATCTCCTCTACACTAAGTATTTTAGGAAGAAATGTGCATTTATATTATACGCAGAAAACAATGTTTCACAGGGATTTTAAGTATTTAAGTTCTATAATAAAAAGATTTCCCATAATGACCTGCAAATTTTTAGGACTGAGCTAACTGGAACAAAAGAGGGAGGAGGTAGGTCAGTTATTCTCAGTAGAGAGTCTCTGTATGGCAGCAGGTGACAGTTACAGTCAACAGGGAAAGAGATTCTGTGGTCTATACACAATAGATTTAGCTAAAGGGTAATCATTTGTAACATTAGCACTTGGACTAGAGGAAGACATTGGCATTTCTCTGAGCATCATCCAGGGAAGACTTTGCCATTTTCATGAGTATGAGGAACTGTGGTCCTGGATATGCCCATGCACATGTTAATAATACACAGTTTGTTTGGAATTTCATCACTCCTTCTACCTTCTCATTAATTCAAATATAACAGTGATTGTGTACTCTTTTTCTGTAATAAGAACGATGCTATAGAAAAGCTATCAAAATATTCAAGCTTCCACAGGTGAAAATCTGTCATTTGTTGATGTTTTCTCAGTTTTCCTGCAGGTCATAGTTATATGATGTGGACTACTGATGTTGAATATAAATAAGAGTGTGAGAGCTCAAGAGTGGAGATATATCTCTGTAATTCTAGCACTTGGGAAACAGAGGCAGAAGGATGGAGACAGTTAGAAAGATAGCCTAGATCCATAGTGAGATCATGTGTACATACACTCCAATATAAGGAGTGAAACTATATCCATGAAAAACCAAGGAATCTACTCACAACAAACCCAAAAAAAAGAGAACCATACATACATAATACCACCTCTAACAACAAAAATAAGAGGAAGTAACAATCATTCATCTTCAATATCTCTCAACATCAGTAGACTCAATCTCCCCCCCCCAAAAGACATAGTCTCACAGCTTTGATACATAAACAGAACCCAACATTTTGCTACACACAGAAACTACCTCAGAGTAAAAGGCTGGAAAAACAATTTCCAAGCAAATGGTGCCAAGAAACATGCTGGAGTAGTCATTCTAATATCTAATAAAATAAACTTTCAACCAAAAGTTATCAAAAAAGATGGGGAAGAATACTCCATACTCATCAGAGGAAAAATCTACCAAGATAAACTCTCATTTCTGAACATTTATGCCCCAAAGGCAAGAGAGCCCACATTTGTAAAAGAAACATGAATGAAACACACATTGAACATCACACAATAATAGTGGGAGACTTCAACAACCCACTTTCACTAATGGACAATTCATGGAAACAGAAAATAAACAGAGACACAGTGAAAACTATCAGAAGTTATGAAACAAATGGATTTGATAGATATCTACAGAACATTTTACCATAAAATAAAAGAATATACCTTCTTCTCAGCACCTTATGGTACTTTCTCCAAAATTGACTAGTAATTGGATATAAAAACAAGCTTCACAGATAGAAGAAGATTGAACTAATCCTACATATCCTATCAGATCACCACAGACTAAGGCTGGTGTTCAGTAACAAGGAAAACAACAGAAAGCCTATATAATACTCATGGAAGCTGAACAGCATACAAAACAGTGATAACTTGGTCAGGCAAGAAATAATGAAAGAAATTAAAGACTTTTGAGAATTTAACAAAAATGAAGGCATAGCATACCCAAACTTATGGAACACAATGAAAGCAGTGCTAAGAAGCTAACGCATAGCACTGAGTTTCTTCATAAATAGAATGGAGAGATCCCACACTAGCAATTTAACAGCACATCTGAAAGCTCTTGAACAAAATGGAGCAAACACATCTAAGAGGTGTAGATGGCAGGAAATAATAAAATTCATGGCTAAAACCAACCAATTATAAACAAAGAGAACCATTCAAAGAATCAACAAAACCAGGAGCTGATTTTTTAAGAAAATTGACAAGATAGACAAACCTTAGACAAACTACCTAAAAGACACAGAGCCAGTATCCAAATTAACAAAATCAGAAATGAAAAAGAAAACAACAGAAAATTGGGGAAATTAAAAAATTATCAGATTCTACTTCAAATGTCTATACTCAACAAAACTATAAAATCTAGATTAAATGGATGATTTTCTAGACAGATACCAGGTACCAAAGTTAAATTGGATCAGATAAACTTCTAAACAGACCCATAACCCCTAAGGAAATAGAAGCAGTCACTAAAAGTCTCCCAACCAAGAAAAGTCCAGGGCCAGATGGTTTTAGTGCAGAATTCTACCAGACCTCCAAGATCTAACAACAATACTTCTCAAACTCTTCTATAAATTAGAAACAGATAGAATACTACATAATTTGTTCTATGAAGCCACAGTTATGCTGATACCTAATGCACACAAAGACCCAACAAAGAAAGAGAACTTCAAACTAATTTCACTTATGAATATCAGTGTGAAAATACTCCCAAAATTTCTTGAAAACTAAATCCAAAAACTCGTCAAAATGATCATTCAGCAGGATCAAGTAGGCTTCATCCCAGGAATGTAGGGATGGTTTAATATACAGAAATCCATCAACATAATCCACTATATAAATAAACAAAAAGAAAAAAAATCACATAGTCATCTCATTAGGTCCCGTAAAAAACACTTATCAAAATCCAACATCCCTTCATGTTAAAAGTCTTGGAAAGATCAGGAATTCAAGACACATACCTAAACATAGTAAAAGCAATATACAGTAAACCAATAACAAACATCAAATTAAATGGAGAGATACTTGAAGCAATCCCACTAAAATCAGGGACAAGACAAGGCTGCCCACTGTTTCCCTATTTATTCAATATAGTATTCAAAGTTCTAGACAGAGCAATTAGACAACAAAAGAAGGTTAAAGGGATACAAATTGGAAAGGAAGAAGTCAAGGTATCATTATTTGCAAGTGATAAACTAATATACATAAGCGATCTCCAAAATTCTAACAGAGAACTCCTACAGCTGATAAACAACTTCAGCCATGTGGCTCCATATAAAATTACCTTAAACAATCAGCCGCCTTACCCTACTTAAAGGATAAACAGGATAAGAAAGAAATTAGGGGCCGGGCAGTGGTGGCCCACGCCTTTAATCCCAGCACTTGGAAGCAGAGGCAGGCGCATTTCTGAGTTCTAGGCCAGCCTGGTCTACAGAGTGAGTTGTTCCAGGACAGCCAGGGCTACACAGAGAAACTCTGTCTCGAAAAACCAAAAAAAGAAAAAAAGAAAAAAAAAAGAAAGAAAGAAATTAGGGAAACAACAAGAGTCATAAATGATATAAAATATCGTGGTGTGACTCTAACTAAGCATGTGAAGGATCTGTCCAACAAGAACTTTGAGTCTTTGAAGTAGGATATTGAGGAAGAGCTCAGAAGATGGAAAGAGCTCCCATGCTCATGGATTGGCAGGATTGACATAGTAAAAATGACCATTTTACCAAAAGCAATCTATAGATTCAATGTAATCCCCATCAAAATAGCAACTCAATTCTCCACAGACATAGAAAGAGCAATTCTCAAATTCATCTGGAATAACAAGAATTCCAGGATAGCAAAAACACTTCTCAACAATAAAAGAACTTCTATGGGATTCACCAGCCTTGACCTCAAGCTGTACTACAGAGCAATAGTGAAAAAACCCACATGGTATTGGTACAGAGATGGACAGGTAGATCCATAGGATAGAATTGAAGACCCAGAAATAAACCCAACATCTATGGTCATTTGATCTTTAGCAAAGAAGCCAAAACCA
The DNA here is from genome assembly GCA_021653895.1 of Mastomys natalensis. Taxonomy (NCBI): domain Eukaryota; kingdom Metazoa; phylum Chordata; class Mammalia; order Rodentia; family Muridae; genus Mastomys; species Mastomys natalensis. Next base: position 1,017,167 of record JAJTUV010000256.1, on the reverse strand, counting down.
TCCAGTGGAAAAAGAAAGCATTTTCAACAAATGGTGCTGGTTCAACTTGCAGTATGCATATAAAAGAATGCAAATTGACCCATTTTTAACTATTTGTACAAAGCTCAAATCCATTTAGATCAAGGGCCTCTACATAAAACCAGGAATGCTCTATCTAATAGACGAGAAAGTCGGAAAGAACATTGAACACATTGGCACAGGGGAATATTTCCTGAAGAGAATACCATTGGCTCAGGTTCTAAGATCAACAATTCACAATGAGACCTCATAAAATTGCACAAAGCAAAGGACAATGTCAAGAGGACAAAACAGCAAACTACAGAATGGGAAAAGATCTTTACCAACTCTACATCCCATAGAGGACTAATATCCAATACATACAAAGAACTTAAGAAATTAGACTCCAGACAACCAAATAACCTTGGTGTGGTTAGTCACACCAAGAAAAATAGGGTATAGAGCTAAACAAAGAAGCACTTATGGAGACAAAATGTGGGACAGAAATTGAAGGAGGGGCCATCCGCAGACTGCTCCACCTGGGTATCATCCATATGAAATCACCAAATGTGGATGGTGATGTGGATGCCAGGAAATACATGCTGACAGGAGCCTGATATAGCTGTCTCATTCTAGGTCTGCCAGAGCCTGACATATACAGAGGTGGATGCTCACAGCTAACCATTGAACTGATCATGGGTTCCCATTGGAGGAGTTAGAGAGAAGACTGAAGGAGCTGAAAGGGTTTACAGCCCCATGGGGAGAGCAATAATACAACTAACCAGAGCTCCCAGGGTCTAAACTACCAGCCTGGGAGCACATAGGGAGGGACCCATGGCTCCAACTTGTTTATGTGGGAGAGGAGGACCTGTCCTGTGAAGGCTGGATGCCCAGTGTGGGGGAATTCAAGGGCAGGGAGGTGGGAGTGGGTGGTGGGGTACATCCTCATAGAAGCAGGAGGAAGGGAGTGGATAGGGGGTTTCTGGGTGAATAGGGAAAAGGGATAACAGCTGAAATGTAAATAAATAAAATACTCATTTTTTTTTTTTTTAAAGAATTCTCAACTGAGGAATACTGAATGGCTGAGAAGCACCTAAGGAAATGTTTAACATCCTTACTTATTAGGGAAATGGAAATTTAAAAATTCTGAGATTCCAATTTATTCCTATCAGAATGGCTAAAAGAAAAATTCAGGTGATAGCAGATGCTGGTGAGGATGTGGAGAAAGAAGAATTGTCCTCCATTACTGGTAGGATTGCAGGTTGGTACAACTACTCTGGAAATCAGTCTGGTGGTTCTTCAGAAAATTGGAAAAAGTTCTACCTGAAGACCCAGCTATACCACTACTGGGCATATACCCAAAAGATGCTGCAACATATAACAAGGACACATGCTCCACTATATTCATAGCAGCCTTATTTATAATAGCCAGAAGTTGAAAACAACCCAGATGTCCCTCAATGGAAGAATGGATATAGAAAAATGATGTACATTTACACAATGAAATACTATTTCAATTATTAAAAATAAAGACTTCATCAGTTTTGCCTGCAAATGGATGGAACTAGAAAACATTACCCTGAGTGAGATAACCCAGTCCCAAAAGAACACCCATGGTATGTACTCACTGATGAGTACATAAGCTGAGAATACCCATGATACAACTAACAGACCATATAAATTTTAACAAGAAGGAAGAGCAATGTGTGGGTGCTTAAATTCTACTTAGAATGGCAAACAAAATAATCAAGGGATGTAAAGGGAGGGAGAAGGTAGGGGGAGGGAACAAAGTGGGGGGGCAGGATCAGGTATGAGAAGAAACAGAAGGGGAGTCCAGAGGGACAGAGAATGAGTAGAAATATGTGACAATATGGGGTGGGGAACAGGGTTAAACCACTAGAAAGTCCCAGATATCAAGGAAGCAAGAGAATCCAGGATCCAATGGGGATGACATTTGCTGAAATACCTAATAGCAGGGAGATAGAACCTGAAGAGATTATCTTCAGTAAATAGGCATGACCTCCAGTTGAGGGATGGGGCCATTTACCCATCTCAAAATTTTTAATTAAGAATTGTTCCTATCTAAAGGAATTGTAGGGACAAGAAAATGGAGCAGAGACTGAAAGAAAGGCCATTCAGAGACCACCCCACCTTGGGATCCATCCCATCTTCAGACACCAAACCCAGACACTACTGCTGATGTCAAGAAGTGCTCACAGACAGAAGCCTTGTATGGCTGTTCACTGAGAGATTCCACTAGCACTTGACTAAGACAGATGAAGATACTCACAGCCAACCATTGGACTAAGTTCGGGGACCCTAATGGAAGACTTAGCAGAAGGACTGAAGGAGCAGAAGGAGATTACAACGCCATAGGAAGAATAATAATATCAACTAACCAGAACCCTCAGAGCTCCCTGATACTAAAAGCTACCAACCAAAGAGTATACATGGGTGGGTTCATGGCTCCTGCTACATATGTAGCAGAGGATGGCTTTATCTGACATCAATGAGAGGGGAGGCCCTTGGTCCTGTGGAGGCTTGTTGGCCCAGTGTAGGAGGATGCTAGAGTGGATAGGTGAGTGGTGGAGCATCCTCTTAGAGGCAAAGGGAATCGGAGATGTTATGGGGAGGTAGTTGCAAAGGGGAAACCAGAAAAGGGGACAACATTTGAAATGTAAATAGATAAAATAACAATTAATTTAAAAAGATAAAAGCAAGTGCAGATAGATATAGATGATATCTACCTATCTCTATAACTACATATAGATATATCTGATACACATATACTCATATATATATTTGAGTATTGATAGATATATCTAATAGGCAGATATAGATAGATAGATAGATAGATAGATAGATAGATAGATAGATAGATAGACAGATAGACAGATATCTAGATAGATATATAATAGTTGGCCCAATAGTCCTCTAAAGGCATATGTGTCTATGTGTCTTGACCTTTATTTCTTCCAGGGAGCCTCAATTTCTAATGTTTTCACTTTCTCTGAGAAGGATGCTGGAAACTAATGCATGTGACTTGGAGGACACTCTAGATCGAAACTTCTGCTCCTTCTACACTCTAGTGATGGCTACTTTAGATTTTTCTCTTAGATTATATGTTTTACCTAGGCAGATAGAAGCAAAATATAGCAGAAAAATATGCAATCTCACCGTATCTGGCTCACTTTAGTCTCATCCTTGTTCTTACAGATATGAAAATTTCATTCCTAGTATATGGCTGAATAATAATCCCATTGAGTGTGTACCACACTATGTCTTCTCAGAGGACATCTAAGGTGAGTCCATATCTTGGCTACTGTCATCAGTTCTTTAGAATCCTTAAAGGACTGAGAAGAAACACAATGTGAAATCACAAAACATTTTCAATCTGTGAGGAAGCTTGTTTACCTTTTAAATTATCCTTCTATCAGCGATTAATTTTATTTGGCCCATTCATGTCCACATCTCCATTTATACTGTTTTCCCTACTTTTGAAGTAGAGGAAAAGCAAGGTGTCTCTGATTATTCCCTTCCAAAGTCTTCTGTCTTAGTAAGGGTTTTAGTGCTGTGAACAGACACCATGACCAAGGCAAGTCTTATAAAGGACACCATCTAATTGGGGCTGGCTTACAGGTTCAGAGATTCAGTTCATTGTCATCAAGGTGGGAGCATGGCAGCATCTAGGCAGGCATGGTGCAGGCAGAGATGAGATTTCTACATCTTCATCTGAAGCCTGCTAACAAAGACTGGTTTCCAGGCAGCTAGGACTAAAGTATTAAAGGCCACACCCACAGTGACACACCTACTCCAACAAGGCCACACCTCCAAATAGTGCCACTTCCTGGGCCAAGCATATACAAACCATCACATTCCACTCCCTGGCTTCCAAAGTTTCGTTCAAACACAAGTCTATGGAGGCCATACTAAGCCATAGCATAATAAAAAATACATTTAATCCAAGTTTCAAAATCCCCATAGTCAATAGCAGTCTCAACAATATTAAAAGTTCAAAGTTCAAAGTCTCTTCTGAGATTCATCCAATCACTTAACTGTAATCCCCAAAGCAAGAGAGGAAACCAGCTGGATAGACTCCAAACTCTGCATCTCCATGTCTGATGTCAAAGTGGTCTTCAGATCTCCGACTCCTTTTTTATCTTTGTTGACTACAATAAAGTTCTTTCTCCTGGGTTGTTTCCACTGCCTGTTAGCAGCTTTTCTCAGCAGATATCCCAAGGCTCTGGGATCGCTAATGTCTTGGAGTTTCCAAGGCAATTTCAATGCTATAGCTCTTTGTTTCAATGTCTTGGATTTACACATGATTTTCTGGGCTCCTCCAAAGGGCTGGCATCACTTCTTCAGCTCTGCCCTCTATAGCACTCTAAGCTCAGGTTGATCCACTCCACTGCTGCTGCTGTTCTTTGTGACCATCCCATGGTCCTGGCATTTATAATACACTGGAGTCTTCTGCTGGAACTAGACTTCACCAATAGCCTCTCTTAGGCTTTCTTCACGGTGCCAAGCCTCAACTCCTTTGCATGACCCCTTCAGTCCTGGGCTGTCAACCACAACGGAGGCTGCACCTTCACCAATGTCCGTTCATGGCCTCTCACAGTGCTGAGCCTCAGCTGCTCTTCATGACCCTTCATGCCTTCAAAACCAGTACCAACTGGGTGACTCTTACACATTACAGCTACATCATGAGGTACTACCTTGGCTATCTCTGGAACACAGCTTCTCTGTGCTCTCAGAAAACACTTCCCAGAAGTCTCCTCACCTCAGTTGCTCCAAGACGCTGCACCTGTCACTCTGTGCTGAGGCAGGTGGGGCTCAGACTAGCCAGCACACCTCTTCTCTTTCTGGATAGGATTCTTATATACAGTTTTGGGGTGGGTCAGGGTCTGGCAGCAGGTACTTTCTATTGGCTTGGTCTGAGAGCTTGCAGATACCTTATCTACATGTGGGAGGGTTTGGGGCACTGCTCCTATGTGACTGATGGGCACAGACCTCTCTTTCGGGGTTGGGGGAGAGCTGTAGCTATGTGACAAGAGCCAGGGGCCAAGAAGCGTGGCCAAATACCTACTGTCCCTCAGGATCACCAGGGTTTAAAGCCTGTGCTCGACCAAGTACCCAGCTGTCCCTCACATACCCTAGCCCTCAAGCTGCCGAGTTCTTCTGCTTGCAGGAGCTGGAACATGATCCCCTTGTTCTATTATATTACCACTAGCTTCCTGTTTTGCAACTCCTTCACTGTCTAAGCTTGGCTGTCCTGGATCTTGCTCTATAGATAGACCTTGTTCTAAATGTTCTTTGTGAGATTTAATCAGAGAATAAAGTCTCTGCTGGGCTTTTCTGAGACTTTCTTTGTCAATGCAATTAATCTGAGTCTCATCACCTTAGACTCAGGCAGACTCTTCAGATAAGGGCCAAAAGTAGCCACATTCTTCACCAAAATACCACAAAAACAGTCTCTAGGCCACATATTGAAATTCTTCTCCTCTGAAACCTCTTGGGCCAGATCTTCACAGTTCAATACACTCACAGAATCTTCCATATTCCTGGTTGGATGGCTCATTGAGCCCCACTTAAAACATTCCATGGCTTTCCAAATTCAAATCCTATTCTTCCAAATAAACCTACATTCTTCCAAACAAAAACCTGGTCAGGCCTATCACAACAATACCCCACTCCCAGTACCAACGTCTGTCTTAGGGTTTTGCCATACAAACCATCATATCTTCCAATATTTGATTACCAACACAAAATCACATAAGTGATGTCCTAAGTATTACCATTAAACTGGTATAATACATGTTCATAAATACCTATACTTATGCTAATTTTTATATGCCTATGTTAAGATGTGTTTATATGTGAGTTTAATTGGAATAATGCACATTGCATTTATAATTTATGAATTTTTAACATCTGTAGTTTACTTAGGTAATTACCATCTGATTCAACACATCTGGCTTCTTTATCTTTGTCTTAACCAATAATTATTTGATTACAATGGTTTGTCTTATGCTAATTAGACTTTTGAGACCATAAAATTGTTCTACCTTTGTGCTTCATGCCGGCACTAATGTGTTATATTTATAGTTTAGTCTATTCATAAATCATGAACACATTTGCAAGTCTACACACATTCTACCTAATTTGCACAAAGGAAAAATTTCTATTCACATTTGGTTTTGTTCCATTTACCACCTGGATAGAATATCCTTGTTTGTTATTCGATTTAAAAGAAAAAAAAAAAAAACACTTGTTAGAGAAAAAAAATGTTTTAATGTGATAGAATTTTAAAAGAACAAATACCATATAATATTTCAGTTGCTGTCTTTTTAAAAGGTAACTGGGTAAATACAATAATACTGCCCCTTTGCACTATGGATGTTGTTAACATCTTGTGCTAAGAAAAAAAATATTATTTTGTTTTCTTAATTGCTTCCTTTGATCAAATAATTATGAAGTCTGGAAACAAATCCGATTAATTATAAAGTTGACTGTGTTTAAAACCTTTTTCACACACTTTTATCTGTTAGCACCTGTTACCAGGGGCTGTGTGGCCATCTTGGTAGTTTGCAGCAGGCATCTTATAGGATCTGGAAGCCTCAGAAACAATAAGTCAAATACAGTTTCTCAAGGTGATTTTTGTTGAGTGATATATGTGTGTGTTATGACCATCTGATGCCTTTATTCTCACATGAATATTTGAGGGTACAATAATTCTGGGTATTTGTATAAATTAGTTGCTTTTTACATTATTATTAATAAACACCAAGCAAAAACTTAACAAAAGAGGGACTTATTTAATCTCATGGTTTAAGAAGGTAAAGCCCATTATGGCAGTGAAGATATGCTGGATGGACCAGGTCTTATCCACAGTAGGTGAAGTGTCACGTTGGTTGCTCATATCTTAATGGATCAGGAAGCAAAGATGGACTGGAAGCAAAGCTAGGATATCCTCCCACCACAGTGGCCCACTTACTCTACTAGAGTTCCACCTCCTAAACATATTACTATTAGCTATATACAAACTTTTGAAACACATGAATCTGTAAGGGATATTTCACATTCAAACAGTAACTGTGTGCACAGAGAGGAGAGGGCTATTACATTGCTGTAGAATAAATAGGTAAGATGATGTTTAAAACTCTAAATCTATGATTGATAGCTATATTCACTGAGAATATGTCTCACATATTTGCATAGTTTTGTCAATATTAGATGAGTCCCTTACCTAGAAAAGAGGAATTACTAATTCCATAGCCTGCAAGTAACCAAAGTATAATGAGCAGCCAATGAGCAAATACTGAGTTATTATTCTTTTATAAGTCAATGGTATATTGTACGATACTTTCTTTAAAAATATGTTTGGATCAGTAGAAACAGCTTGATTCAGAAGAAATTCTGCAGATCAGCTTGTGTCTGTGGAAGTGTCAAGAAGCAGCCAGAATACCATCAGAGTTTCTTTGGTGCATTTCTCTTAAAAAGTCACAGCAAGCAAAGATCAGTGAAGAAAGCAAGGCAAGAATGCAAGAGTGTCATCAGCAAAGAGCAGTGCCAACAAAGCCCAATGAAGACCAGCAAAGAGTTGCAAGGTAAACCAATGCAAGAGTGTCATCCACTATATGTTGGGTTATACTTATATGCTTTCCAAACATCGCATGTCCTTCCAAGCATCTGATCCAGCAAAACATCACATATCCTTTCACCAGGCAGCTTCCAGAAAAACAGCACATGTCTGTTCTCAGCAAAACCTCTTCTCATGTGTCCATTTCTGCAAAACATTCTCCCATAAGACAGCTTCCAGTAAAATATCACATGACATAATTGAGTACCGAATTATGTTTAGTATTTGCCAATTGGATTGGACTACTGCTGTTGATTTATTTTTGGTGTTTTGCCAGTGGACTGGACTCCTGACAACAAAGATTGGAATTGCCTCCAAGAACTGTCTCTAAACAGGTTCACAATCCCCATATCCTGTTAACCTTTCTTTTTCCCTACCTCTAGTAGAGGGTGAGCTAGAAGGGAGGTTGAAGGGTTAAAGAGCCATAATTAAACTAGGTTTTGAAAAATCTAAGCCTTTGCTTCCAACTTAATGTGTTTGAAGAAAGATTTTCAAAATAAGTAGATGAATTCATAAAAAAGTTTAAAGATAGGCATTTTCTACCAGATGCTACAAACAGAAAACAAATCGTTTTTTTCTCCCCCATCTTGTATTAGTATTACCCAAATGTTTTAAGCCCCTACAACAAATAAAGCTTTTGCTTATACAAAGGACCCCTGCTATATTCTGGAAGTTTGATGGCCTAGGACAGTGAGCCCTTTCCTCTTGGGGCAGTAACCCTTTCTATGTGGGACACTGTCAATTTTCCTGGAAGCCATGCCACTTTTATCTTTCTCCTTCCTCCATCTCCCATGTACCAATTCTAAGATGATGCGATCAAATAAACCAATGTAGAACACGTAGAGTCACCACCTAATATAGAATAAAACTCAATCACTTCCTGTGTCTCTTTGTTCATTTTTCCCAGTGTACCCCTTTATGTCAAGAGTGAAATTTTGCCTCCTTCCTACACTTAAAAAAATGTCTGTATACTTACTTCCATCCAAAACCCAAACTACATTATTATGTTATCTATTGGTATTATAACTTCTTTGTCTGGATTGATTTGTTCATAAATCTATAAGAGTCTTACTTTGTACATGCTATGATGGTGAGCAATTACTGGAGATTAAAATGTGGGACAAGCAGTCATTCTCCATCTGTTCAAAACCAAAACCAAGTGTATGCTGCTGACTGACTGTATATGAAATCTGATACACCTACCTGGAAAAAATGGAAAAAAATGTATAGGCCTGAGTTATGGGGATATCGTTTTTTTTTTTTTTTTTGTCTGAAAAACTTAGAGTGCTTCCAAACCATAAGTCATTCACGCTAGAGAGGGAATGATCTCTTTCTTGCCAGCGTTGTTAATCCAGTTAGCTTTAATTTCCTAACTAAATAAAAGCACTTCTAGCTTGTCTTTTAAAAATGTTAGAATTGAAGCTTTCTGAACACTATTTGGAATTCTTTCAATCCGAGTACCATGAGGGTACTCTGCATAGGGACAGTGGCATTGGCCTTACACAGAGTGACTACTCTTAAAGCATCTGTGTTTTCTCCATAACATTCAGATCTAAAATTTTTTAAAATGACCACATGAATGCAAATCTTATTATTCAAAGTGGATAGACTCTTCCTTTCACAGGATCGCCTATCCACAAAGCTTTTCTTTGTTCTGAGGCTGTTTCCAAGAATGTACTCCTAAATGAGATCTGAATGTGATGGTGTATCAAACGACTGCTGAGTTATCACAAATTGACATCAACATAAGAGAAGGCATAGTAGGTGAGGGAACAACAAAAAAAAATTACAGATTGAAAAGAGGAGAAAAACATGTAAAAATTTCTCCTTTATAGTTTTTTAATAACCTCTTGAGCTTCCTCTGAACCCTTCGAGGATACCAGAAATGCAGATCTTAATAGTTAGGACTGGGGACACTGTCTAACTATTGGGCAATGTTTCTGATGATGTGCAGCGGAAGGAGGCCTCTCAGCACTGTAAGGTAGCACTGCTCAGCAGACCTGGTAAGTGAGACTCAGGCAACACTTGCTTGTAGTTCTCACTCGTGTGTCACCATTAGGGAACTCAATAACAAAAAGCCTCTGTGAGCTGAAGGTTGTACTTTAAATCAAGGGAAAATTAAAGGAGTTGAACTTTCTGTCGTATTTTTTGGAGAAATTTCGTTTTCACTGACCTGTTTAGCATTTTCCAGTTTCAGGCCAATGCCATGTGTTAGCACATCAAGGCACATTGTCTAGGATTCCAATTTCCATTCCACGGACTTTTGTTATATTTTGGAACAGTGGGAAGTTTTCTTCAAAGTATAATGATATCTAATATACTACTCTCTATCTAGGGACAGATTGATGTTAAATTAGTTTTGGTCTTAAATAAACAGGTTTAAAAATTTGTGTGTGTGTGTGCACGAGTGCGTGCGTGCGTGCTTGTGTGAGTGCGTGTGCGTGTGCGTGATGTGCGTGTGTGTATGTGTAATATGTGAATCTGGGCTCATGTGCCATGGCATACCTATGGCGATTAAGGGACCATTTTGAATCAGTTTTTCCCCTCCCACTTTATGTTGGTTCTTGGTATTGAAACTCAGGTCACCAGGATTGTACATCCAGTGCCTTTACCCTGTGAGACATGTTGCTGGCTCTCCCAAATCAACAGTTTCACACACAACTTTGAAAGCAACATTGTATTTAGTACAAAGTAAGACTTGAGGAAACTGCTAGAAAATATGTACCTATCTAAGCATTTCTAAATCTCTTCCCCATGATTCTGTAGTATTTCAAATTTTGGTACAGGTCGCATCACATAGTTACCAATAAAGCCCTGGGAATAAGGGATGAGGCGGATACATAATACACACCAAAGTATTTCAGATAAGCCTCGACACCACATAGTCAAACACATACAGTTAAATGGAAAAAAGGATGAAAATAGGCTAGTTAGCTTCTATCTTGGTCAAAATAACCTGAAGAAGTCTCTTCCTTTCAACTCCTTTCCCTACATTGTTAAGGATTGAGCTAACATTCACTGGAGTTATGCAACCAACTGAACCAGTTTGTAGCAAGAGAGCAGACAGATTGCCTTGTGACCTTTGCATCGCTGACTTTGGGAAGTAACACGTGGGAAAAAAGGATAGAAGAAAATAAATGCTGTCATTATCAGAGATATATCGATTATGTGGACACAGAGAATAGAGATTTGTATGGAGGAATTCAGTAAATATTCAGTCCATTGGTCAAGTTTGATTATTATTTGCAATTAGTAAAGGATGAAATTTTTGGTAATTTTGGCAGTTAATTAATAATTTCTGTATTCTATGGTCATTTGTTTTATGTGTGATGGTCAATGAAATACATCGCATACAATGTTATAAAGAAAGAGGAATAAAGCTGTTCTTGTAATTTAATGGAATTTAGGGCTATCATCTCATCATAAAATACCAGGAATTATTATGAAAAGCATTCTGAGTTTTCTGTATAATCATTCTGACTGTTATAATAGATTTTACATTGGGAAATTATAAATTCTTACCTTGGTTAGTCAACTTGGTTATAATTTCACATAAATTGGGTCTTCTAGCTACTATCTCTGTCTGAAATATGGTAACTATTATTGGGAGGTAGTGTAGCTCTTTTCTTTTACACTTACTTATTTTATTCTATGTGTGAGCAATCTGGCTTCATGCATATGTGTGCATCACATGCATGCCTGTAAACCAAGAATACATCTAATCCTCTGGAACTTGAGTTATAGACAGTTGCGAACCACTATATGGTGCTTGGAAATGAACCTGGTCTTCTGTAAAAACAACAGTGTTTTCAACCACCACTGAACCATCTCTTTAACTGCAAGCAAAATTCTTACATGTGACTAAAGTGTACACAGATGAGATGAGGAGCCTAGCACATTAGTGTTGGTGAATGCAGAGTCTTTGCCTGTCAGACAAAGCATGAGACAAAATTTGCTTTTATTTGTTCTGAAAATCAGTTAAGATCACAGTGAAGTGAAATACTATATGAAAGACAAACTATAATTCCAGCTGACCACCAAACAGTGATTTAGAGAGCCAATTCATCCCAGAAGTTTCCAATGTTTCTCTGATGGATTACAACCTTCAATGTTAGTTCTCCAGAGATACTAACCAGACTCCTGCTTGACCCAAAGAGGTGGCAGAAAGCATAGAAATAGAGCACCAGTGGAAAGGATAGTGCCTTGTTGTACTTCCTAGGTTTGTGGTAAAGTATCAGAGATTTTTTATCCCGACGCCACCCTATGCTGAATATTTAGTCAGGATACTCTAGTCTTTTTGTAGTGATGAGGTAAGAGTCATTGTGCCTATGCAATGTGTCTCTTATTGTTTATATATAGTGCTCCTGACCTGGTCTGTCCATCACCATTGAGCCACTATTATTATCCTTGCCTTTTGTCTGCTACTGTGAGTTCTGCTGTGTTAAAAGAATTCACTCATCAGAATCCTATTATAGGCCAAAACAGCATGGACCCTGGTCCCTGGGGAAACTACTATCATCAGCAGAGTTGTGCTCTTTTGACTCCCAGAACTTCCTTTGCCAAACAGTTGCTTATCTCTTTCCAGCCTTCCTTGCTCACTGTTGTTACAGCTCCAATACTTGGCCTGAGGTTGTCTATGTGTGTTTGTCTGGGAGTGTATAATGAGTTTTCAGAGGATGTATTTAAACATCTACATTTAAAAACCAAGTACTTAATACATACATATCAAAGACTTAAGCACAAGCTATAAACTAAAATTAAACAAGAGAAAACAGACATGAACATTTAAAGGTAACACGTTATAATAAAACAAGAAAAGGAAAAGACAATAAAATGATTGGATATAGGTCTAGGCTTGCTTTAGCTGATGCTCAAATAAAGTAGAGTTGGCATCAGAAGATAAAATCATCTTTTCCAGATTGTGCCATTAAGCTACTTTGAAAAATGGCTTTATCAAATTAAATATCTTCAACCACGTGTCAAAAGAAATATTGATGCTAATACCATCACATTTATATAGACAAATTGGCTTAATATATTAATGGGAAAAGTTACATGGATTAAGCAAAATATATTAAAATATCTGAAATTCAACAAATTGGTTTGAGTATATTTCATGGAATTTACTCAATAAAGCCAGTGTATTTTAAGGGTCATGCCAGAGCTAACATCACGGGGTTATAGCTCCAGGAGGGCACGGCAAGGAAATGACCTGTAATTACCACAGTTTCCTTACTGAGACTGCATTACAAGGAATATGTGATGTTCACTAAGAAAAATGTGGATCACAGATGAAGAAAACAAAGAAGCAATCAGGAGAAGACCAGCTCTGTGAAGTCAGGCGCTGTAGTGTTTCATGCATAATTTTGCATCTGATTTACTATCAGGAAGGTTGCTTGTGTGAGAATGCAAGGAACATGGCAATTCCTTAGTAGCTACACTTCTGACAAAAGTCTCTCTTCTTTCCCCAGGACCCATTAACTGCCTAAAGTGTTTCAGGTCTTCCACAGCGGTTTGTGCGTGTAAACAGTCTGGCCTTGTTTTATCTTGAAGACACTGGTTCTCAGCACACCAGAAACATCCTTTAGCTCTTAGATTTTTGTCTGCCCTCTATTCTGCAACATTCTGTGTAACCTAGAGAGGATTATATAGATGAGCTGTTTAGTTGCTATGTTCCTCTGGGTGCTGTGGAAATTATTATGTAGCTCAGAAGTCATGGCAGTCACATTCAGCTCAACAGAAAAAACCAAGGAGCAATAACCCCAAAGCAATTTTTATAGGTGAGAGCCACCATGTACAATTTTGTCTAGAGGAATTTTTAATTGAAACCAGGATAATTCTCCTAGCTCTTTTACCAGATAAGGAATATCTTTAATGACAGGATGGTAAATTTTGTTTGGGCTCCTTGAAAAACAATTTCAAAGAGCTATTTCTCTGAATCCCAGTTTCCAGGTCAATGGAGAAAGTCCCCACATGTCTATAAACACTCTGACACTGGCTCTTTAGAACAATATTAATCTCTAAGCTAGAGACTCATGTACTTTTTAATCTACTTCATGAACAAAAAAGATATAATGGGCCATTAGGAAACATTAAATCCCGATCATTTTGTTAATGTTCTTGCTAATATGTGTTCCATAAAGTTGTTCACTTTTGTAAGTACAATGCTGGTATCATGGGTTAATGATCCACACAGCGTCTAATGCTGCACATCTGCCATTAATCCATTACCAGGAAAGGCTAATCTACCAGCCTTGCAGATGGATCCAAGTCCTGTAGCAGTAAATTATCCCCATTCTGTGTTGCTGTGTAGTGTCTGGTGATTCCAGAGCATTTTCACATATATTATCAGATGTTGTTTCTAAAACTACCCTCTAATGAAAGAATGCGTGTATTGTGACTCTCCCTTGTTTGTGGATACTGACTGGGAAACAGGAGCTGTAGACTTGAATTCAAATGAAGACTTTCCTTTTGTAAAGCACTGGGACAGTCACAATGATAACTGGTCTTTAACTTCTTATATTTTCCCATTGCTTTGTCCCCTTTTGCTTATTTTTTTTAAGATTTAGACTTTCATGCATACATGCCATCTACTCTAGTTCTTCTTATATCCTTCCAACACTTTCCTTTCCAACTTCAAATGCTATTGTTTAAAACCCACTGAGTCTGCTTAGTGCTACCTGTATGCGTATGGGCCACTGACTGGAGCACTGTAATCCTCTCAGAAGCTACCTCCCTGAAGAAACTATTCCAAGCAACCTATCAATCGAAAATAGATCCTCAGATAGGTATGGGACTTTCCTATCCATGCTGAGATTTTGGTTGGCTTGATTTTATGTGTGAGTCACAGCCATTGTGAATTCATGTAGTACTATACTGTCCAAAAATAGTTTCACTGTACATTGATCTATGATTTTCACAGGAGACAGAATATGATACAGTTATATTATTAAAACAGAGCACTCTACAATCCTATGTTCTCTGCATGTTGACCTGTTGTGGGTCTCTGTATTAGTTTTCATGTACAATAAAAAGAAACTCAGTGATGAGAGTTGAGGACATACTATATCTATAGATATAAAAATAGGAACGTGGAGAACAGTTTATTATTATGTCACTTTACTAGAATAATGGTATTAAGTTCTCCTGTAGGCCAATGACATAGCCACTACAGTTTACCTAACTTAAGTGCAGGCGTGAGTTCTATCTTGTAAGAGTGAAATTTAAATTCCCACCCCCAAAAGTCACTGCTTATCCCTATAATATTTGTGTTACTATTGTTCCAGGGGAATCTCCTGCCAGGCCTTTGTTATTGTAGCATACAGAGCTCACTGCTGGGTAAAACTGTTGACTATTTTTCTCCCCTGGTATCCCATACAGCACCTTTTAAACACTATGAAAGCTAGCCAACAGGGCTGAAGCTTCCAGGCCATTTTGATTAATACTCTCTCTTTCTATTGTGCTATACTTGCCAAAGCTATATAGAAATAAAGAATTCTCAGTCAGGATAGGACTTAAAAAAGCAGAACTATTTTTGTTCCCTCCTCAAATTCATTAAAATGTAGTAAAAGTTTCAAGAAAAAACATACATATTTGAAGAGATAAAGCCCACTCATGTTTGTCTTCCAAGTTGGAGACTAGGAGACTGTCTTTAGAAGTGTCACGTTATGTCTATCACCCTGTGTGAAGGAGACATAGGACCCAGACCATGAAAAACATTAAGACCTTTAGACTGCTTCCTCTCATAGCTTCTAAGATTGTTAGACATTTGAATAAAGCCACTGTGACCAAGGATAGACCACAACAAACAGAGATAAAACATTAAGTACTTGGATAAATGGTACCCCAAAGATGATCACTTTTGTGGGAGAAAAAAACTAACCCTCATAACTGAAGAAAGCAGAAATACCTATCAAGCAAGGTTAAGATTCAATGAAAAGGAACCCTACAGATGAATCAATAGGTAAGAATGCTTCCTGCTCTTCTAGAGGACCAGAGTTTCTAGAACCTAAATCGGGAGCTCACAGTCTTCTAAAGCTCTCAAGTTCCAGGAGATTTGACACTCTTTTCTGGACTTTTCAGACACTCACATGCACATGAAGAACCCTCCTGTGTCCTCTTCTCTGAAGTGGAAAGTTTTGGTTTCTTTAACAACTCAGTTAGAGTCATGTAAATGTTTTTCTGGAAGCTTCATGTAGATGCTTGATGTGCTGAAAACAGGCACCTGAGAGGGCCCAGGCTGTTTAACAAGAATATAAATGGAACCCCACAGTTAGAAGATGCACTTTGTATGCAATTCTTCACTGTATTCACTTTTTTGCTAGTCTTTGTTGGTTAATTCTCATAGAGTGAAAAATGCCAAAAAACTTCTTGTGGTAATTCCAGCTGATTCTGGCCACTTCCGCTGACTCATGCCAATTGGGCAGAAACTTGCTGTTTTTTTGTTTTGTTTTTTTTTTTTAAATTGAGCTGCCAATATGGTTCATATTTGGTGTTTGTTATTAAACTGGACTGCTGGTATCCCGATAACAAAGAGTAGAATCACCCCAAGGAACTATTTCTAAACAACTGTATAACCTTCTTCCTACTAACCTTGTTTCTCTCTTACCTCTGGGTCAGTGGGCTAGAAGGAAGGTTGAAGTGTTTAAAACCCTAAAAAGTAGGTTTTGAAAAATCTGAGCCTACACCTCTTCACATAAATAAAAATAAATATTTTATTGAAAGTGATTCCATGAAGAGAAAATTTTGAGGATAATATGGCTCTTAGGGTATGAAAATATTAACATGTAAGCAAAACATTAATTTAGAAGTGTTAGAAAATGAAGAAATATTCTAGATGTTATTTTTTAGAGACAGAAAAAAAGAAAAGAAGAAGATAAGAAAATTAGACAGTGAATGTTTGTTCCCAAGTATTTATACTTATAAAACAGATAAAAGAGGAATTCCACAACAAATTATCAGCATAGTACTTTAGTGGGCTCATATGAACCCTTGTTCATTGCTAGTGGGACAGTTTGGAGAGGCTGTAGAACCGTATGGATACAGGGATAAGCTCTTAAAAGCAGAGCAGTAGGAGTGGGCCTTAAAGGATTACCCTCACCTTCTTGTACAATCTTGGCTTTTGGTCTGGCTGTCTATCAGCAGCCTCCTTCATGTGCCTGTACCATGGATCGGCTCTCCCCACAATGTTCTCTTACCATGATGAACTAATATTCTTGAAACCCATGTGCAGACCTTATGCTCCCTTTATTCTGTTGTTTCTGTCTGTTATTTTGTCCTAGAGGATGGGAAAAGTAACCAATATGCTTATCTAGCATTAGTAGAGTGAAAAAAATGCCAAATCAGATACAAAGTATGAATAAGTATGTATCAGGGATAAATATCTCAAAAATCATCCTTCCTGTGTAGATCAAGACTGTGTCCCACCAAATGAAGAAGTAAATTCAAGAGAGACATAGATTTTGGAGAAAATCTTTAGTACGAAGGGAAACCCAGGAGAGTGCCAAGTTGTTTTAAAAAGGCAAGCTTTCCCCAGAGCAAGGCACACAGTTTCACAAGTCCTGATTATCATTTCTTCAAAAGACTTGAGGTGCAGGTCCTTGATTAATGAAATTAAGAATTAATTACTATTAACTACTTTATAAATTAGAATAAAATTGACTGAATAGTTCACATTTTCTAAACATATTTAAATTACATTGAGATAAATTTGGGAAGTTTGGGGATAATTTTAGTGATAAATATAAAGAAATGCTAAATAGAATAGGTAATAGGTAACTCTAGGAATTTCAAAGTTCTTTAAGGAAGAAAAATATATATATTTATAGATATCTCAGGTGTCAGTACCATCCATTTCATAACCTTAATAACATTGAATATAAAATTGATACAGTAACATAAAAATATAATCAAAGTCACCTTATTACTCTGTGAGAATATGAGTCAAATCTATATTTAATGACTCTTTTGCTGAAATGGTCTGTTGACCTTCAAAGCCCAAACTAGAAAATAATATTTCTAAAATGAAATTGAGAATTTGCTTCAGAAGATACCTAATGACAAATGCTCAAGACATTTTTATATCATGAGATTAAATAATTGCATTACTTAGCTAACTGGCTTTGGGTAATACATTTGTAATAAATTAAAGTAACAAATGTATGTAATACTTGTAGACTAGGAGCTATTAAATTTAGTGTTGCTGTCACAGAACAACACCCCCATTCCCTTCCTCCCCACCGCATAATGAGCTGCCTTGGAACACACTACACTGATGCCGCTCGTTCTTAGGATGCCACGGAATGAAATATTGGTGCAAATGGAGGCAATGATTAATGCAGACAGTCTGCATCAGTACTTCAGGCAGGGCTCCCCGTCAGCTTAATTCTTCTGTAATTATATGGTTTCACTTAAGTTAGAATTGATTTGATGTAGGATATTATACTTCTGAACGAACAATCAAAATTTAACCTGAGCATCAGAATGAAATGTGGCAAAACTATCTCCCAAAACAGAAATTTGGAAAGAAAATCCTAAATTATGCTAAGCATGTACTGGGTTTCATGACAGAACAGTTTCAAATAACTTTAAAAGCACATTGAGAAGAAGTAAACTTGTGCATGTGTACTAAAATGTGTGTGGGGGGGTGGGGAGAGGCAGAGGTTGATGTCACATGTCTTCCTCAGTTGGTCTCCATCTTATTATTTTGAGACAGTGTCTCACTGAACCAAGATCCCAGTGTTAGCTAGACTGACTGTGAGTAAGCCCAGGGACTCCTGTCTCTGCCTCCCCAGTGGTGGAGTTACAAAGTGCATACTCTGTCTAGCCTTTCACTTGTTTGCTGGGAATTCGTTGCTAGGTCTTCAAGCTGACACAGTAAGCACTAAGTAACTGATAAACCTCTCTGACCTCCAGAAGTAAAACAAATAAACAAAACCAAAACACAGTTTTGGTTCCTGTACACCAAGTTTCAAATATGTAACAAGGAGAATGTCATAAAAATGATGTTTTGCTTAGTCATCAGTGCTTGTCCTTGGTTATACAATAAAACTGTTAATTAAATAAGAAAACAAATTTTCCAGGAGAATTTTTGCTTTTCTAGAAAACACTATTGGTGTATATGTCTAACTTCTGAGATCATAATTACCAAATATTTTTTTGACCTTTGGTCTCTTTCAATTTTTTTTTAAAGTACAAGATTATGCATTTAAAGTGAATGCTTTCTGAGAATATCACCACCCACCAATCCTGGCTTTGAAGTTAATGACATATCTCATGTCATGTCAATGTAGACTGAAACCTGCTTAATTTTATGTGATATGGCATTTACTTGACTTTTACTATTTGCCTACAAATGTTCAAGTTGAAGATACCCTGGCAAAAACCTATATTTGGGCCTGAAGACAGATGTGTAATGAACAAAATCAAACAAAGAAGAATTAAGACATTCCTCACTCACAGGCACATGTGCCTGCCGTTAGCTGATAGGGTCTCTTAAGGTAATTAATAAGTTTCTGTGATGGGTTCTACACCCTGTATCTTGTGTGGATGAGCATCCCACAGGACAAGGACTTTCACAGTGTGATTGCTAAGTTGGAACTTTGGACTTGCATTAGGAAAGTCAGGACTGAAGGAACTGAAGCGGTTTTCAACCCCATAGGAAGAACAACAATTATCAAGCAACCAGACACCCCCTTCCCCCAGAGCTCCCAGGGACTAAACCACCAACCAAAGAGTACACGGAGGGATCAATGGCTCCAGCCTCATATGTAGCAGAAGATGGTCTTGTCTGCCATCAATGGGAGGAAGGCCTTTGGACCTGTGGAAGACTCAATACTCCACTGTAGGGGGAATGCCAGGACAGGGAGGCGGGAGTGAGTGAGTGAATGGGTGGGTGGGTGGGTGAGCACCCTCATAGAAGCAGGGGGAAGGGAGATGGGATAGGGAATTTCAGGAGGGTAAACTGGGAAAGGGGATAACATTTGAAATGTAAATAAATGAAATATCTATTAAAAAATTACAAATGCTGGGGTTTTTTTTTTTTGTACTCTTAAAAAAAAAAAAGAGAAGAAAAAAGAAAAAAAGGAAAGTCAGGTTCTAATGAATACATTTGAAAGAGCTTCAAGGAATGCTGTCCTGGAGCTTTAAGGCATGGGGCCTCTCAGGGGACTTTTAGAGGTCTGGAATTGTAATGCATTTCTCACTCTGACCTATTTTGAATTGATGATAGCGGAGTGGTTTTGAATAAAGCTCTTGTCAACATCCTAGACAGAAAATTATATCCTTTGCTTCATTTTTCCCACATACTACTCTGCTGCAGTCCAATCCATAGAGTTCCCCAGCCCCTACTTTACTGTATAACACAAACTGGATTTTGCTTTTATTTCAACACACACTGAGTATATAAACAACAGTCAGTCATGGGGTTGTGAGGAGTCTCCTTGGCTCACATTTAATTGGCTGCCAGACTTTTTAGCTTCCTATCCATTTCAAGGCCTTTTGTTTCCATAACCCATAAAATATGCAATGATTAAATTTGATATTTTTCTAATTGAGATTTAGGAAGCATGACAAATGCAAACTTCACCACTATACACTTCAGGATACAGGCTGTGCATTTTTGACAAATGGTTGGCAGTATGCATTCAAAGGTGAATACCAGGTTCTACACCAAGCTGAGCCCTCCTTCAAACATGGTTGGATGCCATGTTTTAAAAGGCCCATATGGCCAAATCCTAACATTTATTGCATTATGGTGGCAGTGTTATGAATCAAATTGAGAGAAAAGATTCTGGGCCAAGGTGGTTACTGCACAGTGATAAACAGCTAACTATCTAAGCAATGCACAGGGATTTATAAAAAGATAAGTCTGACTGAATTTAATGCTGACCTTCAACAAAATCATTTACTTTTTATCAAGGACAGGTAGGTTTATAGGATAAAGTACCAGCTATATCAGCTAAGCTAAACGATCAAAATGCAAGCATAATATTTGGAAATAATTTGTTTCTGGCTCAGGGTATCAATGCACAGTTCAGGTTCATAAAGTAAGCGGATGGGAGATAATAGTATAAATTGTCATATTTCTCAGCTTAGAAAATATGGTCCAGTGATGATGTATTTTATTTTTTCATACATAAGAGAAGATCTCACCTTACACTATGGTTGTTGAACAAAACAAAGTTATTTGAAAAAAATGTGTTCCTCAAGATAAATTTATTTTTTAAACCCATAAATGCAATTTGTGCTGAAGACCGTGTATTTAATATTTTAAAAATAGGATTTGTTGTTTTTGTATCTAAATTTTCTTTGGAAAAATTGGCTAATAGGTAGTTCAATATTCAGGTAATATATATCTTCTAGATTGATCATTCTGATGGAATTAGAGGGCAATATGGAAAGAGATTATATTTCTAGAAACCTGCACTGATTTCACAGTTCATAATATCCTTCCACTTTTGAGTACAATTTGCTTTATTCAATGAATAGTAAGTATTGTTTCTCTATTTCTTTTTAAGCCTAAGAAACTTTGATGCTGGGATTTTTAACAAATTGACCCAAAACACTAGTATTTGAACTAGATCATGGTCTATAGACTCTCTTGTCTCTCTCTTTTACACACTACAGATTTGAATCAGCAACCCAAGTTAAATAAATAATCCAAAACAAGTTTGAGAGATCCTCCCACACCTGCAATACTTGAGTTGTTTATTGTCACAATAGAGAGGGCATATGTAAGAAACTATGTACAATCATTCTAATGTCATGATCACCACTAGCCAGTTACATAAGTGAGTTCTTTAAAGCAATATTCTTTAAAAATTACTAATTTTCTGTGGTGATTTGAATATGAATGGCCCCATAGGATTATATATTTTAATTCTTAGTCATCAGATAATGGAACTGCTCGAATTATAAAGATTAGGAGGTGTGGATCAACATGCAGACCTCTTCAGTTACTTCTCTAACACCATGTCTTCCTGAGTAGCACCATGCTCCTCATTCCTTACCATGATGATAATGGATTATCTTCTGGAACTTTGAGCAAGGGTCCAGTTAAATGCTTTCTTTTATGAGTTCCTGGTTTTTGGTGTCTCTTCACAGAAATAGAACACAAAGTGCATAGTGCAAGACTATTCAGAACCACAGATATATTAAGAACCACCAAGATTATGGATCTTTCATTGATGATACCAGAAGATTGGAAAGGTTGAATAAATCATGATGAAAGGAAGGGTACAAAAATTTTGAGGCATGAGGCTTAAGTTCCATTCTTCTCTTCTGCCAAAGAAATGAGAAAAGTAAATGAGAGGGAAAACAAGATACTTAGTATTAGGTATGCAAGTTCCCTCAATTAAACACAGTACTAATCATTTTATCATGTTTTTTTCACAACATCAAAAGCATCATATTTCATTAACATTAATTTCATTTTGAAGGGCAATACTATTTAAAGATATCTTTAATTGATCATCATTCATAGTTGAATATGGGTTCTTAACGTAATTGGTTTAGAATTAAAAGTGTAATTATAGAGAAATCTAGTGGTGTGCTTTATAATCATGGAGCATATTGCATTAATTTCCTTGAACTTATTTGGCCTTTTCTGATGAGCCTTTGTGTAGTTTTATCATGTTAACTCTTTAGTTTTCAAAAATTAGGCAGGAAAAATTTCAAACTTTGTATGCATCCTAAACAAAATTTCAGTGTAAGTTTATAAGAGGTGATGCATAACTACTCCACAGGAAGGTCACAAATAAGCCATCATATCTAATGGCAATAATATGTCAGGATTCTTTTTTTTTTTCTGTAATAGGTTCAGCAAGAGTAGAATATAAAGAAACAATTTTCTGGTACTAGTTCATAAATTGACAAAAATTTAGGCAATATTCTTACTTGTGAAATAATAAAGCATGTAATTTCAACAACAGGTAAGTGACTCAATTACTGTCTAAGACACTCTAACTCAATGTAACTTATTAATAACTGGATGCCAAACAGCAGGGAGATTTCTGGTGGATTGCCTCAGGGTCTCCTCTCCTCAGCTGTCCTTCTCAGCATTCTCCAATTAGATTTCTTAAATAAATGGAAAGTTCCCTCAAATTTGTACTTGACACTAATTGCCTAACTAGTGAATATGCTGAATCTAATTGTACTTAGGAAAGTTGTGCATAGCCTGAAATCTACCTGCTCTATAGATTGGAGTGTGTCAGGTCTGGACTTGGATGAACACAGTGTGGAATGTGGAACTAAACTTTCTAGGAACTGCATGACACAAGTTTATACAGCTGTCAAAAGAAAAGATGTGCTCAAGGCTTTGGACCCCTAAGGCATAGGAACTCCACAGGAAAACCACCAGAATCAACTAACCTGGACCCTTGGGGGTCTCAAGATACTTAACCACCAACCAAAGAACATACATGGGCTGGACCTAGATCTCCCCACACATGCATAGCAGATATACTGCTTGGTCTTTATGTGGGTCCTGAACAACTGGAGTTGGGGCTGTTGCCTGTATATGGGATACATTCTAGCTGGGCTTCCTTGTCTGGCTTCAGTGGGATAATGCGCCTAGATTTGCAGACTTGATATGCCAGGTATGAGGAATACCGAGGGGGCCCCCACCTGCTCAGAGGAGAAGAGGAGGGGTATGGGAGAAGAATTGTGGGAGGGGGTGGTGGTGGGGTGGGGGGAGCAGTGAGTAGGATGTAAAATGAATAAGTAAAAAAGTCAAAAACAGTGGATTTCTAGACATGTCAGGATAGTGTAGCTGCATGTATGAACTCATATCAATTGTGACAGCGTGTTAGAGACCTGTGTAAGCATAAGTCAGACCAAATTCCAACATGGAGAGACTATGTGTGAACAAAGTTTCAGCACAAGCCAAGGGTTATTGGCAACAGATATCCCTGAGAGAGGGGCAGACAGTTTTTTAAAAGAGTATAACCCTTCATAAGCTGACCATACTCAGTGAAGAACACAAGTTAGACATGTAGCAAAAAGAGAGTGGATCTGGGAGGAGTTGGAGGTGAGGTGAATATGATCAAAACACATTGGATGAAATTCTCAAAAAAACAATAAAAAGGTTTTTAAAGGAGAGAGAGAAGAGAGAGAGAGAGAGAGAGAGAGAGAGAGAGAGAGAGAGAGAGAGAGAGAGAGAAAGGAGCAAACCACTAGAAATGGGAGGACTTCAGAGTTCCCTTGGTGCAGCGACCAAGCTGGAGATTTTGTTCAATTTTGGCTGTCACTCTGTCAGTCTGCCAAAAGAGAAGAAATGTTGCAGACAATGGAGAAAGTTGAACTTGGAAATGTGTGAATACTTTTGCCTTCATGTAGCTCACGATGGGCTAAACCCATGGACAGAATGCAATGGATTCTTCAAATACAGAGCAAAGAATATAATTCACAAATGGGGTTTAAGGAAGACACTTAGGTCTTTGTCTTTCAATGGCATTTTCATACTAAAACTATACATCTTGTACTTCTGTGTGAAAAATGAAACGTTTTTCTTATTTTTACATTGTATATTTTTCATTTTTTAATCCATTTCCACTTTCTATTGACTAAATTTGTTATTTTGTAACATATTTAGAGAAATTATTTTTACTACATAATTTATTTTCTTTAAGGAATTATTTTTGCAATGTATATTAGTTTAATAACATTAAAATAATTGAGATTCAATTAGTAATTTATTGGTATTGATATTCAGCTTCAATTCTTTATACTTTGCCTTTCCACATATTATTTTGCATCATGTCTCTCTTTACTTAAGTATAATTATGAGTAAATTTTCAGGAATGAAAATGGCCTCGTTGTCTAGCAATAGGATGCTCTCATATATAAATTATACCTCTTAGAACTGTAAAAAATAAATAAATCTATTAATCACTTTCAGTCATTGTCTATCTAGGCAAATACATTTTGTTTCATTTGCCCAAAACATTCTGTTGTGAATTCTAATATGTTCCTGGCACTATTTTGGGTGCTGGAGATGTACCAGTGTGCAGAAAACACACATGTGATTTCCCATAAGCAGCAGATGATACAGCAGGTGGGAGTTTCTAAAGGCTGTGGTAAATAACAGAAGCGAGCGAAGTGAATAAGCAAATAATGAAGTGTGTAAGAAAGGAGCAAACACTATTCATTGAAATAGTGTGGAGTAAAGTTGACATTTTATGCAGGATGTGAAAGGGATGTTCTTCTCTAAGATGATGCTACCGAACAAAGGGTTAAGGAAGAGGATGAAGATCTCTCTTGTTCAATAAAAGGATCTACCATGTTATTGAATCATTTACAGTTTTGTAAACTCTATGGGGGGGGGGTAATTGTACAAATTCAAGTCTGAACTCTTCTATTTACTTCCTGGCAAACAGGAAGAGCCTTAACAATGCTTATTCATGCTTATTTATACATATGCTTTGTCTTTTCTTAGGAAAAATAGGTGTAACACAGGCTATGACAGAGAAATACTGACTCATCTGTTGGAAGGTACCTTGAAAATGGATCTATTTCACATTGCAACAGTCAGGTAATATCCTAGTAAAGGACTAGGACACTCCTAGTGAAGAACTTCAAGTTTCTTAAAATCTATACTCCAAGGCTTTGCACATTCTTCAGTATGTCAGATTCTATAATATATAATTTATGTTCCTTTAAAACAAACATGGGAATAGAAAAAAGTATTAGATAGAGAACAAGAAAAATAATAACAAAAAAATCCAGATTTCTAATCACACTGACCTATAATATAACCCAAAGCACGCATTCTGTATAAACTATGTTACAGATGTAGACCTTCCCTTTAGCTCCTAAGAAGAAATTAGCTCTTAAATTGAGGTATAATTAGGATTACTGTTGGTATCATTCTCTTCTCATTAGGAATGGGGAATTAATCCAGTTCCTTCATGGGATCTTAACTCAACAAGATGGTGCATGCTATCTTTAGATATGGAATCTTCAGGGAATAGTAAGTCATTAATTCTGAGTTGGGGAAACTCACTTGCACTCACCTAAGGCTTTTAATTTTGGTTTAGAGTCATTTCATCTACTATAGTGAGTGACCTTTAAGGAAAAATTCCCAACCATTATTTAAGGGAAGCTTAACAGAACAGTTCAGCATAGCCTTTTGAAAAATGCACTTCAGGTGTTAATGCACAGTAATCCATTTAAATATTTAACTTAGATTAAAATGTAGTCAAAATGTATTTAAAAAAAAAAAGAAAAAGTCAACAACGTGCTTCTCCTAATATACATTTATATATGTGTAAAATATAAGATACATATATCCTTATAAATAATCTGCTAAAATGCTTCCTATATTGAAGCAATCATGCAGAGTGCTGGGAAACACATCACTACTTTATAAAGCTTCAAGTATTACCTTGTCTCTAAAGTCAGAGATCAGTGGCCCAACCTTCAGAATTGACTGTGTCTTCCTGCATAATACTCTGGGATGCATATAACACAGTAAGTCACTATGGAGGTTCTATTGTGTCCTAACTTCTTTGAACTGATATAGTAGACTGTAACCATGTATAGAAACATTCTCATGAATGTCATTCTTTTGACTGATTATAGTAGACTGTAACCACGTATAGAAACATTCTCATGTAGTTTGTATTAGCCTTGGATCCTTCAATCTCTGTCTCTCAATGGAGAGTATCATAGTATATCAAGCTCCTCAAGGCTGTGTAGTAAAATTCTTTTTCATCCTTGGTTCTGGGCTTAAGTTTGACTTTGTCATAAACTGTTCTTATGTGTTTGGGCCTTTGCTGTGTCCTGTGGGTTCCACATTTAGCAATGCCCAATCTTCTTGACTCGATTGCCAATTTCCTGTTCTGTCTCACTGTAATTTTCACCAACCTGGATTGTCTGAATATCTCGCTGATTTCCCTTTGCGTGTAGCTAAATCTTCAGTTCCTTCTCTGTGCTGTATTTGCCCTTACTTTCTTAAAACTATTTTCGGAATAATAAATTTAAGAGATAGCCCTGAACCATTTTTTGGTGTTATATACTGTGCCCAGTGTCTACGGGGAAAGGTAAATACAACTTGGGCTTTCATGTGTAGAAATGACAGTTTAAATGTGGCACAGAAGCAATGTCATTAAATGATTTATATGCAGCATGGTTATTCAAACAGTCTCTGTATATACAATGTATGTTGGCAACAGGATGGAGAAAGCTGAAGTCTACTTAAGGAGAGAAACATTGGGAAAATTTTCCAGGAAGAGGAAATTATAGGACAAGTGGACTGTGCCATTAGACAGAAGAACTGGTAAGGTTGAGTAGCTCCAAATCCTGGGAAATCTCAGAATTAAGAATGACAGGTGTGGAATCAGCTCCCTGCCAAACTACCAGATCTGGAACACATAAGCATGAAACCCCACTGAGAGGACCATAACAATCGGTCAAGTAGCGTAAAACCTGTAGTTCTCCATGCTAATGAAGGATCTAGATAGGTCCTGAGGAGTGTTTAGTCAATGAGCTTCTCTTACAGGGGCTACCTTTCCACGAAGGTATTTATTTTCTGGTTCTCCCTAAGTATGATGTATGCATTTACATCCACCATCAGATCAAACAGTTTGGACAAGCAAAGAGCATCTTCTTCATCAAGGATCAATGTAGGGGAGGCCTTTATCATAAAGAGCCCTGCCTAAATTTTCAGGAGAAGACTTCTCTTTCAGCCCTTCTGTAATTACTGCTGGGCACTCACTTGGAAGCAAACAGGATTCCCCTCCCCCATTCCTGGGCTCTGCATTTCCCTTCCTGCCTCACATAAAGTCGGTGAGGGGAAGTGTGGTCCTCATCATGACTCCCAGTGGTACTCCAGTGCCATCTGGATACATAGGAGACAAGGAACCACAGCACCATCCCATAGCCCACTGTTCTCATCCAGGGAATCACAGACTTGGAACCCTAGTATGGACTATGTTTTGCTTCCGCTGAACAGCTCTCTGGAAGCAGTTGGGCACCCCAGTGAAGCAGACAGGCAGCCTGACAGGAAGTGACATGAAATAAGTTTAAAAGAGACAGATGGACGAAGATATTTTTAGGCAGGGAGAAAAATATTTACAGGGATCTAGAAATAGGAAAAATTGCAAGGTAGATAAACTCTCACTGCTCCACCATTGTTAGAACATAGAATATGAGCTCAGAAGGAAGAAGGGGTTGCACAGACAGCTTCAGTCATGAGAGCAGGCTAACAACATAGACTTCAACCCCTGCTCCACGGCTAATGGAATAATCCTTGGTTTTAGGAAGATGACACTGGAAGACGATCTGATCAGTGTCTGGGTGGATCAAAGTGACAGTAGGAAATTCAGAAGGAGATATCAGTGTGGTCCAGGTACACAGCTAAGCACAGGAACGTAGAGGAAAACATCAATTGCAACTTATAACATAGAGCATGATTGTCAAAATGGGAATGGTATCTTCAATTTGACCAAGGTTTTGAATCCAATCTCTTTCAATTTGCACACTGGTTTTTTTGTTTTTGTTTATTCTTTTTTCTGTTTCCTATAATGGGCAGATCCAGCTAATGATGCATGTATTTCTGCATAAGAGGCATTTTCTTTTTCCTAGACCATACTGGTCTTGTATTTCTGTACATTGTTGGTTGATTTCTTTCTTTTAGTTTTGAGTTTATAATATAATTAAGTTAGATCCTTCAGAGCTCTTCCTTATGCTTCAACAAAACTAGTTGTGATTTTACTTGCCTTACGTTAATTTCCAAATAATATTTTCTTGAAAAAGCTGCTTAAAGAAAATTTTCTCAAGGTTACTGGTAGGATGTATACAAAGTTAGCATTTATTACATGCACTGACTTCAGACATACAGGAAAAATGCAATCTAATTGGGAGCAAAAATCAAGAGCAAGAGTAAACTAAGCACTATAGTTAGTATGGAGAAACACTGGATGCCATCTGAGCATAAAATCATGCTTGTACAAAAAGTTGAAAGTCACAGTGGAAGGTTTCATTGCTCTAATCTTTGAGATCACACATCCACAAGTCTTTGTCTAATGTGTGTGATATCTGAATTAATAGGATCCCATCTTCAACAATGGCAATGGCAACAGCCTATGTTGTTTTGGGATTCCAGGAGGATCTTGGACTCTCCTAACCAACAACTCTAACAGAGGTCTACTATTCCTGGAACAGGAGTTTTTGTTAGTTTGTGGCTCTTGAGAGGTGTGTTATCACCTAATATGGCATATAACTTCATTTAAACTATGTGTGTACATACACACATGCACACACATACACACATATATATACACACATATACATGTACATACACAAATATACATATATTCACATATACATACATATGTATATATGTGTCTGTATATATATGAAATACATACACACATATATGTGTGTGTATCTAAATGTACACACATATATGTACTTTAAATAGGCTTATAAAATGATAGTTTTGCTATTGCACTTCAACCATCCTTAGTGGTCTTCATCTCCCTTCACCCTTCCCTCTATATTACCTTCCCTTCCTGCAGCACAGTCAGGTCCCTTTCCCTTTCTAATATCTGTGTCCTACTATACTAATGCTCTTTCTCCTTTATCCCCTTGCAGCATTGTCTCTTTCTACTTTCCTGGTTTCTATAGTTACTTTATCCTATAAACTGAAATGTAAAGATTTAGAGCTAGGATCCACATATAAGAGAAAACATGGGACATTTGTCTTCCTGGGTGTGGTCGCACCTCCTAGTAGAGTATTGTCTAGTTCAATCCATAATTCCATTTTTATTTACATCAGAATAGCATCCACTCTGCATATATGCCTTATTTTCATTATCTATTCATTATTTGCAGGATATCTAGGTTTGCTCTGATTTGTACCTATTGGGGCTAGAGCAGCAATAACCAGGGGCAAGCAAGTATTTCTGTGGTAGGGCCTCCCTGAAAATGGCCTCTCACAACATTGGAAGGTGCTATGAAAGCTGGCAAGGAAGGAAACAATCAATAGTCCTATGAAACTATAAAACCTACAAACCTCAAAAACTGACCAGTCTGGAAAGATATCTGTGATGGTGAACTAGTGGCACTATTATCTTGAGTATAACTGACAGCTTCTTAAGTATACATTCAGCCCATTTGATAGAAAAGAATTCGTGCCTGGTACGGTAAATGTAGCCAACTATCCAAGTTTAGAGAGGTCATAGACCCTCGGGGAGAACCTACCATTGATATTTTCATAAGATAGTATAATTTTTAACTACAATCTAAATGCTTATCCTTATCCCACAGATACATAGCTCTCACCATTCTCAAAGAAGATACTCCTCTATAGAAGATGGAGATTATCATAGAAATCCACAACCAGCCAACTTGCAGAGAATAAATGACCTCAGAATGCCCTGTCTCATCTATACCATTACATGTAACCACTAGCCTAAGGCTCAGGGAACATAGTGAAAAAGGGGGCAGAAGATTGGAAGAACCAGAGAACCAAGATGCCTGCTGGGAGATAATAGCTTCTAATTATGATGCAAGCATCATGGCAGTAAGGGAAATGAGCCCAAAAAGGTAAGAATGAAAAGTTGACTGAGCCCAAGTTAGTCAGGATGTCTCAAACTTCTAGAACAGTGGTTCTAACCTTCCTAATGCTATGACCTTTTAATACAGTTCCACATGTCCTGGTGACCAACAGTAAGATCATTTTTGCATCTATTTCATCACTGTAATTTTGCTCTTGTTAAAAATTGTAAATATCTAATATGCAGAGTTCTAGAAAGTCTTATGTCAGGCAGTTTATTGCCAGCATATTTAAATACAGTACAATTTGGAAAAAGTTTCATGGTGTAATACAATCCTGGTGCTCAAGGATGCATAATTACATTCAAATTTAACTTAGCATGCATGCCATTTATTTCAAGAAGATGGGTTCTAGAGATAGGATACTTGTATTATCTTAAGAGTTTAGGGAAGAATCAGGTCTGGTCTCAGTCACACAGATATTTAGAGGTCATTTGGGCTATAAGCCACCTCTGGTAGTGATTGTGAGAACTTGGAGGAGCTTCTGACTATATGGGTAATGTAAGAGTCATTTTGATTACTAGCCAAGCCCAGTAATAGTTGTACGAACTTGATATAGCCTAGCCTAAAAGATAGTACAGATCACCAAGTATTATTAATCATATCAAATTCTGAGATTTCTGAATGGAGGAAGCAGTTGTATGTCCTTTGTTTTGAGAGGACAATCATGTTTGCTTAACATTCCTAGTTTCCTTGGAGATCTGTGGTGCAACGACCCTTGTGCTTCCAACAAAGGATACCCAAGAAACCTCAATAATATTGTTACCTAAAAAGGTGGGGTAGGGTGGGGTGAGAACACAGTGGGGAGGAAGAATGGAATGAGGAACTGTCAAAGGGCAGACCTGGAGGGGATAAGGGCTGGAGTGTAAAACAAAACAAAACAAAACATAACAAAACAAACAAACAAAAAAGATTAAAGATAAAAAAAAATGTAGACATTTGTCCAGAGGTCAGGTGAGCTCTTCACACTTGTCCTTTAAGCCCCTTATCTACTCTCCAGCCCTTCGTAAGATATTTTCTAACAGTCCATTGTGGGCTTTGTCACAAAAACCCTGATCTAAGACAGAGTGGAAGCGTCGTGGCCACTTGAAGCCTAGACTCAGAATTAAGAAGCATCAAATTATGCTTCTGTTGTCTTTAATAGGTTAAGAAAACAGATAATACTCAAGAACTGGAAAACAGATTCCATCTCTTGAGGGAGATATTCAAAGCCTGTTATAGGGGTATAGAAATAAGGGTGATGTTTGTAATCAAAGAAGCATAAAAGAAGCAAGGGCCCAAGTATACATAGAATATCGCTAACTATATATAAGGAGAAAGAAGTGGAGATGACTTGTAATGATAGGAACTGCGATTGCATGAATGGGGAGGGTTGGCATGCCTAGATGTGCAGAGAGAACTGGAGGTTTATGCAAATGAGGATCAAGATGAGATTTGAAGGATCTTTGTTCAAAATTTTAGAATTTAACATTCTCAAGTACATTTCTTTTCTCACTTGGGTAAAAAACAAGAACCAAAGCCAGTAGCAAAAACAAAGTCTTAGCATGATGTTAAGATGCTTTGATATCTCGGAGCAATGAGAAATCCACAGAAAAGAATCAAAGAATCATGTCATTTAACTCTTGCTGCTACACAAGCAAGAGCACCAGCCATTGTACCCCGCTTCATCTTCCACCGCTTCACAGGCTCTCAAAGCCTTTACTTTGGAACAGTTGTCATGAGACAATGCATCTCACTCTCTTGGTTACATCTCCAAACAGGTGCTTAAGACCACCCACACTTCTTGTCTGTCAGCCTCTCTTCAGCGTCACCCACTTCTCTGTCAGAAACACCTGCACAATGGAGGAGCTCACTGGTGACATATGATAAAGAAACACTGTTGCCACTCAGCTTCAAGGACTTCTTGCAAGAAAAAGTATTGAACTACACACTTGAAACTGAGGAAACCTCTAAGATATGCAAATGTTTTGTTGTAGATGGCCAGGATGATGCACCTGTTATCTATCCCCCTGCATTCTATCAAAGGGACACATTGTCTGCATAATTTATTCCTTGCTTTCTCAGGATCTGGAGTGTCAGGGAACACAACGGAAATTGGTGAAGCAGTTAACATACACAGTGTTTCCTTCCACCTGTGCTGGAATCAGAAGCAGAGGCAATTGCTCAGGCATTTCTCCCTTGGAACTGTGGTGCAGCTAGGCTCATATGAGACTGTGTGTATTCCCAGAGTATCGTTTATCCAGACAAACTCAAGCTGTCGTCTCAGCGGTGGAACATTTTGCTTGTGTGAAGTGTGTGCAGCTGTCAGGGAAACTTGATCAGTACTGCAAACTGAGAAACCAGCTAGATGTGTCTGTCAGGATGCTCAGCTCCCACCTACCCAGCCTCTAGGCAACTGTCTCCTTTTCATGCTGCCAGCCTGGCTGACTGAGGCTGAGAAATGGAGGCACTAATGCTGAGCACCCCTGTTTCTCTGTGATGACTTTGGAAAGCTTCCCAGCTTGTGCATCTGCCTTGGCTTCACAGCTTGTACTTCAGAGAATGAAGCTTTCAAGAGAGACACTGAAAACAACCACATCTATTCACAGAGGAAGAGTGACATTTCTTCTTTCTTTGAGGGACAAGTGCCTGCCTCGTTACTTTCTGCCCCTGACATTGTAGCTGCTGGTGAATGTGTGGAGACAGGAAGTACTTACTTGGCACACAGGTCCTGTGACTAGTGCTATTGTCCAGCTGGTGTGTCTAAAGGATGCTACTTATGACAGTGGGAAGGAAGGCTTCAGTCAGGGGAGAGGAAGTGGAGCTATGAACGCAGCCAGGCTAAACTCTTATCTGTCCTCAACCCATGAAACCTATTTTCTTTTTTTACTTTGAGTTTGGTATTCTGAATACCATAAAATGCCAATGAGCTTTATTTGGTTATAGCTGAAGAAATTAAAATCTAATACATTTAAATTTCCCTTGGGTAATGGACAGACCCCTTTGGGGTGTGTGTCAATCATCTGAGTTAAGGATTAAAATGCCCATTATATTTAAGTAAATAAAATATTCAAGTTCAAGAGACTTCAGAAAGAGATTCCGATAGGGTAGAGGAATTCTAGGTGTGTGATTTAAGGTGACATCGTTAATAAGACTTTCTGAATAATCTTTAAGATGTGCTCTTCTGGCACACAGTTGGGTAAAAGGTCCTAAGAGGTCCATTTTCTAAAGGGAAGGAGTCACTTGGGATCAAGCATGTCACCCCTGAAGCTTTGAAACCCAAAAGCTTTGTCAGAATTCTATGCTGGCTTGAAATGACAATGCACACAAGCAGTGTTCACTTGCAGATTCTTTAAACCACAAGAAAAGGAGCCATGAGAGGTGAAATCAGATTGATGAATGGAAAGAGGAGGAAGTGACTGTGCTCTGGGCAGAGGAATGAAGGGCCGACTGACAGAATGCACAATAGCAGGCTCCTTAGAAGGGATGTGCACTGACCTTGAAGGACTTTACTACAGCAGTGAGTTTGGAGATGCAACAATGTCTATACAGCTTGTCTTCCCACCTCATAAAGGATTAATGCTGGCTTCACAGAGATTGGTTAAGCTCCTTCTAAGGTAGAATATTGTAAAGGGTACCTGGCCCCTCCCACACTCTCTGGTTTCTCTCTTGCCACTGGATGGGTGATTCACTTTCAGCCTCTCTGACTTCCTTTGCTCTCCTATCTTTCTCACTATGTGATGTTCTGTACCATTTGGGAACTCCCCCACCAAGAAACCAATCACCAGATGCAGTCTGACATTGGATGAGAACTTTAAGCCGAAGAAAATGCTTTCCCTTTCTAGTTAACCAGTGTGAGGAATTACATCATTAAAAATGAAAAGCAGACTAAGTCAACTGAGAAAGAGTATTTGCAAACCCTATCATGTCATCCAAATAACTTCCAACACAGGTT
Organism: Mastomys natalensis; assembly: GCA_021653895.1. Lineage (NCBI taxonomy): Eukaryota > Metazoa > Chordata > Mammalia > Rodentia > Muridae > Mastomys > Mastomys natalensis. Next base: position 983,040 of record JAJTUV010000256.1, on the reverse strand, counting down.
TCTAGAAAGAAATGAATTACTAATTTCTTTTAAAACTTATTTTCCTTGCAACATTAGTGAAGGAGATATAACAGCACATAAAAACTATGACAGACTGTAGAAATTTGTACACAGTTGCAGCTTTTAATTTACATAACATGAATACAAATTTAAAATAACCTAAGTCGTTTGTTGCTAGGTTTAAAACTAGGCTAAAGAAGGATATTTTTAATGATCTTTATTTTAAGACAAAAGAAAAAATCATCCCTTAACAGTGACTAAGACAATGAATGAAGACCTTTGAATGTTTATTCTTTATTTAACAAAATAGCACACAAAGGGTCCTCTCCCCTCCATCTCTCTCTCTCTCTCTCTCTCTCTCTCTCTCTCTCTCCCTACCTCCTCCCTCATCTCCCTCCCTCCTCTCTCTGTATGCCTGTTTATCTTTATTTTTCCCTTTCCCCATCTTCTGCCCAGCCTCTTTCCCCCTCTCCCCTCCTTTTCTCTCTGTGTGTACAGTAGAAGGCACACTTCTTAATGCCTTCATGTGTGTGTCCTTTTACTAATTGGGTATAGAAATGTTCACATTTGTTAAATTTAAAGTTAATTTTGGAGTAAGAACTCAATGAATATTTTATGAGAACACACACAAATGAATGAGTTTGAATCATTATTAACATTATATTTTAGGGTATACCAAATTAGTAAACACTTATCAGAAAAACAAAACAAAACAAAAAAAACCACTGGGTACTTAACACATATTCATCTCAATTCAAAATTAACTTTAAATTTAACTAATGTGAAAATTTCTATACCCAATTAGAAAAAGGATACACACGTGAAGGCACCAAGCAGTCTCCCTTCTATTTCCCTATTACTTTATAACATAGACCTTATCATATCTATTTTATGGATGAAGAAATTGAAGCTTTTAGAAACTAGCTGAGCATATCTGTCTGGTGTTTAGTTCTAGGACCAGTTTTGCTCTTCCTTATCCCATGATGCTATGGATGGACTGTTTGAGATCTGTAAGCATTCTAGAGTACACTTGATGAGGAAGTAGATATCTGTCACTGGATTATGTAGTTTGTTTGACCATCTGTCAGGGTCATGTAAAAGAGAAGACTGGAAAATACTTGCATGAGAAACCTCTAATGTCTTCTCTCAACTTTAAAACTTTAATTTATTGTCTAGACACATGCTGAGGTGGCAAAATAATATGGTTCTTCCCCTCTCTTGTTACTTCCTTTGCTTTCTTTTCCTTTAAAGCAGATGGTTTTTATGGTGCTGACTGCCTCAGGAGAAAGACACTCAGCAATCAGAAATCCTCCTGCCTTCTGCTTTTATGTTACAAAATGTCAGTGGTTTCAAGGGAAACTGGGGAGCTTATGGCATAGACAAGATAAGTGCAAGGAAGCTCGAAGCAGTAAGCAGGATTTTCTGGAAAAATATGATAATGTACTTAGAATATTGAGAAAATACTAATGAACTTGATTTCAATGAATGAAGCATAGAGAAGTTAGAAAGGAGCAAGGTGCTTCTCACCCAGAGAAAGAGGCACCTTACCATTTATGTAAGCCACATAGAGGATAGCTGCTTTACAAATGGGGCAAGGATGTTGAGAATACAATACATATCTGTTTTCAGATAAAACCCTGGGAGACATAAAATCTCAGTATGACATTGTCTAGAGGAACTATCCAGAACACCCAGGCAGAAAGAGTATTGGAAAATGCCAGGAGAGAGGAGACACTCCCTACATGGATGTGTTGTCTCAAGAAAGAAATCATTGAAAAGATCATAATAATGGCTCAGAACTTCACTCTGAGCCCTGAAGGCTAATCAAGGCACAGTTTGAAGATTTCTTTTTAATCTCTTGTTATCCTGCTTATTTTCTGCCATCCCTCATTACTTGAAATCTAAGCACGCATTGCTCCAATGAGGGTTGTTTAAGGTAAATGTTTTGAACAGTCCAACTCTGCCCTTCATAGGTTAGCTTGCTCATTTTGAGAGATCATCCTCATCCATTCCCATCAATTATTTTAGTCTTAAACACCAAATCAGCACCATAAGGAACAAACAAATAAACAAAAGCAAAACTCTCAAGAAATACTTTCCTAGATTTGAGTCGGACATCAATAAATCTCTTCAGTTTCCCCTGAGAATGCAAAAGTAGTAGGTACCATTGTTCCAATCCCCTTTCTAATCCTATTCTTTACCCATGGCTTGGACAGATACTGTCATAGCAAATGGTCTTCTTCTAAAGAAGTGTTATAGAATGAGAGATTTAAGAGGGAAAAGGCCTGTGAAAAATAAAGAACAGATAGGAGAGACAGGCAGGGATAGTTCACTTCAAAAGAGCAGTCTGATTCTTCCACAAGGAGAGACAGAGAGATGCTAAGGTGGAGGGGTTATTGATTTCTCTGAGTTCTGAACAAAGGTTGGGAATGAGGCTCAGTAAAGGCAGAGTGTTGGACTTCCTGACCAAGCAAATGGCATTGCATGAACAGTCTCACTGTGCTCGCTGATAAGCTTGGAATAGCCTGGGAGAGGAAGACATTGACAGGAGGTTGGGCTTGGTCCTGAGGGACTTGTCACTGCAGGATATTCACCAGAAGACTTCCTCAAACCAGGTTCTGTTTTGGAAGGGGATTGGAGTGGTTCACCACCATGGCTTTCAAAGTTACCACAGTTTACTTTTAAACTATAATTCTTACATTTTTATGGATATTGATTTAGACTGGTCTCATAATTTCTCAAGATGGAAAACTGCAAAAGAGTTTGGGAAGAGAAATATAAATAAAACTTGTCTGGCTTAAATTATCTGGCAAACATCTGAGAATACTTTATTCAAAAGCTTGAAAGCCATCTTGTCAGAACAAGTCACTGTGGCCTAGGCCATTATATAGAGATTCTTAAATGTTCCCATGTGTAGGTTGGAGGTGTCTTTATAAATTCAATTAATGTAAGGCTCTTAGGGCAAGTGTTTGAATGGCATAAATACCATAATAGCTTCTGGGCTAAAACAAAATAAAATTCAGCATTTGATTAAAAGGACTGTAAAGAAAAGGAGGTTGCTGAACTCTTTTTGTAAAATGAATGATCAAAGTCTTTATGATTCATTTAAAGTGATTGTTATTGACCAATTTTCTTCCAAGACGAGAGTAGTAAGCAGGGGGTTCGGGAGTAAAGAATTGTAGCTTATTAAATTCAATTAATTTACCTGTGAGGGTTAGAAAGAAATAAAAAGAGGCCATTTTACAAGACAGTGCCTGAAAATGAGGACAGAACATTTTAAATATTATTTCTTTTAAGCAAATTGCATAATAATAAATACTAGAAGTTTTCACCTGAGTCTCAGACTGTGAATCCAATTTGTTCCCCTGAGCTCTGATGAGTTTAAGTTATAAGTTCTCCAGACAGATACAATATTAACTGTCCTCCTGCCTTTTGTGTGTTATAAAACTCTCTCAGTGGGAAAGTGGGTCTCCTTGGGATGAGAACTATCACTGGTAAAAGCCTTGCCCATGAAATGCCAATGACATCTTACTAGGTTAACTCGCCCAGCCAAATATCAGGGTTTGTGTCTAGTCTTACAGTAGCTCCTTATGGCATGTTTGGTAGATATCCCAGGGAGTTCTATTTTTTTTTTTGAAAGGAAAAAGAGGAGTAAATCTTGAGAAGAAAAGAGGTAGAAGGGTGTCTGAGAGGAGCGGGGGAAGGGGAATGTGTGATCAGGCTGTAATGTGTGAGAGAAGAATATATATCATATATATAACAGATGCGTACTACAATGTGGTCTTGAGTCTGATATTTGGTTAAATTTAAATAAGTCTACTTGTATATATCGTTTATATTTAAAACTTACTGAAAATATGACAGCTACAAAAACTTGGCACAGGGAATACTCATGTGCATCAGCACACTTGTCATCAGAGTGTCCTTGAGTAGTTCTCTCCACTATTTAATGATCTCCCTTCACTTCTTTTTCTACCAGTTTTCTAAAACCTTGTAGCATTTGTGGATTTCTTATCTTACTGAGTCCTTCATTCTTGGTGTTACTACAGATAAAAAGTGTTCTGGAGCAACATCTTAGTGAATAAAGTGTTTGCTAACAAGCAAGGACCTGAGATTCAATCTCTGAACCCAATAACACCATATGCGGTAGTGCATATCTGTAATTCTGGCACTCATATATTGATATGGGAGTTGAATACAGGAGAATATTTGAAAAATTGTAACCTGCTAGCCTGTTGCATACATCAGTGAATCACAGAAAGATTCCAAATCTAAAAAGGTAGAAAGTGGGGATTGATACTCTGTCCTCTGTTCTCCATACTCACGTTGAGGCACATGCATCCTTATTGTCAGACACATGAATGAATACACACACACCACACACATGCACACAAAAAATATTGCCAATATTTATCAGTAGGTTATTAGACCAGTCCCTTCATATGTGAGGAATATTTTTTAAGATTTTTAGTAGATGCTTAAAATCATAGCTGGTATCTGTCCCTATACTGTATCACACCTGTTAGCATCAAGCCCGAACTCTGAGTGATGCCATATTCAGGTGACATGCGACCTCTACCTCGTTACTAAGACAACCGTCAAACTTTCCCATAATTCACCTGACTACCTCACCTGGTACCTGGGAAAGAATACGTCACAGGCCATATAAATATTCAGGGCGAGCGACATCACGCTCTCTTTTTCTCTTTCGCCATCTTTTCCCCCACTTCTTCCCCACCCTCTATCCAAATAAAACCCACGCTCTCCCGTGGAATCAGCCAGTCTGCTGTGGTCTGTTCTAAGCCGCGTGCCGCCGTAACCCTTTAACACCATTATTGCAGCCCCTCAGTGTCTCTTTTGCATATTTTAATTTTAATGTCAATATTTTTGGTTAATAGGGTCATCATTAAGTAAATGGTAGATAGCTTTTTAGAACTGTTAAGATAAATGTTTAGAACTGTGATAACATGGCATTTGCTGTGACAACTGTGAGCAGGTTAAACAAGGGGAAAAGTTATGGTCGTAGCACAATGTACTGATGGAGAATATATGTCCAGGGTGGGAGGATGCTAATTGGTGTGAGATTTAACTATACTTCTCAGGAAAGAGCACAGCTGAAAGACTATGATTTCTTTTTACTAGAGATTTTCACTGTTGTTTTTGAATCTCAGTTATCTGTGGGTAAAAATGCATAGGATGTGGCACAGTGAACAAGAGGAAGGAGGACGGCTCTACACATCAAGGGTCCTCTCAAGCACCTTTTCTTTTTTGGAGGGTGTCTTTTTTTAAACTAATTTTTATTGGATATTTTATTTACATTTTAGATGCTATCCCCTTTCCCCATTTTCCCCCCACCCAGAATCCCCTATCCCATCCCCCCTTCTCCTGCTTTTATGAGGATGTGCCCTCCCCCACTCCCACCTCCCTGAACTGGAATTCTCCCACACTGGACTTCAGCCTTCACAGGACCAAGGACTTCCTCTCCCACCTATGCCCAACAAAGCCATCCTTCCCTACATATATAGCTGGAGCCATGGATCACTCCCTATATGCTCCCAGGCTGGTAGTTTAGACCCTGGAAGCTCTGGTTGGTTGGTATTGTTGCTCTCCCCATGGGTCTGCAAACCCCTTCAGCTCCCTAAGTCTTCTCTCTAACTTCTCCATTGGGAACACTATGATCTGTTCAGTGGTTAGTTAGCTGTGAGCATCCACCTCTCTATATGCCAGGCTATGGCAAACCTCTAAGGAGACAGTAGTAACAGGCTCCTGTCAGCATGCACTTCCTGACATCCACATCAGCATCTACCTTTGGTGACTGCACATGGGAAGGATACCCAGGTGGAGTAGTCGCTGGAAGTCTGAAGGAGCTGAAGGGATTTGTGGCCCCATGGGGAGAGCAACAATACCAACCAACCAGAACTCCCAGGGACTAAACCACCAGCCTGGGAACACATAGGGAGGGACTCATGGCTCCAGCTGTATCTGTAGGGGAAGATGGCCTTGTTGAGTGGGGAGGTGAGAGTGGGTGGGTGGGGGCACATCCTCATAGAAGCAGGAGGATAGGGGATGGGATAGGGGGTTTCTAGGTGCGTGGGGAAATGGGGAAAGGGGATAACATCTGAAATGTAAATAAAATATCCAATAAAGAAGAAAATAATAATAATAATAATAATAATAATAATAATAAAAGGAATTGACAAATGGGACCTCATAAAATTCCAAAGCTTCTATAAAACAAAGGACACTCTCAATAGGACAAAACAACAATCAAGCGCCTTTTCAATGTCACCTCATTTAGTGTGCTTCTTAGAGGGAATGACAAGTTAGGTACTATGAAGTCTGGTGACAGTCTTTTTTTTTTTTTTTTTTAAGATCAAGGTAAGCTTAAATAACTTCTCAAGATCATAAATTAAAAACTAGTGCAGGCAAGATTCAATGTGATAACTGGAAGATAACTTAGAATCATATTCTCATAGTATATAACCTGATTAGAATGAGTTTCCCTTTGGTGATATATGAGTAAGGTTATTAATAGAAAAATTCATAACAATGGATGGCTTCCCAGTATTGGTTCTTTTTTTCTTGAAATTCATCTCCCACAACCTCAGCTCTCTCTATAACTTTGAATCAAGTGAAAAAAAAATCTACATATTATGTTTGTCCTCATACCATTCCAAGCACTTATAATTATTAACTGTAATTGAGAAATGTAGAAGGTAAATGTGAAAGTTGTTGGATGATAAGAGAATACGCTAGAATCCCTCGTTAGTGACCTTTGGACTCATCAAAATACATGAGGCCCCACAAGCTAAGTAAAGCATCAGTAGTACCAACGCAGTTACAAATGCAGTGTGAAAGCACCAGCATGTTAGTCACTTTTAAAACTGCCATTCAGAGGAGGTATTATTACTGAGAATTGTTGGTAGTACCTTAAACAGCTCTTCATATTAAGTAAGATAATTCAGATGAGAGATGCCAAGCTTCCAGATTGAGGAGATAAGGTCTTCAAGAAAACTTTTCTGGGGGATCCTGTACCTTGCTGGAAAGCATAGTAGATCTGACATTGGAGGCTGGGTACAATGAGCTGGCCCTAGGGATGGAGGGAGTACAGATGAACTGGCCCTACTCATAAAAGGTAAAGGTGTGCTGGAGAGATTACTCCCACCTCCTTGCTGCCTGAAGCAGGTAGTTGGGAGAGCTGGTCTCTACTTCACCTGGGCAGCATGCTTCCCTGGTGTAGGGTGCTCAGGTGAGCTGTCCTGTAGGCATGAGAGCAAAAGAACTTACCAGTGGTGGAAATCCTGTGAGCTGGCCCTACCTCTCAGTAGGGAAATGCAGGAGAGCTGGCAAGGAGACAAAATCAGCTACTACCTTGGCCCAGATCCAGGACTTCGAGTTAGCCACCCCAATACTTACTACTTCTATGAACTGCTGGGGCACTTGAAGAGGCTGGTCCTGTTCAACTAAAGGTACAGGATCTCCATGACACTGGGCAACATCAGATCTGAGAGGAGTCTAGGTGTGGATCCAGTATCGAAAGTGTGGAAGAAGCCACAGGTCTCAAACCTGATCAATGCTTCATTGCAATGAACATTGGACAAAAGTGTGTGAAACACTGTGACATTCAGCTTCCAGGCTGAGATTTTTTTTCTTTTTGTTTTGTTTTCTTTAGGGTGTGAGGTTTAGGGTGGAGGTTGGATATGGAGGGATTAGGAGATGAGTGAGCTTGGGTGCACGATGTGAAATTCACAAAGAATCAATTTTAAAAAGTTAAAAAGAGAAAACTTTTCCCTTTCTCTGAAAATATTCTAATTTTAATTGTATATAAATAAGCTCATCTTTAGTTGCCACTCTTTCCAAAGCTTAGAGATCTCATGTTGTGATATGTTTCATCTCACTAAAAACATTTACTTCTTATTACAATTTTCTTTTAAGGTCCCAATTACCATAATTTGAAGCTAAATTAGTAATAATTTGATGACAAATTTTGAAGAAATTTTATGCAATTAAGCAGAAATTTATTAAACTAAAATAATTTAATGAAGAAACTTAGTGCACTGTTATTTGTTTGTTTTAGTAAAGTGACATTAAAATGTGTGTACCCATACACACACACATACATAAATGGAGAAACAATCAAAACACATTGTTATTAAATTTGGGGGCTCACAATTTTGGAAAAGAGGTTGTTTCAGAGTTCTTCAAAGAATGTTCAAGAAGATCACTAAGGCCTTTTTTCCCCCTTTTCTGTATGAGATATACTGAATTCTCCAGTATTGTGAGGATGTAATATCTTTCAACAGTGAAAAAGGGTGAAGGAAAGGGTAATGACCAAAATTCCTTTTATGTCATCCATGTGTCAATAGTTATAGTTTTTTTTCCAAGCTTAGCTTCCTATGTCTCCTAAAATAAATGACTACAACTTGAGTGACTTAAACACAACCAAACATTTCTTATCCCGTAGTTCTGCATATCAGAGAACAGCTAGTTTCACAAGGCATAGACCATCTGGACCCTGTACCCAATCAAAGCTCAGATGAAATCTGCTTCTGCTTCCAGTGTTGGGACTCAGTACTCTGCAATTGTGAAACAGTGGTCCAGGTTCTGTTGCTGTCTGTTGGAAGATTCTGATTTTCAGCTCACACAGAACCTACTTCCTGTCGTATAGGCTTCTTCAGTTTCAAAGTCAGCAATAGAGGTCAAATTACTCTCATGTATTAACCCACTTGACAACTGAGTTTCTCTGCTTCAATTAGGGAACTCTGGATGCAGAGGACAGCTTATGTAGCTAAATCAGTGGTGGTTCTTGATATGTGGGTTCCAACCCCTTGAGGCGTCACATGTCAGATATCTTGCATATCAAATATTTACATTATGATTCATTACAGTAGCAAAATTAGAGTTATAATGTAGCAAGAAAATAATTTTGTGGTTGGGGGGATCACCACAGAGTGAGGAACTGTCTTAAACAGAGCTCAAACTTGTTTTTTTAATTCAAAAAGTATTTCTAGTTACGTAAAGTAAATCCAGTACCAACAATATTTTTAAAGTTTAACGTAGATCTTTTTGATATTTTAATAAATGTCATAAGATTTAAATGTTCTTCACTAGAACCCTAGGCTAGACTTAAGGACTCGTAATATGTGGGGAAATCAACCTGCTTATGGTACTGTTAAAAACTAGCAATTTCTTTGTCTGGCTATCTCTCATCTGTATCAGCTACATTCTTCCACCCCTACCTGCACACTCTGAGCATTGCTTGCCTCTGAAGAGGGGTTAAATGATGATCCCTATCAGAAGTTCTTCTCAGTTTCTAAGTATTCTAGTCTACTTGTGCTCTCCATTTCTCCTCTGCAAGTCTGCTGCCTTACTGTGGGTTTGACAAGTATCTTCAGCGGTGCTCATTCTGGGTACTGGGATATCTGATATGCTCTCTTCTCACTCCTGTACTGATTAAGAATCATGGTTTCTAAATTTGTTAGTTCCAACCTAGAATCTCCAAATGTGTCTTTCAGGAAGCTTGCCAGTCTTTCTGTGGCTTGTCTCTTGTTCTGGGGTGAGTAATATTCCTTTATCACCACCAGTGACCACTACCCTCCAGTCTTGTATTTGCCAAGTTACCTCTGGGCAAGTAACAGTACAAAAGTGCCTATACAAAAGTGACCAATAGTCATCAGATGCAGGGCATACATACATATCACCTGACTAGAATTCACATGTGATGTGATAAATGACAACTAAATAAAATGGTGCATGTCTTCGTTAATAGAAAAAAATGTTACACACCTAGATCAACTGTTTTCAATATATGTTTGTTTGATAAATTATTCAAGAGTCCAATACTACAGTGATGGAATTAATGTGCTTGAAATGACAAGGATCTAAAATATTCATTTTAGTAATTTGGGTCATGTTAATAAATGAGTTAAATTGATGAATTAACTTGATATTAAAGTAATATAATCAGCTACATGGTGCTAGTTGTCGAGATGAAATGAGGTAGCTGTGGGCACTAGGTAGACACTGTCAAAGCGTATAGCTTCCTCAAACACTATGATGCCATAAGCTAATTTACAAATAATTATTTACTGTTTACCGACTGCAGTTTGCTTCAAGGCAAATAAGATGGATTTAGATTCCTCCTTCAAGGCATGTACATGCCGATTAGCTGAGGTAGCTGATAAATGCATACCTGGGATTCAAGGTAGAAATAATGACTGCAGCAGCAAAGACTCACACAAACACTGAAAGAATGAGAACAAGAAAAATGATTCCACTACTGAGGACCACACACAGCATTTTGTCCATAGTAGACACTTTGTAAATATTATTGACTGTGTTGAGCTCTTACTTGCTTTGAGTCTTCATATATACTGCATCAGATAGGGAGTGAAAGGGCAATGTTCTCAAATGGAGAAATGTGAATGGTATCTCAGAGGCAGCCCAGTTTGCCTTACTGCTGCTTTTGCTTTCTGTTGACTTGTATTGTGTTCATTCCCTGAATTTAGCATCTGATCCATCCTTAAAGGTTCTCCTGTCTGTCAAGCTCCCACCTTGTTCAGTCTAGAAGTTATATTTGTCCACATTTGATCAATGTTAAGTTTGTATGTACTTTGCCTATACTATATCTCTTGTTCTCTCAGTTAGTAGAGCTAAAGCAAGCTTACCAGGTTCTTAAAGGGTTAGTATATGACATTTCATTTTATTGCTTCAAGATGATTGCAAAGAAGTAAAGGGCAAGTCATAGTTTAATGAGTAGATAGGGGTCTTAATCAACATTCTATTTCTGTGAAAAGATTCAAAGGCAGCCGGAAGAGACAAAGAGCCACAGGGCCTGAGTTAGGCTTCGTCAACATCCACCCCAGTGACACGTTTACTTCAACAAGGCCACTCCTATCCATATAAGAACATGTCTCCTAATCCTTCTAAGTATTATTACTCTCTGATGACTAAGGATTCAAATATAAGAGCCTATGGGGGCCATTGTTAAGCAAACCACCACAATAAGTTTGAATTGGTCCTTCCTTCATAAAATTTATTTCATTTATTATTTGATATGGTCTAGTTGATTGGCTTGTAGGATGATTTTGAGGTTAAGGAACTATATTTTATTTGGAGGGAATTCTGTTAAATATTTTGTCAAATATTCTGACTCCTTACCTGAAATAGTAGAAGAATAACTAAAATTGAAAACTTGGGACTAGTACTGATGGCTTTATGGACACAATTGGTTTAGTTTTACTGATATTTTATTAATTATATATATCATTAAGTAGCCCTCAAAGTATTTACAGGCTTAGTAGTCTCCTAGGTAAGTGTATGGGAAATTATGGGTAATCACTTAGTAATGCTTCAAGTATATTTACACTTTACACATAGAAAGGGATAGTATTATTCTTGATTTATTATTATAAAACATGAACATTTTACAAGTTTTTGGTGAGGGTGAAGTTCAAAGGAAAAAGATCTAGTTAATTGTAATTGCTTTCTACTGCTGAAAATTTTTTATCAGGGTATTTTTTAACTCTGATTTTTCTTTTGGAATGCTCAACAATGACATTCCTTTGTGGTAAAGAGATCACGTAGAAATCTCCAGTGCGGGAGAAAGTACATTTAGTATCTGCTGAAAAATTGTGAAGTCTAAAATGGTTAGTTATTATCTATTAGAAGCATTAGTGACTGTACTTTCAGTCAGACCTCACCTTGAATCCTGACTCAGATAACAATGGCTATGCACTCTGCAATAATTTATTACAACAACTCTCTTCTGTAAAAAGTCTGCCTCTTTAGGGTTGTGGGAAGGATCAAATAAGAAAATGAACACATGTACTAACAACATTTCACTCTCATTACACACCTCTCAATGTGCTAAAAGCTTCATTTTACAACAGCCCTTTAAAGTTAGGACTATATTACTGCTATTTTCAGAGGGGGAAATCTTCTTTCTTCTTCTTCTTTACTAAAAGCCATCTACTTTGAAAAGTTCTTCTCTATCAAGGCTTCCCTGAGCCTATCAGTGATCTTTAATCCAAACTCCCTTTTCTTCCAAGCCATATAATTCTAGGAATGCTATAATGTTGGTTCTTATCTCATATTAATAGAATTTTTATTTATTAACAAAATACTTCTATGTGTCAAAGCTCACACAGTTGGAAACTGGTAGGGCCAGTATTAAAGCTAGGTGACCTGATTCCAGAGCTCACATGAGGAATCTACATTTACTTTATATAATCTCCAGATTGACTCTTAAAGTCTTCAGAATAAAATGTAGAAGAAAATTAAATCAGTAAGGAACTGGGCCCTGGGTTAGCACTATTCATATTACTTTCCTGTGGTGGCTATAACTAATCACCACAATTAACTGGCTTGAGATGAGAGGAATTTTTTCTTCTACTCTTCCTTCAGCCAGTATCTGAAACCAAATAGTGTGCTTTTCTCACCCCTATGGGCTGATGTACCTTTCCTGTCATTCAGCTTCAGGTGTCAGACATTCTATGGATTTTGGCTACAGCCCTTTAACCTTCAAGGTTATTATTTTCAATTTTTCCTTGACTTCAACATGGCCTTCTCTTTTATGTGTTTCTATTCTCCTTTCTTATGTATGTTTTAAGGACACTTGTGGCAGCACTTAGAGCCCCTTAGATAATACAGGGTAAGCTCCTATCTCAAGAGCCTTAATTTGTCACAGCTAAAACACTTGACCACAGAAGATAACCTTTAAAATTTTAGGAAGGAGAGCCTGATATCTCTGGGAGGTATTGTTAGGTACACTTTAGTGGGGCATGTGAAAATGATAGGACCTTGAGTGCATGGATCCACGTGGATATACACGATGATCTTACGCACAGTAAAGACAAAATGATAGCATAGGTAATCAACTAACACACATCCCCCTCCCCAACAAATACAAAAACTGTAGATACTAAAGCGTAAAAATAAAACCAAACCAAATTCCATCAGACAGGAGCATTGTGTATATCTTAACCCTGACAGTAGACAGAGGGGAAGGAATCTTTGTGAATTTGAGCCCAGATTATGTCTAGTGTCTTTGTCCAGACTCAGTGTTAGAAAGAAATCTTCAAGAGTAGTGCTATGGCATAAGGAAAGAATTGAATATTCAGAGAGGTGAAACTGAGTCACCCTAATCAGAAATGCATAAATGTTGGTCAAAGATGAGAAGACTTCAGAATTGGGAGTAGTTAGTACTTTAGTGGCTTCCTAGCTACACAGAACATTAGCCTTCCAATTATAATCTACCCAAGGCCTTTGAATGGTATCACATGCCAAGTGACTTTGTTGTGTGAGCTTAGTGAACACAGAGGACACACAAGGAGACTGCAGTGCACTGAGCCTGTCCAGTTCTCTCTTCTGTCTCTGCTGGGCCAGACCTTTCCTATGCAGAATGATGCAGAGTCTCTAGACTCCACCTCTGTGCAACGTGCTGTTCTATGTGGGAGCATAAGGGCCCAGTGTCTTGTTCTGATGGGTGACATCAAAAGTCCTTAGCTAATATCCGCTTATCAGTGAGTGCATACCATGTGTGTTCTTTTGTGATTGGGTCATCTCACTCAGAATGATATTTTCTAGCTCCATCCATTTGTCTAAGAATTTCATGAGCTCATTATTTTTAATAGCTGAGTAGTACTCCATTGTGTAAATGTACCACATTTTCTGTATCCATTCTTCTTGGAGCTCTCAGAGACTGAACACCAACCGTGGAGCATACCTAGTCTACACAGATCTACCTCCATGGGCTGGACCTAGGCCTCCCTGCACATATGTTGTAAATGTGCAGCTTGGTTTTCATGCAGGTCTCAAACATCTGGAGTGGGGCTATCCAAAACATGCAGCCTGTATATGGAGTATGGTCTTCTAGCTGGGTGCCTCATCTGGCCTCAATGGGAGAGGAAGCACCTAGCCTCTCAGAGACTTAAAGTGGCAGGGTGGGGGATACAGGAGAAGGGGTACTCAGAAAACAGAGATGGGGAAGGACTGTGGGAGGGGGTGACTGGACGGGTTATAAAGTGAATAAGCAAAAAAAAAAATAAAATTAAAAAAGGAAAAAAAAAGTCCTTAGCTGCTTTCGGGTTCCATGAGTGACACAAGCATCTACTACTTGTCTGTCCCTCTCACAAGACTCTTTGCTGACCCTGATGACATTCTCTTCTTAGGGAAATGCATCTTAGAAGTCATTTACCATGCAATATCCATCCTCAAGACTGTCTCTTTGGGAATATGACTTATGAAGTATCTGAAAAATACAAAAATAAGCAAAAAAAAAAAATCTTCCATAGCACAAGACACAGACAACCTCAGGGTTTGCCTTGCTGTGCAACACCTTTAAGGACAGTTATCCCACAGTTATCATATATATGTGAAAAAAAAAACTTAGCTTCAAAATTTAATTTAATTTAATTAATTAATTTATTTATTTATCTATTATTTTTAAAATGATTGAGTATTTGACTAGACTCCCAAGGCAACAAATTTTCAATCTGTGTTCTGACCTAAGCTTTTAACCATGTTACACACATGGATATAAATTTCTGTATCTTCTACAATTTAGCCATCTGATTTCTTATAATAGGAGATTGGCGTCCTTGTCACCTCTCAAGGTGGTTGTGAAATGAATTATGCTCCACAGAGAAAACCTGCCTAGCATGAAAAGGCAATTTAAGAATGCTACTTCCTTTCATTCCCCACAGTATACCCTAGAGTTTCTTTCCCTTGTAGCCATCCTCAGAGAATAATTGTAACAGGAGAGCCAGGAATATGTTCTCTGTATGTGGTTCCTTTAAATAAGTAAAGATAATAGACAGAGTAGTAGAAAAAACAGTATCAAATTAATCTCCTCCTTTTTTTCTAATTTAAAAGCAGATTCAAAATACCAAGGTCCATATGTGTTTTCTTGAAAGCACAGTTGTTTTAACTGTGGTTTATACATAATCCAGGAGACTTGATGAGCTAGAAATGGCAAATAACCACCAGATTTCATGGGGAATTCCTGCTAGGATGCTCCTGAGATTGTAGTCTGTAGTGTTCAATGAGGTAGGAAAGAGTAAATGGAGGTTAATACAGGGCTCTCCCTTCTTCTTAGCTGTACTCTTAGAACCTATGACCTTCTGTTACCAGGAAAACTTCCATAGTGCCTGTTTGGAAGACCCTTGTTCTAGATGCTCATGATCTAGCCACGCTTCCAGATTATAAGGAAGAAAACTTGACCTGCTTTTGCTAATTTTAGTTGCTTGCATAAATTTGGGTATCATAAATTTTAGATGAATTTTTCATGTTTTTAAAAAAAAGTGTATGTTTTGCCTGAATAGAATGGTCATAAGAAAAATTTTAACTTTGATTCATAATAAATTATTCAATTATTTTGATCAAGACCCATTGGGATGTTTTAAAAATAGTAATGTAGAGATCATGAAAAAGATCTGATTTCAGTGGTAGTTGGTGGTTCACAGGGCATCTAAAATTTAATAAAACTGACACAAGATAGAAGTCTTGCTATAGAAAGAAAAAACAAAACTTCATTTTATTATTATATCACTTTGCAGTTAACAAACTCTTTGGCATATATTCATGGGAATGATAATCTTTTGAGATGTAGGTTACATATCTGTAACCTCATTTTACAAATGATCAAACTGAAACTCAGAAACATTAACATGAAAAAATAATTAACTTTTGTGCTTTCAGACACAAGGTCTCCCCAGCCCACTCTGTTCCTTAGCTCTTCAGAGAGGCTGAGCAGAAGCTGTGTATGGTGAATTACAGTACATTAGAATTAGCTGAGGAATGTCCTAGTAAGAACCATATTCCTGAGCTGCATGCCCCTCCCTGTCTAACTGTCCCTAACTGGAGCCTCTGTAATTGGTCATGGATATCATGGCAAGGACATTTGATCTGTTCTATGAGGTTACAGAATTAAAGGATTCCCACGGTTTTCCCCTGCAAATTAGCTAGTCTTCCACAACTAGAATTTCCAGGCATCGCCACCTGCTTATCTGACTGATACTAAAATTAATCTGTAGAGATAATATTATTACTTCACCACATGTTAAGCTAATTGGTAACAAGGAACCAGTCACCTAATTGCATTTAAACTGGTAATTTCTTGCTTGTCTACAGCAACTATATGGTCACTTTAAAGAAAGAAATTCTTCATTTAATTGGGTAAAAAGGACTTTTGAATTACCTAATGGTCTTATGAAGTCCAGGCATATAGATAGGTGTTCCTTCATCTAGTTCTAGGTCATTGTTAAGTATAGCAATCTAAGACGTTCAGATCCGTGCCACACTAAACAGTTGATCACACGTAGGAGGACAGTTATTTGCTTCACATGTGAAAGAGATGGATGAACTCACATCTGCTAGCTGCAGTTCACAATGGCTACACAGAAGGCATGTGTGAGACTGGCCACATTACCTCTGCTATGTCATTTTCTCTCTTTCGCTTTTTCCAAAGACTTTCTCTAGAGATTCATGTGCTTTTGGAGACCTGAGCCCACCACAACTTCAGCAATGGGACTATGACTTACAGAAGTACTCAACACATACCATAACTTATGATAGGTATGCTATCTAGTCAACAGTCTGTCTGAGAACTAGGATGTCTTGAAAAATTGTGTTACATTCTCTACCTAATTTGTAGGTATGACTCACACTTAGGGCATCTACTGTCTTTTTGTTTAATTACTTGTTTGTCTGGTTCAGGCTACCAGGAAAGCTATACCAATAAAAATACCTTTGTCATGGGATTAGGAAAAACATAATCAGGCAGGTACAGAACTCAATATTATCATTATCTCAAGAATTAATGGTGTCTGAAGTTTGAGCCAATATGAAAATACACTGGGTTAGCAGAGTTGAGTTTGTAATGTTTCTTATAAAATAAAAGGTTTATATATAACAATTTACCTCATGGAGTCATTGTACTGTTTACTTTCTTATTAAGAAAGAAACATAGAAAGAAAAAAGTAAAGTATAAGCTATGTTGTTTCCCAGTACAATTTCACATCTGAATTTATATTTTTATTCTTTCAAGAGGATCTGCATCCTCACATTAACCACCTCTCTGCTCTTAAAAGGCATGTGTGTAGGGTTTCTATAGTGAGAATATGTCTCTATTCTCAAGGAACAAAATCTTTAGTTTTTAGAAATCAAGTTTGAAACTATCATCAGGAACACTTGAAAGACAGCATGATAGTTTTTGTTCAGGTATAGATGCTTTTAAAGGTTAAACATTGTCCAGTAGTTTCTCAAAACTCTCAGTTTACCAAAGGAAGTAGTAGGATGTGAGACAGTCTGTCTTCTTCCATTTCTGACCCATTTCCCAGAGAGACTGAAACATTTCAAATGTGTGAGAGTGAAGAAAACATATAGCTTAAAACTAACAAGCTCCTTCAAGAAGTGATACACACATAGAAAGCTATTTAACATACTCTGAACATAAGGAGGAGGAAGACTCAGTATTTGCGGAATCAAGGATTTTCCTGGGCTTTGCTTCTTTGCTTTGTATATGTAATATATAACATTATTAGTCATATATCTATATCTGAATATAATTATATACATCAATACAATTGTAGTACATAGTTTTAAACAAGTGAAAGAAACTCATATTTTATGAGTAAATATAGATATGTTTGAAGAAAGGAAGCACATATGAATGCATGTAAAGGGCCTCACACAGGTGTCAACCTCAAAATGCTTAAAACATTGGAAATGAAAGAAGCTACAGATAACAGCCACAAAGCAAGAAAAAGCAGAAACAAGATTTTATCACATATTACACCTTTATTGCTGGAGTTAAAAAAAGGTGTACCATTGCTATTTTCAAGGCTCAGCTGATTGTTCTAAAGCCCTTTTGACCATAGGTATCTGGTGGCTTCTAGTTTCTCTAGAGGATTCTGAAGCCTCTGAAGTTGACTTCTAAAGAGGACCATATGGAATACTTGCACAGGCCACTTTCCAAGTAAAACTGTAGCCATTAAGAAAGGATTATTCTTCACCAGAAAAATCCACTCACATTTATATAGCAGTAGCTAAAGATCGAGGATCCTTGACTCTGATTCCTGCTTGTTTAGAAGAAGAAGAATGTCAATGGAGTTAGTAGTGTTAACTATTATAGCATAGTAAAACAAAACAAAGAAAATTCTCATCAAGAGATTGGAATATCTATCATGGGTGGAGACTTAACCCTCCAGTTGGATACTTCAATCCCCTGGCTTCAAACTGAAATCCAGGTCTCATAATATCTAGATTAATTGAGTTAACCTTGGAGCAAATCAGTAGTAAATAGGGTAGAAGTCAGACGACCCATGCAGTAAGGGGCATGAGACATGGTTCTACTTCTTTCCACTAAATCCCTTTAGTCTAAGAACTAGTTGATAGGCTCTAAATAACTGGTAAGCTATAAGGGACCTTCAGTCTCATAGACAGGAAATTTAACAAGTAATCTCTAACAATATTAATGAGGAGTAAAGGAAAAATAAAGTAGTATTTTCAAGGATATTAAAATTGAAATGTTTTGAGTTGGAGAGATGGATCAGTCGCAAAAATGTTTGTCAGACAAGCTTTAGAATCTAAATTGATCTCTAGCATCAAAATAAAAAGCCATAGGCAGAGGCACATTTTGATAACACAGTACTTTGGATGAGGGTGAGACAGGAAGATACCCATAGCACATGGGCCAATCAGTCTAGGTGAGTACATAAGTTTCAGGTTCAATGATAAATCCTATCTAAAAAAAAAAAATACAGTAGACATTGGCTGAGGAAGACACCTGACATTAGCCTCTGTTTCCCACAGGTACATGCATATAAAGGCACATGCACACATGTTTACATACAAACATATATGTACATACACATCTCTCATTCATATATGCACAGAAGAATTTTAAAAGCTTGAAATGTTTTATTCTAAAGCATGTCAAACATACTTATGCTACGAATTTCTTGGGAATCTGGTTAAAATCCTGATTCTGACTCAGTTTTGAGGCAGGCCTTGGAATTTTATATTTCTAATATGCTTCTAGGTGTGCCAGAGCTGATCATGGGCATTTGCACGATGGACTCCAAGTCTAACTACAGATAGTTGTACATCCACATCTATTGATGCACTTCTCAAGACAGCTAAGAAACAGAACCAACCTACTACACATGAATGGAGAAAGAAAATGTGGCACGTGTACAGAATAGAATGTTACTCGGCTGCAGAGAACAATGGAAATTATGACATTTGGAGGAATATGGATAAAGCTGGAGATTCAGCGAAGTAACCCATGTTCAAAAGATAATGCTGCATGCTTTCTTCCACTTGACAATCATATTTTTTCCATATATGGATGTATATGTTGTAAATATGTAGATCATAAAGCTAGAAAGCAGACTGTTAGATATATGGGGATGGGCAGAGGGGGAAATGTATGTAAGAGAATTAATGAGAAAGAAAGGAGACCACGGGGCCAAGAGGTCAGAGGGCATTGGGACAGGAGAGGAAAGTGAATAAAAAGTATCAGGCAGAACAAAGTATAACAATGAAAATACTGTAATGAAACACATTTCTTTAAATGTTTATTAAAAATAATAAAAGAAAATTTAAAAATACTAAGACACATTAATTTAAAAATTGAATTATATTTGTAGTTGTGTGAGGTGCGCATGTGGATAGGTGCATGACTATGCATGTAAGTGCACATGAACATATGTGTATGTGTTCCTATGGAGGCCCCTGGTTAATATTTAGATATCTTTTTTAATCATTCCCTACTTACATATTGAAATAGGTCTCTCAGTTTGACCCAGAGCTTGACAGAACTGCTAGAAGCTCGTCTTGCTTAAAAATTAGTTCTGAGTTCTGGAATATCAGTCAGGGGCTCATGACATCTCAGCATCTGGGGATTCAATATCCAGTTCTCCCTCTTACGTTACTATTGCTTTGACTACAGAGGGATCTCTTCAGCTGGCCCCAATATTTTAAACATATTTCAGGGTCCATGAGATTGCTCATCCTTATCACATACCTCCTATCTATGGATGCTGCCTATTAAGTACTCCAGATGGATAGGGAATAGTTCATCCCTTTAGACTTTAGGGGTTTAAATTCCAGGGAACTTTGCCTGAAAATGGGTGACAAAGAGAAATAAGTCTTTTTAGATCTTGAAGCAATGTCTTCTAAGTTTGATCACCAGAACTGTTGGAAGAGAGAGAGGACTGACACCTGAATGTCCCCACTGAACTCCACATGGACACATATACATGTGTCTCTCTCTGCCTCTCTGTCTCTCTCTGTGTCTCTCTGTGCGTGTGTGTCTCTCTCTCACATACAACAACAACAACAACAAGTAGCTCATATTGAGATAACAAATGTCGCTAAAAATTCAAAGGAGATCCTGAATCAAAAGCAGATTGAGGTGTCATCAGCACATGACCACCTGCATTACAAGATTAGTTAGAGGTGAGCAATGAGTAAGAACTGAATGCTAGTCAACACTGACATTTACAGTGGCCCCTTTCATTGGAACTACCCAACATTACCTATCAACCACTCAGATGGACAAGGAATGCACATTTCTAGATTTCTTTGGGCCTTGGATGTTTACACCAGGGGAACTTTGCCTGAGAAAGGTTGAGAGGGAGAAAAGAGTCATCACAGTATTCTGGCAGTGAGTGGTTGGGATGTTGGAGCAATGTTGGTAGCCTAGAGCTTCATGTAAAAATGAATCATGAATGAAAGAGGAATGAGCCATATTTAAAACTAAGAGGCTAAAAAACTGAGACAGACTTCATGATTGTCCCTTCCTCCTATATGGCTATGACAAGACAAGTTTCTGAGGAGAACAGGAAAGCAGATTTAATTTGCATAAGGTCAGCAATACAATACGATATTTAGGCAGTAAATATCAGCATCCTCTAAACATTGGGAGAAATGGGCTTTGGGTACATTTTAAACAGAAAGTTTTGAAATATTTATTTGAAAGCTGTAACATTTTTAAAAATGTTAATCTAAGTGGCCCAGTAGAGGAAACTATTCAGTTATTCATAATTGGGAGGATGTAATCTTTAAAGCTTTACCCAGGAGACAGGTGGCCCACGGATATCCAAGCAACAAAGAGATTGGTTTTAAGAAATAAATGAGTGTTTCTCTCGCTTTAACAAAAAAATAGGCTGACATTTTGAATATTGATTCCTTACTGTTTGCTGAACCACAGTAGAGAGTCTTTATAAGTTGCCATTTATAGAAACTTTAGGTTCAATATGTGGGCTCAGCTACACGGTCCAGGTATCCAATGAAGACAGTGAATTCTAAGATGAGGAATTTATTGTCACTGAGATCCAAATGTTCACTGTCTGTTGCATTCTTTAGTCTGTTGGTGCAGCTCATGTAACTTGATCCTCTTGCTAAGTAACTTCAGTGCTCACACAGGAGTATCTGCTAAATTTTATTTAGCACCCATCATATTCACTGAAATTATTTTGTAGTACATCATAGGAAAAGCAAAAACGGAGAACATCTGAAAGTAACCTCACAGCACTACTTAAGAACAAGATGAAATTACTCAATGTCTGCTCTTATTATCATGAAATCATGACAAGCAATGGATAGCCTTAGATTTTTCAGACCTGGGTTAGCCAATACACATGCATCCAGCACTGGGCAGAAATACAGGCAGAACTTCAATTGCCTAGTAGAGTGACTTGTGATAGTTCTTTATCCAAGCACATGGACTTCCTAGACACCCAAGCTGGAAAACACCTGGACACTCTTGACCTTCCTTCAACTTCTTATTGAACTAACACACCTATATTGTGAGATGTGGTTCTCATATTTTACTGTTAATTCTTGCATCTCTTATTTTCATTTTTTTTGCCTGTTTCCACCTCTCATAATTTATAATCTAAATTTCTGAGATGGTGCCTGACGTGCTGGTACTTTGAAACAGCAATTGTTCTGCTAAACCACAGGTCTATCTCCTCAAAAGTTGCCATTTAAAGTAACTCTAAGTTCAATATGTATTTATAAGCTGCAGGTCTACAGTTTTTCAATTTTATCTCTTCTTTGATACATGAAACCATCTTTTGCTATAGTAGTACATACTACTTACCCAGTATGACTTCAATTCCTAGACCTTAACTTGTCTTCATCATTATCTCTACATTGCTTATTGATATTTGAAATATAGGACAATCAAATTTGGTTCATATTTCAAGGATATATCATCAGTTCTATATTACATGCAAAATATTTTGGGATGTATAAAATCAGAATGAACTGTCATTTCTGAATCTCTATATAAGTTCAATCATATAGTCACTGCAGTACTAATATTTTGTTCAGTATATATGGTTTTCTATGTGTGTCCCTCATATGAAATTATTCATTTTTATATAATAGAGATTATTTTTACTCATCATTGAATAATCTCCCTAACACATTGATATAATGACTTCTCAA
Source organism: Mastomys natalensis (assembly GCA_021653895.1). Classification (NCBI taxonomy): domain Eukaryota; kingdom Metazoa; phylum Chordata; class Mammalia; order Rodentia; family Muridae; genus Mastomys; species Mastomys natalensis. The sequence goes on along the minus strand of JAJTUV010000256.1, from coordinate 960,579 downwards.
GCGCTTTGTCCAAATATGTTTAATGAATATTATCAACTTAATAATTATTAAGTAACTCATAACAAGTGACATAAAGAAATTTTGGAGTCATTTATTAGATTACATGTGGTACAGGTCAGAGAGTTTTATAAACTTCTAAAAAATATCAGAATGCTTTGGTTTGAATTTGATTTGTTCCCATCAAAACTCATGGCATGGCTAAATCCATTTTCAGAGAAGTTGGGAGGGAGCCGGTAGAAGTGTCTGCATCATTCAGCAGAAGCACTCATAAATGAGTTTTATTCTTCCCTCACTACTGAGTTCTCACTCCCAAGGTCCTTGACCAGTTTTCTTAGTAGACTGTAATGAATCAAATCTTTTTGTGTTTGCTTGCTTCTGAACACATCTGCTGCCTTCCTGCTTTGTGCCGTAAAGTGAAATAGGATAAGACTATCAAAAAATGTAGATGTCCAAATATGGACAGTCCATGACTCACAAATGTTAGCGTTTTATACCTATAAAGCACTTGATTTATTCTACTATATGCATAGATAAGGAAGCAAGACACCGTAAAAAAACAAAAAAACAAAAAAAACAAAAAAACAAAAACAATGTTCAGCTCAACAAGAGTTATATGAATGAGAACAATGTTTAACTCAACAAGAATTACATGAAAGATGGGGCTTGACTTCTTTGAACTGTCTGGGGGAGGTTAAGAAACAATGCTGTGATTTGCAGAAACCACCATGAGTGACATGGTGGCTTCTCATTGTCACTTAGGAATTCCCAGTGGTTGGGAGATGGAAAGCTTGGGGAAGAGCCTGTTGCAAGGACTAAATGACCATAGGTTAAAGGATAGACTGGCTTCTTCTGTCTCATAGAATTCTTTTGATGGTTAAAATACATTAGTTTCAGATAGAGAGGACTCAACCCAGCACTCAGAGATGCTGAACTCTTCCTGAGCAATAATTTTGGATGAGGGTGAAAACAGTCAGCACTTGTGCAGAATACAGGCAGGATTTCTTCAAGAAAGCTGAGCCCACCAGCTCTCAATCAAAGGACAGTAAGAACCAACAAACTTCATATGCAGAAAACATGCACCAAAGGCTTCAGAGGAGATCAAACCTACTCCAAACTATTTATTAGGAGAAAGTTTTCTCTCCATCCAGAAATCCCTGGGGTAGTAAGTAGGGTAAAACGTTGGCAGAATAGGTCTTTTAGAAGGAGAGGCTTTGTCCTTGAACCATTACCCTGTAGAGACTGCCTGACCCAGAACAAACAGTGATGACTAAGTATAGATCATTGTTCATTGTTTCTGCCTAGTCAGTGAAGGAAATGCTGGCAGAACAGGATAGATCAGACCAATGTAGTAAATCTCTCTATCCAGAAAGGTTTGAACACATGTCCACAGTGTTTCAGCTGACAGAAATACTGTGTTTCTATAGTGATCTCTACACCAATCTTGGGAAAATCTGAAATGCACCAAAAGCTTGCAAAGATGCTTTGCATAGATAAATTCATTATTCTACTGCAGGCAGTCTTGCAGGCAGAATCAGATGGGTTTTGTGTCACAAAACACAGGAAGTCCCCAAGTTACCTGGGGACTCCAGAGATTGATTCCGTGGACCCACAGTCCACACATACATTCTCTTAGCTGCTGCTCCAGATCCATTTCCTATTCCATTTCTTGTTAGGTGAGAGATGTAGACATAGAAAGCACACATGGAGTCTCGAATTATGGATTTTAGTGTTTAATTTTACGTTGTAATATGTCCACATCCAGGATTGGATTATGAACCTAAATGTCCCTCTAACAACCTTTGACCAGAATTTCTTTCTTTGTTATTCAAAAATAGTTTTGAACCTCTATGTGGAGTTCTTGGCTGACTGATCACATTGATCATTTCATCAATGCCTATGGTATTAAGGCCACTATATGTATCATGTCTTCTATAACTTAATCCAGTGGGATTTCTCAAGTCACATTTATACTGATATGAACTGAAGTATAGTTGATTCTTTTCTTAGAGAGGAAAAAATAAACTCTACTTCTTGAATATTTAATACTGATATAGATATCTCTGCACTATTCAGACTTATAGATTATAGAACTAATTATGTGCTCTGTAGAGTTCTTATTTGAAGCTGCTTTAATTGTATTCTACTCATCTTCATAATCTTTGTGAAGTATGACCACAAGATCAATTAGTTTTCTTTAATAGGGAGAGAGGAAGAAAGTGATTTGCTCAAGGTCACTTACTAAAAAGCCCCGGAACCAGGTGACAGAAAGAGCAGTTCTCATGATTCCTGCTTCTGTGTTCAACCCAGGAATCCTGTTGCCTCCAAACCACAACATGATCTCCAGTGGCTTTATTTCAGCTTAGCAGGCAGGACCCCTCCCCCTCCCCTGCCTCCTGAGTTGGTCAGCTAGCCAAGGAGGATACAACAAAAGGTGAACAAATTTCTTCCTCTCTTCTGACCAGAACACAGTGTACATATTGACTAGACAACAAGAGACAGAAAGCTGGCAGTTTACCTCCTCTTAGTGTCATGGGCCATGTTAGAGCACCTCAGGTTTATATTTATATTCCCCCCCTCCTTTTTATTTATAATGACATTAAAGCAGAGATATTGTGTACCTTATTCAGAGATTGTGTACACAATCTACTAAAAAACAACCTCCAACAAACAACCCCAAAGAAAACAGGTTTTAATAAATACAGAGACCTAAGCATTTCTTAAGTATTTTGACACTTTCTGATGAACATCATGAGCTTAATATGATAATCTTAACACAAAACTGGAGAGAGCCAGAGCTGGTCTCTCAATCCAAGGCTGCCCCATTCCTAATTTCCTTTATATAAGAGGAGTGAAGGTGAGTCTTTACAGAATACATTTTTGTTCCTTGGGGATGGAAGAGAAGACCTGAGGAAATCATTTTTTGGAGGCCAGCTTGGTAAGACACAGAAATGAAATGAAACAAGGGTCCTAGGGCTGGCTGTGGGCTGTATAACTAGTTAGCTTTGTGTTCTTAGGATAGCTAATCCAGTGATAAATGAATTCTATAGAGACACAAATGATTGCTGACTGAAGTGGATACTTGGAGAGTGCAAAATGATGTCATTTCCTATAGAGGAGGCCACTGAGAACATGGTCTTCCTCCTGAATTTTCTCTCTCTCTCTCTCTGTCACCTCTTCCTCCTTGTCACTGCTCTATTCTAAGGGCCTGGCATAACCTCAACATTCCAGATATATACTGCCATGTAAATATGCAGGATATTCTGACACTTAAAAATATGTCCAGAGCAAAGTAGGGCAGATGAGAATTATAGTGTAGCCTGCAGGCATAAGGGAGAGAAATGAGTAGGCAATACTTCACTTCGTGAAGCAATGGTAGTAGTTTTCCAGGCAACTGATACACAGGGGAATGAGATTATTAACCAAACCAACAGGCTAGGAAACTAATAAACTATTTTGATAGTATTTTAAAACCCATGTTTCATCAATGATATATCATCAAGTACAAGAGAATCTTTAAATTCTGTACTTATTTTAAAGACTCAATATTTTCATGTTATGATATTATTTATTCAAATGTGAGCTATCAAAAATAAATGGATAAGCTCATTTATATAAAGTATACAGAATAGTGATCAATATCAATAATGATCAGCTACTGCCTCAGTTTTCAATGATAAACTCAATTTCTGTGAAGTAATCAAAATGGCCATTTCCAATATGAAATGAAGAATCCTTCACTGAACCCTTATTAGAAGACTGAACTTTTGCTAAGTGTTGTGTATCTTATGCTGTCCTTGTAGTTGACTGTGGACTGAGAAAGCATCTTTAATGCATGGAAAACTAAGATCGTCATAAGTTTTCTCTAAAGGTATGTCTGTAGAGTTGGACCTTCATGGTGTGATTCCAGAGTTTCTGAGTAATTGCAAAACTAAGCAAAAGTGCTTAGGATGTTGAACATGGCAGCTGTCCTTATTGATGCAAATGACTAAAAACTCAAGACAGAGATACATGGTAAACATAGAGGTCTGCATTATTTACAGCTACTGCTTTCTATCCTATGATTTTTACCAGGTAGATGTGTACAGAGATTTCCTCATGTAGTTCACTGAATGTTCACAGAGTGACAGGATGGGCAATCATACCCTCATTCTCCACAGCCAGGTCACCCACGATGAAGCAAAGGCTGTTTGGAGTCCTTTTGCCCAAAGGTCCCAAATCCCAAGTTAGGATTGTTTCTGCTATGTTGTCATCAAGGCAAATTTTACAGAATGTCATAGGTTCCACAGAAGTTTATCAAATATGGTGTGTGCTCAATAGCACTCAAGATTCAGAAAGTAAAATGATAAACAAAACAAAGATTTTTCCTTCTGGTTGCTCTGGGATTGATAATACACAGGTAAGCCACATAGTTTTATTCTTTCTATTTTTTTTTTTTTCATTTGTAGTTGTAGGAGAAATTAATAGCAATGACAGAATTAACCTTGAGTATGGAAGATGACAAAAAATGATTTAATTAATTGTGAGAGTCCTGCTTCCTGTTATTGAGATTGTCGGTAGGCACACAGCAGGATGTAATTTGGTTTTGTGTAATACTATGTAAAACGGATCCAAATGGATGTAATTAAGTGTAGGATATTGACTAGCCAATCCACTTAAGTGAATATTATTGAATAAATGTAATTGTGAATTATTGCAATTTCTAATAGTTTCTGACATTTTGAGTACTTTCATTGTGTGCTTAAGAAATATTTACAAGATTGTTCCAATTAGCTGATAAATAATAGCAAATTTCAAATATGGATTGGTAGCTACTTTGAAAGAAATAAATTCCACACAGAGTCTATTGTTTAAATGATATAAAAGTAGAAATTGTTTAGATATTGTTTGTTTCTAGTACAAACAGTCTAACTAACATGGAGACAGTTATGAACAGGAGGAAGTAACATTGCCTCATCTACTGAAAATTGATTTTTCTAAAGTTTGAGTTTAGACAACACAGAAGAACTTTTTATTTTAGTGGATTCATTTCACACAAATGGATTTTTAATAAAATCTTCAGTTATTTCCTAATGTGGATTTACTGGTCAGTTTCTTTTCTTGTCTTGTTTATTGGTTTCTTTATCTTCCCTGAACAGTCTTAGCTGGAGGCAACCTCAGAATTGCAGAACACCAACACAGGCTTCTCTTTAAAGTAAAAAGAAAACGATGAGGATGAAGGCTGCTGGGAAAAATGAGAATCTTGCAAAGTATGGGAACTAGGGAACTTGGAATTATAAAAGCTTTCATTCAAAATCACAAATTAAAAGGCTAAAATAACTCACGTTTCAGAAACATATAATTTTAAAATGTGATTACAGTCTACAAAGCAAGGTCCTAAGTTGTGACACTCATTGTCTAAAGCTGCCAAAGAACTCCAAACAGGATTTCATAATTCTATGCAGCTATTTTTTAATCCTTCAGTTTTCTGAAGGATTCATGATATATAAAATAACAGCCATGGAGATTTCAAAGAGCACTGCAATAGTCTCCAGTTTAGAAGCCAGTGTCCCAGTTTTCAAGGTTGACAGTAGAACTTCATGCTCAATGAGATTATCTAAATGGAAAAACGGAGTATAAAGGGAACTCTGTAGTGGCCGTGGTCATAGAGTCAGGAAAGGCAGTGGTACTCAGGTCCTGTTGCTTTTGAGGTATCCAAGCCATTGTTGAAGGAAGACACCCGGGTCTTTTCTCTGATACCAGCTTCTCCCTGGACTTCTCTGGAACTATCATTCTGCCCTTTTTAGGACAAAAACACTTGGGATATTTCCACAGAAAAGGACTTTTGTTGAACTTTATTTGAATGAAATATGATATCTTCCACAACCCTCCCAAATGTTTAGTTACTTAGGATTTGAATACCAAGAGTTTACTCTTGCACTTTCATATCACCTTGTTCTCCCTGCTTTGTAGGTCATCTCTTTTCTACTCATTCTAAGATGCCATAGCACTTATTTCTCTCCCTCTGAATGACAAAGTGCACACTCTGCTGCCTGTTAGACATCTCCCTTTGGATTTGACATGTTCTAAACAGATGTCTTCACCTTCCACAATATCTGAGCTCCACAATCTTAACATTGTCAACTTGTATTCGTATTTCAGCATTAACCATCATCAACATAGTCATTTAGAAATTGAGCGTTATCATTCTCTCTCACTGTATCTCTCTATGTTTATATCAGTTCTAGTTAGTTTCACATTGGATGTATTAGGTCCTCTCTTTGCTCATTTCTGTAGTCACTACTGGAATTTCAGAATAATTACAATGTCTTCACTGCAGTACCATAGCCTTCTAAATCATTTCCTGTTTTCTAATCTTACTTTCTTTGAATCTATTCTCAACCCTGGAGTCAATATCACAAATATCACTCATTTTTTCTGTCTAAAATATTTCAGTGGCAACCTGCATGACAGACTGGTGATACTTTTAATGTATTTTATCAATTATTTGAGAATTTCATACCTGTATATGATATATTTTGAGCACATTCATCACCTAATCTTCCCCTACCTCTTCCTAGATCTTCTCCCTATTTACCCACTTTTTTCTCAACCTCATATCATTCTTTTTTTTTTTTTTTTTTTTTGTAAATGACTTACAGAGTGCAATTGACTGTTTGTGTACAAAAGGGTGGGGGTCCACTCAGGAGCATATGGCGGCACACCCTTAAGGAAGACTGATTTTTCATCCTCTAGCATCCATCAACTAGAGGTAGGTTCTTGATAGCTCTTAGCTCCCCCAGTGCTGGAATGTTGCCTGGCTTAGTTTTGTACAGGACAGTGCTGCTGATAAGTTCATGAGTTCATCAGTCATACCATATGCAGAAAACACTGTTTTGCCAGGGTCCTCCTTGACCTTTACAATGAATGAATCCCATTTATGGCTGAGTGCCTAACAGACACTTAATCTTTTCACTTAATGTAATTGAGAATTTCTTAATTAATGACTGTCCACTGCCCAACACTCTCTGATCAGGTCTGAGAGCTCCACTAAACTATGGCAATAGGAATAAGAATTTAGATGGCAGTTTGATTCTATATAAATTTAGCAAAATATATGTAGATTGATCCTTGGGGTCTATAAGCTCTCCAGCACAAGGTTTTACCCAGATAGTCAGTAGCCAGATATATTTTTGTATGAAGAATAGGCCTTAAGTCTAATCCAAAAGCATCTTGTTACCCTCATAATATTTCTGCCACTATTGAACTCATAGACATTGCTTGCCATGGCAGTCATTATGGTAACTCTCAGGCTCATTTCTGGATGACTCGTTTTTTCTTATAGCCTGGATAGAACCTTCTGGTACTATGAGACTTAGCCAGCAGGGAAGAAATTTTATGGTTAGTAACAGTTTGATTTCCCCATGTCCTATAACCAAAGTTTATACTATTTTCAGCAACAGGGTCTTATCATACATTTCTAGAGGACAACTGTTGCATAGCAGTTTCCCCTAAAGTTAAATAAAGGAGGTAAAATACCTAAGACAAATCATATATAAGTGAAGGAAAGGACATATTAGGGTAGGCTATTAGAGAAGTTGAATCAATAGGTTGTTCTAAGTGTGGATGGCACACTTGATCCTACAGGGATGTTCTGTTAAGACGTGAAGCAAACAATTTATGTAGCTCCAGAAAGTTTTAGAAACAGATCAGATTCATTGGGTTCCTCCCTCCTCAAGAGTATATAAACCATTAAGACCACTGAGAGTCACTCTTAGACAACCTAGCCAAATAACTATGAAGAAGCAGACTTCTTCTCCAGTCAAACTGCCTGGAGGTGGCTCAGACCAACTGAACCACCTAGAAAGGACACTCTCCAACATGTTGAGCTGCCTACACTCTGTGCTGTGTGCTCCAGGTTTCAGGTTTTGTGAGCTGTCACCCATGAGAACTGTCTTCATAGTCGGCTTTGAGTAATTTTTGCTTCTGTAAGTAACCTCTTACTCACATTCCTATTAGTAACTCTAATAAAATTTATTGGTTCACCAAATTGGATATAGGTCCAGTTATTACTTTGGTTTCTTGTGGACTCACTTTCTGTCTTTTTTTATGTAAAACCAACTGTAGTAATTTAATAATTTAAAAGTTAAATATGGTAGCATAATTTTTGTTATTAATATGTCCCAAATAATATAGGATATTCCCTGGGTCACCCTTGACTGTGCTTTTTATTTGGCCATCTGCATCTAAGAGGAACAGATTTCCTATTTAGGTAACTTTTATTACACACACACACACACACACACACACACTTACCTTACTTCCATGTTGCCTTTCAAACATTCTGAGTTATTGTTCCCTCTACCTCTCCTGCCCTATCTTTCCTTTCCTCTCCTTATTTTCTCTTAATATATAATCTCTCTCTTAATACATCTACTCTGTTCTGCTAGCATTCTTCTGTTTAGTTATGTGTATGTAAAATATGTCAGAGGCAGGGTTTGCTGTTGAAGTATAGGGATAGAAGCCACCCTCTCAGATCACCCTGCCTTGCCCTTGCAGAATCTGAAAACAGCTGCCTTGTCATCAGTGCTTTAAAATCCATAATGCCTTTTATGGATCATCATTTTCCTACTTTAAAACATTAGCATCTTGTTGTGTTGAACTGTATCCGAATTATAGAACTTGTATATAACCTTCTTGCTTTGCTTGACCATGTACGTTCTTTCTTCTCCTGTTTTGACTATACCTATCCACAGCAATAATCCTGGCAGGTAATTTCTCTACAACTGTGAAAATTCCTATTGTTTCTTACCTGTTTTACAGCTCTTGCTTCTTCCTGTTTCTCTGACAACTTCTCCCTTGTTTGGTGGTGTGTGTGTGTACGTCTGTGTGTGATAAATTTCAGAGATATGTTTGAAAATGTACTAAACCTCTATTAGACTGATAATTTGGCTTGGTCTGTGTTTTAAATGTGAATAACTTTCTTTTAATGTTTCATTTTGGGACTTAGCAACATATCTTTTAGATCCTGCAATTATACATGAAAAAAATTCTAAAGTATTGAATAAGAATATTGGTCTCCCATAAAAGATGTCAAGCAGATGGCTACCAAGTTGTCAGTCTGAATATTTGAAACTCTTCCACCTTGTGGTCTAAATTCATGTGTTGAAATCCCAAACGGTTTAGGAGGTGGAGTCTTTACTAAGTTTTCACGATTAGACTCAGTTATATCTTGGTCCTGTACCTCCTAACCACCATGGCTTTTAGAAATAAACACCTTCTGTACATAAGCCTCCCAGTCATGATATTTTACTACAGCGCCTGAACAAAATGAGATGCAATTCTCCCACACCCTTGTGGACAATCTTTGTCAATAAGATTTAAGATGATTATTAGAGAATAATGTAAATTACAGTATGAGACTTGACCATTGTTCCTCCTCTGACTCCTTGGGTATTTTCCTGAGCAGCTCATATCATAAGGAGGTGCTTTAAAAGGGATGCAGAGCCTCTCAATCATGCATATATGAATACAAAATGTGAATAACAATTCAATCATGAATTGGAAAAAACCTGGGAGTGTTATTCTGGGGAAAAAAAAAAACCCTGAGCCAGAGTGGCAGGGAGTTTGCGGTGAGATTGTGTCTCCTACAAATCTTAGAGAGGCTGCACCCAGAAAATCTCACCAACAAGCTGCCCAAACACAAGCTTAACAAGAAGGATAGCAAATACAATGCTAATGTGGAAGAGTAAAAGCCCATGAGGCCTTGACTCTAGACAAAGACCTACAGGCAACACAGAGCCAGTCTGGGTAGGGAGTTGTAAACCAGCAGAGTTTAGAGCATTGGTTCTGAGCCTGTGGGCCATGACACTATGGGGTTTGAACAACCCTTTCATAGGGATCACATAATAGATATCCCGCATACCAGATATTTCCATCCAGTTCATAACAGTAGCAAAATTAACAGTTATGAATTAACAATGAAATAATTTTATGGTCAGGGGTTAGTCACCACAACATGAGGTACTGAATTAAGGGTTTGCAGCATTAAAAAAGCTAAGAACCACTGGTTTAGCTGGAGGAAAGGAAGGGGAAATGATGTAATCATAATTTTAATACTATTTTAGAAAATCTGTTTCTCTTGGAAGAAAAACATCACAAATTCATTGTTCTTTTGAAAACATAGTTACCTTTTTAATTTTTTCCTCAGGGACAAGAGGAAAATTAAAATTATATTCCAATGAAGGCATGTTTAAACTTGAAATATCCATTTAAGATTCACACAAAAGATTAGAGTATTCCTGTTCGATAACTTCATGAAGTGTAAATGTATTCTTATATAAAGAATACATTGTTGGGCCAATATAAAATTACTAGGTGTTATTTTTATAACAACTTTGGTTGTATTTATACTGTGTTTAAAAACACGTCAGTAATGTGTCACCGACATTGACAGTGACTTCCATTTTCACCTCCTCTAGGAAATAATGAGACAAATAAGCCAAACAGATGTCTGACCATAGGCTAGCCTCTGACAGTCACAGGGCATGGGCCCTTAAGAGGTGATCTTCAGAAACTTAGAGTTCAGTATCTGCGTTATGCATGTTTTATGTGATCAGATATGCAAAACATCTCTGTATTTCATTTTTCTAACCCCATGAGAAGAGCAACTGAAAACACCTTCCACAGGGTGACTGTAGTTTGTTCCCTTTGAAGATGACATTGAAATTTAATCACTGTTGTAGTAATGGTGGGAAGTTGGAAGATGTCTTTCTGGAAGGAGTTTTACTTTCAGGAACTCTTTATTAGTTGCTGTGAGAAGAGTCTGCTTTGAATGTCCTTTTCACATTACTGTCATAGTCTCCTCTACCAGGGGGCTACTGACTGAGAACAGCTATTATGTCCACTAGAGGGTGAACATTTCAATCCATAGCATGTAGGCCCCATCGGACTGGACCCAGGAAAATTCTGTGTTCTCCAAATAGCTGTCTGAAAGGGCTAAAGCCTATAATTGATGAGATCCAAAATGTGGTTATTGAGAGGCAGGAAATGGAAGGAACCAGAAGATAATTGAATACCCACACTTCCACATCCTTACCTACCAGGAAGCAGTTTTGTAGGTCATGATGGAGAATCTTGAAGAAGCCACACAGCACTAACAGCAAACTGGTTTCCTATGCTGAGTAGTGTAGATTAGGGACTGACTCTCTTGCCTCTCCAAATCCTGTCAGCTCTTGCTTAAAACTTACCCTATAGTATCCTCCACCACATAAAGTGTGAGAATGTAGCTTTGCTTTATTAGAAGCACTGGCTAAGACCCTAAGCTCACCACATATTCATGATCTCCCTAGGGCTCCATCTAGGTTACCTGTTTTATTACCTACTCCCCATATTTCAATTACAGGTTGAAACTGAGATCTGATCACTCTCAGAACTCTGTCTCCATACCTGGCTGCTTCCCTGAAATCTCTGTCATACTATCTTGCTGTTAATGGCTACCACTACACTGCGAGCTCATAGGTATGTCAATTCAATGTTTTCCAATTTGCCACAAATGAATCCACAAGCTAGACCAAACTGTTCTTCTTGTTTTGCTCATTTTTTTTATAGTAACTGTCAAAGCATAAATAAATTTTCTAAACCAGGGACCTGAAAATGATCTTAATGCACCTTTTTCTCTTATCCCCACTCTGTTTGTCCATTCTCTCAACAAATCTTGAAAATTCTGCCTCTCTGGACACCTCATAAACATCATCACCACAGTTGTTCCTAGCCATTTTCTGCACTTCCACACCCTCAATTCATTCTGCCTATAGTATCTCTTTGGAAGAACAATCTGTGTGTTTTGTTGTTAAGTTTGTCTAGGTACATTTTTACATTTACTCTGACCATTATCTATTAATCCCTCATTAAAAAAATACTCCTCAGCTAGTATAGTGTACCTATATCCTATCTCATAGTTTTTATACCATGTTTGACTCTGATTCCAAATTAGTCAGGGGATTAAGATTTTGGACTTACTAGATTTTTATTTCCTACACATCTTTTAAATTACATACCCAATCTTTCCACATTCCCATTTTCTTTGTCTCATACAGTCTTACCTCTCTCTTCCCAGGCTTGTTAAATTTTGCCTCACCTTTGGACATCTCTCCCCAGCTAGGCTAGCCAGATGCCCCTCTGTTTCTCTTCTCAGGTCACTGGTTTTTGCCATCCTAGCAACTGCATCTTTGCCATTTGCCCCTACACCACCAAAAGTACTGGATCACCCCTCTGCTTTCCCTGCTTATAATCCGCCTTCCTCAGAAGCTGGTACAGTGACTGGTTTAAAATTATCACAACTTATAAACACCTTTATAAATAGGTTCACTTCTCTGCTTTCTGCTGTGTGTGTCTAGTCCCAGAACAGCCAGTATCTTTCTCCCAGAAATTTGGATGACTGCTGTGCTCAGGCTTGCCTCCACAGACTCTTTTAGCAGATGTTGCTTATAAAATTGCAAGTGGTGAGGTCAGAGTGACTTTTAAGATGTGAACTCTAAAGGAGACTATTTCATTGACTAGTTCTGAGAAATGACAAGAAGTAGATACTGCAGTTATTATTCAGTATTTAAAAATCTGTCTCCTTTTTTATCATTTACTCTGAGACTGATGAATGGAGCGTCAAAGCCCAGTCTTTAAGAATTGATTTCATACAAGTGAGTAAATTATACACTCATTAATGTTACTTGCCTGGGAGCTGGGACACAAGTCATTTTTCACTCATTATACCAGTTGAGCTGATATTTCTACTCCTTTCTACAGGTCTCTATCTTAGACATTTTATTATGTGGTGGACTATATGTGTTATACCTTTAAATATAATTTTAAGATTTATTTTCAATCAAGCTCTTCTCTCTCTCTCTCTCTCTCTCTCTCTCTCTCTCTCTCTCTCTCTGTATATACCAGGTGAGTGTGTGAAAGCTTTACATTGGGTGGGAGATGGTGATTAGGAGGTAAAGCTGTTCAATAAACCAGCAAGTAAAAAACTGCAGAGGTGAACGTGCTAGCACATACTTCTCTCAGACGATGAGGGTCTTAGTCAGTGTTCTGTTGCTGTGAAGAGTTTCGTCATAAGTAAGGGAACTCTGATAAGAGAAAGCATTTCATTAGGGCTTTGCTATAGTTTCAGAGGTTTAGCTTGTTATCATGACTAGAAGCATGGCAGCATGCAGCAGTGTACTGAAGAAGTAGCTAAGCACTACTGATTTGTAGGCACTGACCCTGATTTGTAGGCAGAGAGAGAGGAGAGACTCTGGGATTTTTGAAACATCAAAGCCCATCCCTACTGATAAACTTTTTCCAGCAAGGCCATACATTTGAATCTTTTTCATCCTTTCAAATAATACCACTTCCTGGTGACTAAGCATTCAAATATATGAGCCTATCAGGGCCAGTTTTATTTAAACCATCACAATGAAAAAAAAAGCACATTTGTACCACTATTTTATTACAAATTTTAGATTATGTACATCACATCTATTCAATGCAATTAATACATTAATTGATTAAAACTATCAGTTGTCTTTTGAAAGTGGCAATATTTTGGGAAACAGAGTATCATACTTTTATGCAAATGAGTCATTAGGTTAACTAACTAGGACAATACTTGTAAACATTATTTCATGGGGACTTACCAATGGGAAATAGGACCCTCAGATGATCTGAGTTATATACATGGAATAATGATGAAAACAGTAATTGAAAGTAGAAATCCTTCTCCCAAGTCTATTTTAGAAAAAAAAAAAGGTCTTCCAGAGTAAAGAGAATTTATCTTTTCATATATATTTGGGTTTTTTTTTTTTTTGTTTATTTATTTATTTATTTATTTATTATTTATTTATTTTTAATAATTATTTTACTTACCCACATCCCAAACGTTGCTCCCCCTCCGGATCCCCTCTCCTGATCCCCCACCCAGAGTTCTTCCCCTTCCCTTTGTCTATGAGAGGGTGCTCCCTTCACACCCCAACTGTGGCATCTACTTCCCCTGGGGCATTAACTCTCTACAGGATTAGGCACATCCTCATCCTCTTCCACTGAGGCCAGACAAGGCAGTCCTCAGCTACATATGTATTGGGAGCCTTGGACCAGCAATCTTCAATCTCCTGTGATATTTGTCTGCATGTGTAGGATGTGCATATGCATGCACTTTAGAGTGTGGATGTGTTTTACAATGTATGATGAATCAGAAGTCAGCTTTGGTGTCCTCTTCTACTGCTGCCCTCTTATTTTTTGAGACAGCATGTCTCACTGATCCTGTTTTGCTTAGGCTGGATGGGAATCTGCCTTTTTCTATTCCCCAAAACCAAGGTTAAAAATACATGCCATTGCCCTCCCTTGGTCCTTTTTGCTTCCTTTCAAAGAAGAATTAATACTAATTCTCTTCAAACTATTCCACAAAATAGAAACAGAAGGAACACTACTCAATTTGTTCTAAGAAGCCACAATTATGCTCATACCCTAAACCTCACAAAGACCCAACAAAGAAAGAGAACTTCAGAACAATCTCCCTTATGAATATTGATGCAAAAATATTCAATAAAATTCTTACAAACCAAATCCAAGAGCACATCAAAACAATCATCCATCATGATCAAGTGGACTTTATCCCAGGAATGCAGGGATGGTTCAATATATGGAAATTCAGGAATGTAATCAACTATACAAACAAACTCAAAGAAAAGAGATCATCTCAATAGATGCTAAGAAAGCATTTGACAAAATTCAATGCACATTTAGGGTAAACGTCTTGGAAAGAACCGAATTCAAGGCCCATACCTAAACATAGTAAAAGCAATATACAGTAAGCCTGTAGCATCAAACTAAATGGAGAGAAACTTGAAGCAGTCTCACTAAAACCAGGGACTAGACAATGCTGACCAATCTCTCCCTACCTATTCAACATAGTACTGGAAGCCCTAGCCAGAGCAATTAGACAACAAAAGGAAGTCAAAGGGATACAAATAAGAAAGGAAGAAGTCAAAACATCACTATTTGCAGATGATATGCTAATATACTTAAGTGACACCTAAGCATCCAGCGGAGAACTCCTAAACTTGATAAACAACTTCAGCAAAGTGGCTGAATATAAAATTAATTCAAAGATATCAGTAGCCTTCGTCTACTCAAAGGATAAACAGGCTGAGAAAGAAATTAGGGAAATGACACCCTTCACAAGAGTCATAAATAATATAAAATACCTTTGGTGTGAATCTAACCAAACAAGTGAAAGATCTGTATGATAAGAACTTCAAGTCTTTGAAGAAGGAAATCGAAGAAGATCTCAGAAGATGGAAAGATCTCCCATGCTCATGGGTCGGCAGGATTAATATAGTAAAAATGACCATCTTGCCAAAAGCAATCTACAGATTCAATGCAATCCCCATTAAAATTCCAACTCAATTCTTCATAGAAATAGAAAGAGCAATTTGCAAATTCATTTGGAATAAGAAAAAACCCAGGATAGTGAAAACTATTCTCAAGAACAAAAGAACTTATGGGAGAATCACCATCCCTGACCTAAAGCTGTACTACAGAGCAAAACTACATGGTATTGGTACAAAGAGAGGCAGGAAGATCAATGGAATAGAATTGAAGACCTAGAAATGAGCCCACAAACCTATGGTCAGTTGATCTTTGACAAAGGAGCTAAAACAATCCAGTGGAAAAAAGACAGCATTTTCAACAAATGGCGCTGGTTCAACTGGAAGTCAGCAATTAGAAGAATGCAAATTGATCCATACTTATCTCCTTGTACAAAGCTCAAATCCAAGTGGATAATGGACCTACACATAAAACCAGATACACTGAAATTAATAGAAGTTTGGAGAAAAGCTTCAAACACTTGGGAACAGGGGAAAAGTTCCTGAACAGAACACCAATGACTTATACTCTAAGATCAAGAATTGACAAATGGGACCTCATTGCAAAGCTTCTGTAAAACAAAGGACACTGTCAATAGGACAAAACGACAACCAACAGATTGGGAAAAGATCTTTACCGATCGTACATCTGATAGAGGGCTAATATCCAATATATACAAAGAGCTCAAGAAATTAGACTCCAGACAACCAAATAACCCTATTAAAAATGGGGTACAGAGTTAAACAAAGAATTTTCAACTGAGGAAATTCTAATGGCTGAGAAGCAACTTAAGAAATGTTCAGGGGTAAGGAGAGAACATCTGAAATGTAAATAAAATTTCCAATAAAAAAAAAAAGAAAGAAATGTTCAATATCCTTAGTCATCAGGGAAATGCAAATCACAACAACCCTGAAATTCTACCTCACACCAGTCAGAATGGCTAAGATCAAAAACTCAGGTGGTAGCAGATGCTGGCGAGGATGTGGAGAAAGAGGAACACTCTCCATTGTTGGTGGGATTGCAAGCTGATACAACCACTCTGTAAATCAGTCTGGTGGTTCCTCAGAAAATTGGACACAGCATTACCTGAGGACCCAGCTATACCACTCCTGGGCATATACCCAGAAGATGCTCCAACATATAACAAGGACACATGCTCCACTATGTTCATAGCAGCCTTATTTATAATAGCCAGAAGCTGGAAAGAACCCAGATGTCTTTCAACAGAGGAATGGATACACAAAATGTGGTAAATTTACACAATGGAGTACTACTCAGCTATTAAAAACAATGAATTCATGAAATTCTTAGACAATTGAATGGTACTAGAAAATATCATCCTGAGTGAGGTAATCCATTCACAAAAGAACACACATGGTACACATTCACTGATAAGTGGATATTAACCCAAAAGCTTGGAATATCCAAGATACAACTCACAGACTACATGAAGCTCGGGAAGAAGGAAGACCAAAGTGTGGGTGCTTTGATCCTTCTTAGAAGGAGGAACAAAATACTGATGGGAATAAATATGTAGACAAATTGTGGAACAGAAATTGAAGGAGGGGCTGTCCAGATATTGCTCCACCTGGGTATCAATTTTATGTGTAGTCACCAATGGCATACACTGATATGGATGCCAGGAAGTGCATGCTGACAGGAGCCTGATATAGCTGTCTCCTTAGAGGTCTACCAGAGCCTGACATATACAGAAGCAGACCCTCACAGCTAACCATTGAACTGATGATGGGGTTCCCAAAGGAGAAGTTAGAAAGAAGACTGAAGGAGCTGAAGGGGTTTGTTGCTCCATAGGGAGAGCAACAATACCAATCAACCAGAGCTCCCAGTGTCTAAACCACTAGCCTGGGAGCACATAGGGAAGGACCCATGGCTCCAGCTGTATATGTAGTAGAGGATGGCCTTGTCAGGCATAGGTGGGAGTCTCATGAAGACTGGATTCCCCAGTGTGGGGGAATTCCCAGGCAGGGAGGCAGTAGTTGGTGGGTGAAGACACATCCTCATAAAAGCAGGAGGAGGGGAATTGGGATAGGGGTTTTCTGGGTGTGTGTGGGGGAAATGGGGAAAGGGGACAACATTTAAAATGTAAATAAAATATCCAATAAAAAACATATATACATATATATGCAATCACATTAACTTTTATGTAGATGCTGGAGTTATGAATCCTGATTTATCCACTGAAACCATCTGCTCACTTATATTTTTAGTTGCAGAGTTTTCTATTTAGTGAACTAACTATCATTACTTCTTGTTACATGAAAGCCTTTTTATTTCAGTGAAACATCACTCTCTTCTTTATCACCTTTGTCTACTCCTTTCTCCCATCAAGCCCTTTTTTATTCATTCATCAGCGCTACCCCCTCTCCCTCTCCCTCTCCCTCTCCCCTCCCCTCTCCCTCTCTCTCTCCCTCTCCCTCTCCCCCTCTTCCTCTCCTCCCCCTCCCTATCCCCTCCTCTCACACATATACACACACACACTAGTGGCACTTTTCTCTTCTCAAAAACTTCAACAGGAATAAATAGAAGGTGTACTATAATGTATGGTTGTGCAATATCTCAAAATAATTAGAATCTCAGCTTTCCTATAAACTATCCCTCTCCCTCAACACACACACACAGTCTGCTCCATGATCTGAATGCATTGAGGACTGAGTTTTGTAAGTTCATTATTAAACAGTTATTCAAATCTATTCTTAGACCCTCTTGCGTCTCCTGCCCAGCTGGCTCTTAATTAGTGTTGTAATCAGACTATCAAGAGATTGCTATGATTCCAGTCAGGTGAGTGATAACCTAATCCAGCAAAGTTAAAAGCCTTTCTTACAAGGAATATTTACTGGATAATTTCCCTCTGGGTTTGACTTTAATCTATGTAATGAGAAAATGCAACATAGTTCACATTTTCTGGAGATAATGAAGCTATAGATGACCTGCCTGCATACAAAGTTACAGAGCAAGTGTTGATAACTGTATAGCAATTAATTATGCAAGCATCATCATCAGCCACCAGCTATTACTCATCTGAGTTTGCTTAACAACCATGCCAGCTCATGGGGAGGATGGAGAAATAAAGACCTTTAAATTATATTAATTTCACTCCTATTGTGGTGTTGGGACCCTTCCAGTAAGTCTTTCTTGCTAGGTGAATACTCTCTTATACAGCTACATTCATTTGTGTATTAATTTCAGAGATAGATGTCAAACAAAGAAAAGTTCGTAAAGCAATTGCCAGAATTAATACTTATAATCACTATGCCACTATTACTATTTACAGTTATGATTAAAAACAAATATCCATAGCAACTCCCACAAATTTCACTGCACTTTTATCTAAGTTGCATAGTCTTAGAGAATCCCTAAAAGTCTTAAATCTGAAGTTTTAGGGAATTTATGGAATTTTTAGAAAATTTATGGGCGGTATATTGATTACATACAAAAAATGGATGCTTAATCTTTGTTCCGTTAAAAATGTCATTTTGAAGAGTTTGTATCTCCTGATACCCCTAAAAAAGAATCAGTGTAGCTATGTTCTTTAGTCAGAATGCTAGTGTGCATCTAATAGTGTTCTCAGTGGGAAGATCTAGACATACAATTAAAATATCTTTAGAGTTATTAATTTACAAAGGCAATAATAACAACAGTGAGAAGATCTAGATGAGTACAAATGTTTAAGTGAGAAATATTTTTTATAGACTCAGCCGTTTTAATTTTGATCCTCAGTTGGTAGTGATATTTAGGGAGGTTTAAGCAGTGCAGCCTTGGTAGAGGAAAAATGTCACAGGTGAGGTTAAATCACCTCACCTACTTCCTCGTAGCAATCTCTGCTGCTTGCATGTGGTTCAAGAAGTAAACTCTCTGCTTCTCTGTCTTCAAACTGTATACCTGCTACTTGTTCTCATGTTGCCTCTATCATTATGAACTTGAACCTCTGGAATCATAAGACAAAATAAGAGTTTACTGTAATTCACCTTGGTAATGGTGTTCTACCACAGCAACAGAAGAGTAACTAATAGAAAAGGCTATACAGGAAGAAACAGGGCCAGTCAGCACCAAGAGAAGTGAGGGATAAAAGAGATGAGTCATCAGAGTCATGATAAGGTGTCAGCAGCCCGCCAGCCTGACTTTACCACCCAGTCTTGCTTCCATAAATTCCTGGCTCTTCTCATTTTCTAAAACAACTGGAAACCAGAGAATATGGAGTACTTTACTGAAGTCTATAAGAATGTAGTCTGGACAATTATAGGAAAGAAAAGCAAAAAATCAAGTGAGAGACAGCTAGCAAGTTATTGTAAGAAATTGTGCCTCACCATGACAACTGCATTTGAATAAGAAATCTAATAAGTACAGAGGCAGACGTAGTTCTCAGTAATACCAAACCCACCTAGAAATGCTTGCTTTGCTGATGGAACATCTGTAGATGGATACAGAGAAACAAATGGGAATAACAAATCATCACACACCAGGGCCTCCCACAGTCATGTTTATTAGAGGAGCAATTGTGTGGTCTTTTCAGGCTACTGTATGCTAGGCAGCCCATGAAGATCCACAGCATTGTTGGGGAGCTCTCTTAGCAATGGACTTGGTGCTCTTAATGTACATAACTAAAGTATCACCCACTCCTTTTCTAACATGATCAGAGGCAAGACCAAAGCTGGACTCCTATAGCCAACATTACTTGGACATTTGGCCCAGTTCAAGTTCCCGTGAAGACTAATTGACACCTTAGAGACCGGCAGATAGCCAGCTTCTCCTCCTGGTAGGGTCAGCCTGAGGGGATTCTGTGTTGCCTAAGATAACCTTCACTTATATAGGTTACCATTTTGTCACATACCATTCCTTTCCACATCAAATTTGTAAAATATTATTTAACTGGTAGGATAATATTTAAAGTACAAGGGGTCAATAAATATACCTGTGCAGTAATTACAACCTAACTCAATGAACTTGGTAAAGAATATTCCTTGTATTGGTATTAAAATGCTTTAAGTATGTGAAGGTTAAATAAGAGAACATCAAACAATTCTCGTATCAATATTCTTCCTTGGTCATTTTCACTTGTTTTTATGACATCATAAAAACGCCCTTAAAACTATACAAAAAAGGTGAAACTATTAAAGTGATTTCTTTATGCTTGATAATGGGCCAGTTTCAAGGAGACATGGTTGCTCATGTGTGGAATCCCATGTCTGAAGAGGCAGATGGCTTTGCCCAGCCTAAGAAACATTGTGAGCTCTAGGCCAACCAAGGTTACAAAACTTGACCTTTTATTTCAAAATATATAAATACATAAGTAAAATAAAAGCTTAAATACATCAGCTTCAAGTAATGCCAGGAAAGCTATTTGATCCACAGCCATTTTTACAGAAAACAAATGCCCTTTTTATACTGACTAATAATTTTTTCTGCTTACAAACTGTTATCATATGAACTAATTGAAAAAATGGTAACTAGGTTTCTAAATGTGTTTTATAGTAGGGAGATATGAAATAATTAGGAATGGCCATGCCTACTGAATGCATCGTATCATTTGATTTTTATTTAATAACTTTCACACAGGAAAAATGCCTGCTTTTTCTGTTGGGACAGGACCAAAGGAAAGCTATTCAAGGACAAAACTTAACCGTTCTTTCTTTCTTTCTTCTTTCTTTCTTTCTTTCTTTCTTTCTTTCTTTCTTTCTTTCTTTCTTTCTTTCTTTCTTTCTTTCTTTCTTTCTTTCTTTTTTTCTGTCTGCCTTTCTTTCTTTTTTTTGCAAAAAACCATTAAAGTGTGCGTTCATTATGATATATTTATTTTGGCATGTTCATGCACACACATATATGTTGAGTTGTGGCATGCTTGTGGGCATGGATCCTGTGGGTTGAATTGTGGGTCCCACGTGTCTGCCACCCCAAGGGACTGGGACCGTGGCTCAGGGAGGCAGAGACTCCAGAATTTGACTGTGTTTACTCCACAACCGGGACAGAATGGGCTGTGAGAAGCTGCAGGGCTCAGCTCCAGGGATGCGGAGAACACAGCCTGAGACCTACTGGGGCCTGGAGCTCTTGGGTTGGGGAATCCCCGGGCCAAGGGGCGACCTGGAACTGACTGGTCTCAAGCCCTTGGGATCTCAGGGACCGCTAAGAGGCTGCAGAAGGACCGAGATGGGGTGTATGGGCTGGATGGACCAGCAGCCGAAGGGTGAGGGAGAGAAGATGAGCTCTGGTGGTGCTCTGTGGGGAGTGAGACTCTTGGTCACAGTGACTTACTTGGCTGCGTCATGGCTGGCACCGCTAGCTCACTTGAGTTGGTAGCCTCTGTAGCTGGAATGTAGAGAGGTCATCAGCAGGAAATTAGAAGGAGGCTTGGTAGTTGATCTTTTCCAGGCCCCAAAGAAGAGAGGTAGTCCATGATCTTAAAATGTTTGTTTTCATGGAGGAAAATGGATGAAGCTATACGCCTCTTCCATGGAGGGCCTGAGGTTAAATACCTTTTGCAAGGAAGAGGGTATGGAAAGGAAAGCTTAATTGGCCTTTAGACATCTCATGAATATGGAGATGTCTTGAGGCTCTGCAGCCTGTAGTCACACCCTCTACCTGTGCTATGTGACTGATGGCCACAAACCTCTCTTTGGGAGGGGCTGTAGAGGGTTGTGGCTATGTGAAAGCAACCAGGGGTCTCAGGAGCAAGGCCAAACTCCTACCATCCCTGAGGGTGTCTAGGATTCAAAGCCAGCTTGACCATGTTCCCAGTTGCATCTCACAGCCCACTGCCCCACATATATACATCTAAAAGGGTATTAATTCAATCATAATAAAGCAAAACAATGTTTATTGTGTTATCTGGGAAAGTGACAAAAAGCAAGGAAATAGGAAATGAATCATAATAATCATAATAATGAGACTATCTCTCAAGATTCTAGCAGTTAGAATTCAGCACCAAATTACCAGCTTCAAATAGCTACTGGTGCATATGAGAATGTGTGTCAATGACAGCAAACCACAGGACTCTCGTTTAAGAACTACATTGCATTATTTGTCCCTGTCTCTGTGATCAAACACCTGAGGAAAGCAATGTGAGGGAAGAGTGGTTTAATTCAGTTTATGGTTCGGGGGATGTAGGTTACTGTGGTGAGAAGGGACGCAGCAAGTGGAGATCTTTTGGTCGTAGCAGATGCGAGCAAGCTGAAGTGCAGCCCACTCACATCTCTGTGGACCAGGAAACAGAGTCAGACAGGAGGGAGGTGCTCCTATGTCCTCCATCTCCAAAAGGATCCTCAGCCTAGCAAAACAGGGTACCAGCTGGGATCAATAGGGACCTTTTCCATTCCAACATCTTTGTATCCTATCAATATGTACTGCTGTGAGAGACTCTGGAGTCTGACTAAAGTTTCAGTTTGGGTTCTCTGATGCTGTATATCAAGGTCATGCATATTGAGTTCCCTGGGGACATACTGGTTATATCTAAGTGACTAGATGCAAGAGTAATTGTCTCTATTTCATTGGTTTCTGAACTTTGAACAAGGGAGATTCATTGCTCTTATTTTAAAATGTATATTTTGCTTTTCTGAAATAGATATAGCTGTGTGCTTCAGCTGTCAACCCTGTAGTTTCTCAGCCAGAAGGAAGCATGAGAATCACGAGACTCAGATAGCTAATACAACTTACAAGGCTGGAACACTCAGAAAGTTATAGATTCTCAAACCTCTTACAAAGTTATAAAAGCCATAAAAAGTTTCTGAGCAGGAAGCTCTAGGGAGACAGCTTTCCAGAGCAGTCATCTATGGTATGGAGCTGCCTCTGAGTCAAGATACCCCTGTAAGGAATCTCAAAAACCTCACGGTTTGCTAAGACAGTCTTTCTTGAGTAAACATATGTTTGTTTTCATCTCCTCAGAAAGGCCATACCCTTGTCAGGATTCATTCTAACATGCTCAGAACTCCTTATCTGGTGACTCATCTTCCTCCTGACAATAAAGGTCAATTAGGTCAGTAAGAGCCTCATCTATGGTTGTTACTCAATTCTATGTGACAGCAAAACACATTTTGAATTTTTAAAATTGATTTTCTAAGTACATGATAGAAATTGAATAGACAGTAACTCTTTGGTAGATGTACAAGCAACTCAATTGTTTTATAGCACACAAAACAAATTGAATACAAATGTTCTCATCCATTTTATTTGTTCTGTAATAGAATAACCCCATTCTGAGCTTACATCTTACATCAGCTGTGTAGCTCATAAGCTGCTGAGCAGTATTTTACCCAAGGAACAATTCTCTGCTTAGGAGTTTTGAGGCAGGTATGGATTACTTTTCTGATTATGCTGTTGCTACTGCTTTGAACCCCAGCTGTTTTTCCAGGCATGCATCAGAGGCCTACAATGAGCAAACTTAATACAGAGCATTACTGGTTTAATGAGCACTCCTGATTTTGTGATCAGGTTTTTCATTGTCAGTTTCTTAACTATAGTTCACAAGAAGTGTCAACCTCCATTAAACAGAGCTCAGCTATCCTCCCAGTTACTAAGAGTTTTCTGATATGTTAAGCGCAGCAGATAGCTAAGTCTGTGTGCTGTATGTGGTCCATGAACAAAAATCAAAGCAGTGTTGTATATTCTGCAAAGGGTTCTTTTAGCACAACTAGATGACCTTATTTATAAGCCTCTTCTTACTATCTAATATGGTAATCGAGTCTTGGTTGCTTGCAAATCATTACCTGTGTATCTTGTTAAAGGGCAGATTTATATGTGGTGAGGATGGAGTGGAACCATGTGCTATAGTTGTTTTCCTAAAATTTTACTTTTATATTTAATGGTAGATTATAAGTGTATGTGTTTGAAAATAATATTCTTTGTTTCTGATAAGCTCTTAGGTAACATCTGTGTTGCTGGCATCAGTCCACTTTGAGAAATGTGTTTGAAGAGATGAGGGACAATTTTTTCTTGTCTATGTCTGTTGCTACCATAAGGCTAAAGATTAAAAGTTATTGAGGTAGATGAATCTGAGTAGACAAGAGTACCTGAAATGGAACTGGCCTGTTGCTTTTCAGCAAAGGAAAATGGAAGTCTAGCAACAAAATCTCAGATCAGTGTTCTCTTTAGCAAGAGAACAGAGTTAGTAAAAGAGGTGAGATTTATATGGTTGCATAGTTGACTCTACCTCTTTGGTGAGCAGAAGACTTCTGCTAGATCCCAGACATGGGATCTACTAAAGGAGAGACAGACATAACATCTATGAGCATCTATTAAACAGCTACAGAGAAAAGAAATATTTGTCTTGCACATAATGTACAATTCAACCTCCACTGTTCAATTTCTCTGATGTATATGTAGCACCTGCTTCCAAGAGCACTAAATTATGAGCTGGGAGAAGATGCAAAGTGGTATATGCTTTGGATTCTCCCTTTGATGCCTTACAGAGAAGTTGGGGAATTATATATGCATATCAAAATATTATAAATAAGAAACAGGTATGATTGGGTTGAAGGAGAGTTCTAATATACTATAGACAGTTAGATAATGACAGCTTATTAATAGAAAATTTCAATATAGTGAATACAAAGACTTTGAATGTTCTCAGTTACAAAGAAATCATGTGTCTCAGGTGACATGTATACCTACTATCCTGATTTGATCATTACAAATGTTATATGGGTAGAAATGCCACACTATATTGCATAAATATGTAAAAGTTATATATTTTCTTTTTAAAATTTATTTAATTATTTAAATCACATCGTAATTTACTTATTCACACAGGGGTTTATAAACACAAAAAGACAGAATGTGGGGAAGGGAATGGCACCGGAGCATAGGTTTCAGGGAGTACAGATACCTTTCAGAACAGGGTATCAGCTGGTGTAGGTTCAGGGGACAGGTCACTATGACTCTGCCTATGATTCACTTGCCCTTATCTAAGTTGGTATGTCCGCTGAGGCTGCCTATTTATAAGACTATGACTACTCAGGCTGATAAATTTCCACAGAAGCTGCCTGTTTACAATAGCTTACAGCCTTCTATATTTCAAGTAAGATACGTATGAATAGACATGAGGCTTACAAGTGTGGCATAGTATTCTAGATCTGAAATCAGAACTGATGACTTCATGTTTGGATGGGCACTAGAAGTTCAGGACTTCTGCCACCCACACTATCCCCATTCCCCAGTCTCCACAATACTTAGTGACTGCTTCTGTTTTTCCCAGTATCTGAAAGGCTTTTCATTATTTTCAACTATGCCTATCTTCATTTTGTCTGTTAAAACCCAAATCATCAGGAAAACCTCTTCAACACAAACCTCTTCAACACTGTCCGTCAGAAAACCAAGCACCTCACGACCCTCATCACCCCACTCTCCCGCTCCTCTTCTTCACCCTGCTCAGAGCACACATCTAGACCACTGAAAGGTGCTTCTGGGACTTTTGTAATCTCTTCTCTATCCTTTATGAAATCAAGTTACTCACCCAGAGGACCACTCACTGGGTACTTACAAACACACTTTAGAGCTGTCCACACTTCTTTTACAAAAGAGAGGTACTAAAACTTCTCTGCCATGCACACATGCAAACCATTACCTCATCCATTCCCAGCCTAAGTCTTCAATTCAATGCTTTTTTCCTTATGCACCCTGAATCAGGACTCTTCTCCCACAAGTGAAAATGTTCATTTTTCTCCATCCATTAACTGGGCTTTATTTTTCCAAATCTGGTGGTCCATTTCTGAACTTATTCCACAAGAGCTTCAGTAGCCTGTGACCTGATGATCACTTGCTCTCTTTAGGAAGTCTTCTTCTCTTACCTCCTCATCAACATGACTATGCTTTCCCTGAAAAACTCACTGGAAGATTCTTACTAGTGAAACCTCAAAATTTTGTAGCTTCCTAGGGCTTGTTTCTCCTCTCTGCTTCTCTCCTTCTATCTTATTCAGCTTCTGAGGTTTCACTTGGTTCACATATTTTAAATCAACATAAAGCCAGACTTGGCAGCCCAGGCCTATAATTGTATTGACTTGGGAGTACGGGGCAGGAGAGTATGGGGCAGGAGATTGCAAGTTTAAGGCTGACCTGGAACAGAAAAATGGTGCTATGCCAGTCATGGCAACATAGTGAGATCTTATCCCAAATCAAAGGTAGAAAGAGGGAAAGGGCTCTATCTCTGTGGGTTAAGTGTTTGCCTAAATTACACAAGGTACTGGACTCGATCCTATTAAGTGAAAGAATGAAAGAATGGATAGAATGAAAAATACATAGTGTGAGCCTTGGAGATTTTTTTTTTATTATTATTATGAGGTGAGGTAAGATTCCTGATATAGAACACTGCAAAGAACGAGGTGCAAAGTTGCCATATCATTTCTAGCAAGGCTTAGGGCTAAATAGTCAGGACTATGGCAGTCTTATCTTTGTAAAACAAAGAAAAGGACTGAATCTGGTGATCGGAGAAATACAAAGCACGAGGGCCACTCAACACCCTCTGTGCATGCTTTGGCCATTACATAAACTGCACATAACCATACGAAAGCTCGGTTGGTTGGAGATGAAGGAACAAAGGGATATCATCTAGCTTTGTGATTAGGGATTAATCAGTAGTATTAGAGAAGATTGCCCTTGTTAAGAAACTTTAACGGGTGACTAGACCAAATAAAGAGCAGCAGCAATGTGGATAGGTATTGTCACTTGTGGCATTTAGGATAAGGAAGAGTCAGGTACACTCTAGTTCTACAGCTGTTAAATTTTGCTTGTTAAATCTGTCAAAGGCATGTGAATTTTAGGTCTGAAGTTTAGCACAGTTATCTAGAGGATGTCCAACCTAACTATGGAAGATTTGAAAGATTATATTCACCAGAGTTTCTGATCACATCATAATCTGTCTCTAACTTCATGTGTTTCCATGACTCTACCTTGATTTATACAACACAGCTTAGTTGTAGAAGAACTAGTACATAACCACGAACTACTTAGAATTGACTAAACTGCTCCATTAAAACAAACATTCATCTTATAATTACTGCCTTATAAAAAAGTTTGATGTGTATGTGTGTTGTGTGTGTGTGTGTGTGTGTGTGTGTGTGTGTGTTATATGTACCTGTACATGTTTGTGTATGTATACATGAGTTGAGGTTAGAAATTGACATTAGGTGTCCTTCTTTTTCTATCTTCACCTTAGTTTTTAAGATAGTCTCTTCACTGAACCTGCAACTTACTTATATTTGCTATACTGGCCAGCAAGATCTTGGGATCTGTCTATCTTGGACTTTGCAAAGCACTGAAATTTCAGATAAGTGTTCATGCCAGGCTTTTTATGTAAGTACTGTGGGAACAGTATCCAGTTCTCATGGCTGTGTGAAAAGTATTTTACTTCCTAAGATATCTCCCTTGTTCTTCATTAATACTTTCCAAGTAGCTTGATAACTTATAGATCTTATTATAAAATGAGTCAAACACTTTTCTTCCTATTCTTCCTTCCCTCCTTCCTTTTTATTTCCTTATTTTATTTTGGTAGAACTTTGGGTCATGTGTAAAATTCTCTAGCTAATTTTTGAAGGAATTCATATTTTAAGAATTCACAAATTTCCACAAGGCAAAAGGTTTTAGGAGTATGCTGTGAGCTATCTTACTATTATCTTAAAGTTCTCAATTGTAGTGACTCTCTTGATGATTCTTTTTCAAAAGGATAAAAGGCTACATAAGTGGCATCAAAGAACAAGATAATTAAAATACTAGTAACAGACTGGGGGCAACTGTGTATTATTTGGCTTTCTGTTGCTGTGGTCAAAATATCTAAGGGAAAGATTTTATTGTAAAATATTCATTCTAGCTCAGTTTCTGAAACTCCATTGTTCTGAGTTTGTGGAGAATCTGAACATCATGTCAGTGGGTACATGTGACACTGACGGACAGGAAGCACTGAGAAAGTGGTGGAAAGTCCCAAAGGACAGGGTTCATCCCCCACCCAAAATGTGTACCCAGTGACTTACTTGCTATAGCTTTTCCTTTCTCCTTAGTTTAAAGCCTTCCTAGATACCATCACTAGATGAGGATAAACCTTTCTATATGAGTCTTTGGTAGATAATTTGTGTCCAAAGCACCCTGCCAAACTTCACACTCATGACAGTCTATGCCTTTACAGGATATTTGTTATAACTGGCCAAATGTAGAGGCAGAAGCAGTCACTGGTAAAGGATAATCTCTCTGTCTCTCTCTCTCTCTGCTGTCTCTCTCTGTCTCTCTCAGTCTCTCTCTCTCTCTCTCTCTCTCTTCTCTCTCTCTCTCTTCTCTCTCAAACTCTCAGAAACCTGACCATTACATTTTCTTTGTATGTTCTTTCTCCCTTTCTCCTAAATCCCATTCTTTAGTGTAAGAAGGTGGATCTTGTTCCAGAGCCTGTCTCCTGTGCTATCTTATTTGTATTATTTTAATGACTCTTCATAATGAACCAATGACAGTGCCCAGGATTCACAGCACCCCAGGAAGCCAGAAAACTAGCCCTGGGAGCCAGTTTAGGCTCTTTTACTAGTGGTTCTAAAGGGTTAAGGATTGCTGTAGGTAGAATGTTGAGTACAGATGGGAAGAATGTTGCCCACTTATGGCTTGGTTCCACTATTTTTCTTTTCAGTGAGGGGTATTCTGAGGTAGAAGACTGTCCTGCAATTTTGCCAGGGAGTGAGAACAGAACCTCCTTGTTCCCATAGGTTCCTTGGACACACATCCCCTCTGCTCTTTTTTTTCCTCATTCGTTCACAACTTGCTCGTGCATTAATTTTGCTATGGACTCTTTGAGCCTCTTACTTTGAAGAATCAAGCAAAAACACGATTGGAAATGTGTTTTGTTAGCAAGTAGCTTTTGTTTCTTTAAAGTGTCTCCAGTCATGAGCTTGAAAGCATATTTTCCGAAAACAACTGTATTCACACTTAAGAAGAATCCGATGCTATTATACTTACATAATGCATATATAATATATAATTAATATATATATATAATAATAATCAATATATAATCAATATAGAATATAAAATAGAATATAGAATAACAGAATATATTTAGTATGTATTATATATAATAGACATATACACATACATACACATACATATATTTCAAATGGATGTTTCAGTCTAAGAACACTCTGTTACCCCAAGGAAAACACTCTCCTAGAGGTCGTAGAAATGCACAAACACAAGGTCAGTTGTAAAGTAGAGAATTTTCCATTTGTATTGCTACCTTTTATTATATTTTAGGGTCTTAAAACTACAAGAGGCATGCAATTGCAGGAGCAACATTGTTCAAAGATGTGTATTTTTAAATATAAAAATCTTTCTGCAAATTTCATTTTTTAAAGTTACAAAGAAACCTTACTTGACTGTCCCTTTCAGACTGGTCAGTAAAGTACATCAAGGCAATTATAATTGAGCTGCTGGTACTTCTGACATATGCAGAATAGTTTGTGTGTGTGTGTTGTAGAGCACTACATAGCTACAATTTTTAGAAGCTACAGAATACAAGAAAAGAAATGTCTCTTCCTTGAAATTTATCATAAACCTCTTACATAGAATATTTTGAGGACTGGTGTATTTCAGGTTGGGAAATGAGCCTTATAAATAAATTAAGCACTAATAAATTAAAGATTTTTCCTTCTCAGACAACCTATTTCTAAAACCATATTATGGAAGTCAGCCATAAGCATTTTCCTACTGTATGTTACAATTGTCCTGAACCTGCTCCCATATGATTAGAGATCCTTATCCCATGGCTCCATTCTGAACTTTATGACTCCCTTTCCTATGTGGACTGAACTAGTGGTTTGTGTGCGACAGCAGAGTAATCATGCCAGTGTTTTCTCTTGCCCTTCCTCCATATAACGGTGTGATTTCTGCTAATATTCTGTCATTGATGATCAATGCTATAAGACGATGATAAGAGAATATAAGGGACTTTCCTTCTATGTCTTTTCAAGATGGTGCTGGGAAACTTGCTATAACCTGTGTGTATGGGGTGGGGGAGTTACTTATAACTGACAGAAACCCATTCTTCTTTATTCTGGAACCTAAGAGGTCCAGATAAAGAGGCTCAGTTCCTGATTCATAGGTGTACCCTCACTCTGTGCAACTCCATGGTAGAAAGGGCAAGCAGGGACTGTCCAGGACCCACAGTCTCGTAAAGGACTCACTTCTCTATGTCGCCACTCTGAGGCTAGGATGAAAACACACTAACCTGCAGAGAAGTGCAAGTATCCTGATTGTATCTGTTCCCTAAAGAATTCCCAGGTACAAACGAGGTGCGTGGTTACGCTTGGAAAGAAGACTCTTCTGTGTAACCACACAATTCTGCTTTGCAATGTTCTCTGCACACTTGCCTTCATATCTCAATTCACGAGAAGTCCAGGAATGAGAACTTCAATGAGAGAAGTCCTAACAAAAACAACTGAATTTCTTTTTTTTTTTTTTTTTTTTAAGACATCATCTCAGTAATATGATATATATTTAAAGCAGTTAACTGGTTTTTCTTTGGGGGGGGGCGGAGAGGCAGGTTCTTCCTCTTTCAGCTTTGTTGTTGTATTTGATTGATTCATTTTTATCATTTCATCAATCTGTATCCCCTGGCAATGCCCACAATTCCCAAGGGCCCTGCACAGGTACTTATTATTCACATGTTTCTTCTGGCTCTCATGTCCACTTTCTCCTTGTTGAGAATCACCTGACCTACAGGTAAATTAGAATTAGATGCTCAGAATTTTCTCTTGTATGGCTTCACTTCTGTGTGTTTTCTTTCTCTTCGCTGAGTTCATGTTTAAAGCAGCACCCAGAGTTTCTCCTTTGTCTCTTCATTCCACTCTCCCCCTTTCCTACCCCTTTATTTTCTTTTTCTTCCTTTTGCTTCCTGCCTAATGGGGTGTTCTAATGCAAGTTACAGTAGCCCTTCTATTCTTGTTTGGTTTATCTCAAGCAAGTAATTCCATTTATGAATACACCCCTCTCCTATCTTTCTATAAAGGTAATTGCAGAGACTTCCTCCCTCCCTCCCTCTTCTCTTTTCTCTATTTTTATTCCCTATACTGGTACAGCCTTGCACCCACACAGCTTTGTCTTTGCTCTCTAACATCTTCCTGGCAAAGACCCACTGGCAGCTACCTCCTATTTTTGTATTTGGTCCTGTCCAAATGGCTGAGAAATGATTCATTCTCTGACAGGCACAGCCAGTATTTTCTTGAGCCATACATTACTTCATATAATTGCATTTCTAATTCCTTTGTTTCAAATGTATTAGGTTTAGAGGCTACGAATAAACCCTGCGTTCCTCCTTTGTATTCAGAGTAGAAGAACCCTACCCCATAAATGCTAAACATTCTATTGTTTGCATTAGTTACACTTGTCCAGATAGAAAATAGAGATAGGAATAGAGTCCTGAATACTTCTTATGAAGTGCCTCTTATGAGTTAGCTCACATCATCTCTAAGTGCAGACCTCAGAAGTTGTAAGTGATAAGATTTTGTTCTGGACCAGAAGATCAGCTTCTAACTAAAGACTGACACATGCATCCCTTTCATCTTTATTCCTTTCCCCTTAAAGTCCACTGTAGAGACAAGTGATGACTGTAAACACCAGGCCAACTAACAAGCAAGGGGATAGGAAGTCATTAATTTTCTGAGTTTTCCATTGCAAAAAACAAGAGCCCTAAGTGAGAAGCCAGGTATATAGGAAGGCCTTATCTAAGAAGCTAAAGTTACTGAGAGTAACCTTTGTAAAAATCAGGTAGTTTTGATTGTTTTGACAGAGTATGCAGTTTCCAAAAAGCCGCATGGAAGCTAAAAGGTTGAGAGAACAACATAGTCAGTGTTTGTATGTGTGTGTGTACTATATTTGCACACATATTGTATATATATTTTATACATATACAGAGTCCATATATACAGCCACATATTCTCATAAGTGTGTATATATGTATGCACTATGTATGTATATATTATATTACATATACACAGACACACATATATTACTGAGAAGATATTTGTGAGTATATGTCTATAATTATATATACTTTAAAACTGTATTTGTACTTGAGACTATCCATGGGCAAACACCAATCCCTAACTATTAATGATACTCTGTTGTACTTACAGACAGGAGCATGTTATCCTCTGAGAGGCTCCACCCAGCTGCTGACTCAGACAGATACAGACACCAGAGCCAAACAGTGGATGGAGCTTGGGACTCTTATGGAACAACAGAGGAAGAATTGTGAGCCTGGAAGAAAATAGGAACTCCATAGGTGTGGGTCAAACCCAGGGGCCAGCGCAGCAGCAGCCCCGGGACCTGCGTGGTGGAGGCCTCCGCCTGTCTCTCCTACCGGAGGAAGGTCCCAGGTTCTATGGACTGGAGGCTTCAGCTGCGGCAGACCCAGCAGGCCCCAATAATACGAGGAAGTCCTTGGTTCCAAAAGGGTTTATTGTCATGGCAGATGGTGGATGGATCTGGATGTACCCCCACAAACTCAGGGCAGACCTGAGTTAAGTAGGGAGGGAGAAAGGGGGAGGTTCTGGGGAGGAATGGTTAATTGGCTCCGCCCTCTGACCTTCATTAGTATGTAAATCTCTAGGGCCTGAGGCCTGTAGTCACACCCTCTACCTGTGCACTTTGGGAGGGGCTGTAATGGCCTACCTGACTGAACAATGTAGGTCCATGGAGATTAGACTGCTTTTCAGGACCCTGAGTTCTGGGGGCATGGTGGAACTCCTGCCATTTCTCCCTTGGAGTCTCAGGGTTCTAGGCCCATGCCCAGCCAAGAACCAGGATATCCTTACGTAGTCCCACACATAGGAAGAACAACAGAGTCAACTAACCTGGACCCTTGGGGCTCTCAGAGTCTGGACCACCACCAACTGAAGAACATTCGCAGGTTGGACCTATGCCTCTCTGCACATATGTAGCAGACATGCAGCTTGTCTTTATGTGAGTCTTCCAACAACTGGAATAGGGCTATCCTAAAAGCTGTTGCCTTTAAGTGGGATTTGTTCTTCTAGCTGGGCTGCTGTGTCTGGCCTCAATGGGAAAGGAAGATCCTAACCTCACAGAGACTTGAAGTGCCAGGATGAGGGGAGACCCAGGGGGTCCCCACTTACTCAAAGAGAAAGGGAGGAGGGATTGGAGAAGGATTATTGGATGGGGTAATGAGTAGAATGTAAAGTGAATAAGTAAAAAAATTAAATCAAATTAAAAATGTATTTGTTTTTTTAAAGATTAATTTATTTATTTTATGTACATGAGTACACTGTAGACATGCTAGAAGAGGGCAACAGATTCCATTACAGATGGTTGTAAACCACCATGTGGTTGCTGGGAATTGAATTCAGGACCTCTGGAAGAGCAGTCAGTGCTCTTAACCACTGAGACATCTCTCCAGCTCCTAAAAATGTACTTGTATTCTAAAGTTATAATATCCATATCAGCCTTATGAGTTTTAGATGAATTTTACTTCAATTTATAGAAGTAGGAAGTAAGGCTGTCAGATTCTTGATAAATTGCTTAGTCCGTGGTTGAGAGGTCTAGAGGAAGGAGAAATCAAGACTCCTTCCTGACCCATACCCTGTGTCTCATAGCATCCCTGTATCCAAAACATGTGCTTCCTTGAAAAGAAGGCTTTAAGGTTAGGGATACTAGTTGAGATTCCAGAAGACCAGAGTTCCTCAATAAGCTCTTGGTACACACCCCACATCAGGTGGCTCATAATTGCCTGTGACATCAGGTAGAGGGTATCCCACACGTCTTCTGTTCCACATGAGTAATCACAGATATGGAGAAAATACAGAGACATACAAATATACATATAAATAAAAATAAAAGTAAATCTTTTTTAAAGAAAGAAAACATTTTTTAAAAATGCATCTTGATTTAACTCTACTTTCTTCTCTAGCTGCCTGCTCTCAGGCTCTACCACCAGACATCTGCTAATGCTTTCAGAAGAAGACAGAGACTTTTGCCAGAGTACTTGATTTCAGCAGGATATATCAGTCAGGGTCACTTCTTTATTATGTATACTCTCCTACTGTAAATTGCACAATCCTTTGGGGGGGCATTTAATGTAGCTCTTAATTAAAGAATTTTGTCAATAAGCTCTTAGAACTTTACTATTCCATTGTTTTAATTCAAACTCAAAATGTCTTGCCCACAAGTGACAGGAACAAACAATCTAAAGTTTGTTTCAATACTGGCAGATGGTATTTGATATTTTTATTTTATACCCTAGTTAGCTTGGGACCTGAAGAATTAATAATAGGTCTTTCCATTTTAAAAATGTCTCATGTCACCTGCTCATAACAATCATAAATATATGTTAAATTAATAACATGTAGATAAGGACAATGAATTATCATAGCAGTATAAGAGATTATTCTGACTCATTTGATAGTGTGCATTTGAGAAAAGGTGTTAGTCACTGGGCCTATGAAGTAAATAGAACCAGGGGGCAGTCACTGTACTCCAGACTCTGCATAAGGGCATTCTGCTTCTCTTTAAGATTCACTAGACCAACTATAATATCGCGTGACAGTCTCTAATGCTTAATCTGTGCAGATGTTGTGACTTAGTAACAATCCCAGTGATTAAAACAAACATAGGACACCACATGAATCTTCAAGAGATTTTAAAGCTAATTAGAAAATCTTTCATACCAGCCCCTAGAGCTTAAATTCAAAATAGAGAGGGAGACTGGGATATCAGAAGAGAGAAATAAATCCTCAGATGAAAGTTTACAGAAGAGAGGCCCCTTGAAATGAGTTTGAAGACAAAGGGTGAGTTAGACTTATGGAGAATAGCCTGATGTGCAAATGGAAGAGTGTGGAAGCCTCTGGGAGCTAAAATCTTCTTGGAACAGAGAGAATGAAACACACCTGTACAGGAAGGTCAAGGAGCAGGGAGGCAGAAAATTTAGCACAGATCCTTCCATAAGGGCTTCTGGGACAATGTGTTAAATATTTTGGCTTTTCTTTTGAAAGCTGTGAGAAAGCACTGAAGAATTAAAAACACAGCTTTGACCGTCTCTTATTTTCCATTTGAGAAAAAAATATTCTGGCACCAGGATGATGCAGATGAAAAAAGCCTAGAAAATTCTTCATTTTTGTTTTCTCAGACTGTAACTAAGGATAGCATCCTCAACAAAGTGAGAAATGTCAACAAAAGGTCAAGATGGGGAGGGGGGATGGCAAGCAAGCCATTGATATGTTGTAATGCCATAGAGTAGACACTAGGGTGGGAATGCCAGGTATGGCTAGGGACACTCGAGTGGACGCCAAGAATTGTTTTTTTTTTCTGACTACATGCATTGGGAGAATGCAGTGAAATGATTCCAGGGCTCCAGGATTTCCAATTAAAAAGGTACCTGCTATGTGGATAATTGCTAGGTTGAGTTGGCAAGGAGAGGTCGCTAGTGACTCCATAGCTATTTCTTTAAATAATGAGGGCTTGTCTCTTTAGGGAGTAAATTGAAAGCTTGAAAATGCAGGCAGCTAGAATAAGGTTATACTTCTAGAAATGCAGTTATTCAAAGATGTACCCAGGGCAGGAGCTGAAGAAAAGATACTTTTCTCCTAACATTCAAGTGGAGGCTTGAGGCAAATATCTGGCAATAAGATGGAGTAGTAACAAAAAAAAAATGCAATTTACAAAGGACAAATGTGATCGTCACTCTGAAAGTGCCTTCAGAAAGAAAGAGGATCAGGCTTCCATTCCAGTTTAAAATAACAAGCAGTATCTGGAATCTGTTATGCTAGGTAGCTTGGACAGTTCTAGGGCAAAGAGTGTATTAATAATTTGAGGGACGTGGTGGAAAGCAGGTGCAGGGTGGATATGTGTGGTCTTCTGGATGGACTCCCATCACCATTTCACCAAGGCAGATTCTGTGATTTACAGAATATGCTTAAAGAATTTAGAAACACATTTTCAGAATCATATCCCCTACTAGCCATTAAGAAGCAAATGTTCTTCGATGATCACATGGTTATGAAGGGTTATGTTTTAAGAATAGTCTCAGTTTCCCAGTACTTATGAGGGTAAATCCAATTATAATTGTCTTCTCTATGGTTGATAACTTCATTTACAGCATCGATTTTATTCACTTGGGACAAAGTGGTCCACACTACAATATTCTTATGTTCAGACTAGCTCTTGCTCAAACAACTGCCTAATATACTTGCATAAGAATTATTAAGACTCCCAGTTGCCCTGAGAGGCCTGCTGTCCTCAGGACCTCCATTCTCAAGCCACCTCTCTGCTTACCTTCTTTCATCCCTACTCCCTTCCCCAATCCTTTTCTTGCCTGTTCCCAGAGGAACACTCAACTCCTAGAATACTTTCACAGACCACCCTCCTGAGTCCCATTTTTCAGCTTAAGGATACCCAAAAGAAGCCTGCTACACAAGGATCATCAAGGTAAGGACATTTCCCAATACCTGCTATCACAGGAACATGCAGGGACAACCAAATGTCTAAAGATGAGTATAGGAACATAATCAACAAAAGCCAGGGCAGTGTGACACCTTCAGAGCACCAGTATTCTCCTACCACAAGCTCCAAATATTCTAACATAATATGAAAGCCAAGAACATGACCTTACATTTAATCGTATAACTATGATAGAGGCTTTTAAAGAGGAAACAAATAAATCCCTTAAAATTATAGGAACACACAAATAAACAGGAGAAAGAAGTCAAACTGTTCAAGATTTGAAAGTGGAAATAGAATCAACAACAACAACAACCAAAAAACAGAAATAGATGGAACCTTGGATATGAAAACCCTAGGGAAGCAAACAGGAACAACAGATGGAATGTCATCAAGAGATTGACGTATTAGTGTAAAGGACTGGAAAAAAGGTTTACAAGCAAATGAACCTAAGAAGAAAGCTAGAATAGTCATTCCAATATCTAATTAAATAGACTTTCAAAGAAAATTAATCAAGAGACAAGGAAGGACACTTCATACCTTTCAAAAGAAAAATCTACCCAAGATGACATCTCTGTTCTGAACGTCTATGTCCCAAACACAAGGACACTCACATTTGTAAAAGAAATATTGCTAAAGCTTAACTTGCACATCGAATCCCACACTTTAGTGGTGGGAGACTTCAGCACCCCACTTTCATCAATGGACAGCTTATCTAGACAAAACTAATAAAAGAAATTATGAAACTAACAAATATTATTAATCAAATGGAGAGATAAGATATTCACAGAACATTTTTTCAAAACTAGAATATACCTTCTCAGCAACTCATGGAACCTTCTCCAAAACTGACCATATAGTCAATCACAAAACAAGCCTCAACACAAAAAGACTGAAATAACCCCTTCTATCTTATCACACCACCATCAATTAAAGCTGGACTTCAACTAAACAGAAACAACAGAAAGCCTACACACTATGAAAACTCAACAACACTCTACTCAATGATCTCTAGGTCAGAGTTGAAATATAGAAAAACAATTAAATACTTTGCAGAATTCAATGAAAATGGAAGCACAAACTACCAAAACTTATGGGACAGTGCTAAGAGAAAAGTTCATAGCACCAAGCTCCTCCATAGAAGGAAATTAGAGAGTTCTTATACTAGCAGTTTAAAAGTGCATTGGAATACTCTAGGAAAAAAGAAGATGAAGATGAAGAAAGAAGAAGGAAGAAGAGGAGGAGGAGGAGTAGAAGGAGAAGGAGAAAGAAGAAGAGCAATAAACTCATCCAAAAGATGTAGAAAACAGGAAATAAACTTAGGGCAGAAATTAGTCAATTAGAAACAAAGAAAAAGATACAAAGAATCAATGAAATCAAGAGTTGGTTCTTTGAGAAAATCAACAAGATAGACAAACCTTTTGCTAAACGAAGAAACAGTATCTGCGGGACTGCCTAAGAGTATCCTGGTTCTTGGCTGGGCATGGGCCTAGAACCCTGAGACACTAAGGGAGAAACGGCAGGAGTTTGGCCACGTCCCCAGAACCCAGGGTCCTGAAAAGCAGTCTAATCTCCATGGACCTACATTGTTCAGTCAGGTAGGCCATTACAGCCCCTCCCAAAGTGCACAGGTAGAGGGTGTGACTACAGGCCTCAGGCTCTAGAGATTTACATACTAATGAAGGTCAGAGGGCAGAGCCAATTAAGCATTCCTCCCCAGACCCTTCCCACTTCTCCCTCCCTATTTAACTCAGGCCTGCCCTGAGTTTGGGGGGGGGGGGAGTGGTGGTTTACATCCAGATCCATCCACTATCTGCCATGATAATAAACCCTTTTGGAACAAGGACTTCTTCATATCATTGGGGCCTGCTGGGCCTGCGAAGTCGAAGCTTTCAGCCCTTGGAACCTTAGACTTTCTCCTGCATGTGGGAACCACCACCGGACCCCGCAGGCAGCCTCCACCACACAGGTCCCAGGCTGGTACCACTTGGGCCTGGGCCTCTCTGCCACCCCTGCACCCCGTTTTCCCATAAGTATCCAGATAAACAAAATCAGAAATGAAAAGGGAGTCATAACAATAGACACCAAAGAAACTGAAAGAATACTTGGGTCTTACTTCAAATGCTTGTACTCTACAAAATTGGAAATCTAAATGAAATGAATTGCTAGATATCACTTATGAAAATTAAATCTAAATCAGGTAAACTATTTAACCAGAAATATAACTCCTAAGGAAATAGAAGTAGTCATTAATAGTCTCCAAATCAAAATTTCAAAAACAAAACAGAAAAATAAAACAAAAGAAAAAAACCTCAAACAAACAAAATTGAACAAACAAACAAAACCCAACAAAACAAAATAAAACAGGGACAGGAGGTTTTAGCACTGAATTCTCAACCAGATACCTAAACAACACAAAGAAAGAGACTTTCCTTCCAATTTCTTTTATGAACATTGATGCAAAATTACTCAATAAATACTCTCAAACTGGATCCAGGAAGTCATCAAAAACATCATGCACCAGGATTGAGTCGGGTTCATCCCAGGGATGCAGGGATAGTTCAGTATATGAAAATCCATTAATGCAATCCAGAATCAAAACAAACTAAAGGAAAAAAGATCACAGGATCATCTCATTAGATGCTGAAGAAGCCTTTGACAAATCCAACACTCCTTTATGTTAAAAGTCTCAGAGAGACCAGGGATACAGGGCACATACTTAATCATAATCAAAGCAGTATACAGCAAGCCAGTAGGCAACATCAAATTAAATGGAGAGAAACCTAAAGCATTTCCACTAAAATCAGGGACAAGACAAGGCTGACCTCTTTCTCCCTATCTATTCAATATAGTATTTGAAGTCCTAGATAGAACAGTAAGACAACTAAAGAAGATCAAAGGGATACAAACTAGAAAGGAAGAAGACAAAGTATTAATATTTACAAGATGATATAATAGTGTATGTCAGTGATCCCAAAAATTCTTCCATAGAATTCCTGCACCTGATAAACAACTTTGGTCAAGTGGCTGGATGCAAAATTAAGTTAAAAAAAAAATCAGTAGCTCTTCTTTATACAAATGATAAATGTGCTGAGAAAAAAATAGAGAAACTACACCTTTCAAGTTAGCCATAAATAAGATAACATCCTTAATATTAGCCATAAATAGTATTACTCTAACCAAGCAAGTAAAAGACTTGTATGACAAGGACTCCAAGTCTCCAAAAAAAGAAATTGAGGAAGAAGTCAGAAGATGGAAACATCTCCCATGCTTATGGATCAGTAGTAATAAAAACGGTATGGTATTGGTATAGGAACAAACAGGTTGATCAATAGAATCCAATTGACATACACCTACAGACCTATGGGGACTTAGTTTTTGACAAAGAAGCCAAAACTATACAATGTAAAAAGAAAAGCATCCAAGAAATGATAGTGGTCCAACTGGATGTCTGCATGTAGAAGAATGCATATTTATCACCCTGAACAAAACTCAAATCCAAATGGATTAAAGGCCTCAACATAAGAATAGATAAACTAAATCTAATAAAATAGAAAGTAGGGAATAGGCTCAAACTCATTAGTACAGGAGACAAGTTCCTGAAGACAACACCAATGGCTTAGGCTTTAAGATCAACAATTGATAAATAGAACCTCATGAAACTGAAACTGTAAGGCAAAAGACACTGTCAATAGGACAAAATGTCAGCCTAGAGTTTGGGAAAAGATCATCACCAAACCCACCTCCCACAGAGGGCTAATATCCATAATTTATAAAGAACTCAAGAAATTAGATACAGACAATCCAAATAACCCAATTAAATAATGGGGTACAGAGTTAAAGATAGAATTCTCAACAGAGGAATATTGAATGGCCAAGAAGCACTTAAAGTAATGCTTAACATCCTTATTCATCAGGGAAATGCAAATCAAAGCTACCCTGAGATTCCCTCTTACAACTGTCAGAATGGGTAAGGTCAAAAACTCAAATGACAGCTTGGCAAAGACGTGGAGCAAGAGGAACACTCTCCCATTGTTGGTGGGAGTCCAAACATGTACAACCACTTTGGAAATCAATTTGACAGTTTTTCAGAAAACAGGGAATAGTTCTACCTCAAGACCCAGTTATACCACTCCTGGGCATATGCCCAAAAATGCTCTACCACACCACAAAGACATGCGTTCCACTATGTTCTTAGCAGCCTTATTAATAATAACCAGAAACTGGAAACAACCCATATGTCCCTCAATTGATGAATGGATAAAGAAAATGTTGTTCATTTGCACAGTGGAATACTACTCAGTTATTAAAACTGAAGACTTTCTGATTTTTTTCAGGCAAATGGATGGAACTAGAAAATATAATCTTGGGTGAGGTAACCCATACCCAAAAGAGCATGCATTATATATACTCAGTTATACGTGGATATTAGCTATAAAGTACAGGATACTTACTCTACACTTCACATATTCAAAGAAGCTAAACAAGAAGGAAGGTCCCACTGAGGAGGATGCTTGACTCTAACTTACAAGGGAGAATAAAATAGTCATAGGAGGCAGATGGAGGAGGAGAACTGAGTGAGAGAGGGAATGGGGAGGGAAATTTGGGGTGTTCAGGATCAGTTGTGGTGAGAGATATGAGAAAGAACCACAGGGCTGGGAGGATGAATGAAAATCAGCAGCTGACAGGGGTGGGGATGGGGAGGTATCTCTAGCATGTGTTAGAGGTCTTGGATGAAGGAGGCTCTCAGGAGTCTATGGGGTTGGCTTTAGCTAAAACTTCTAGCAGTGGGGATATAGAACCTGAAGTGCCCACCTCCTGTAGCCAGGCAGAACCTCCAGTTGAGGAATAAGGGCACCAAGCTACCCACAAAATTTCTGAACCTCAATTTGTTCTATCTACAAGAAATGAAAGGACAAAGGTTGACCAGAGACTGAGGAAATGTCCAACCAATGACTGGCTCAACTTGAGATCCATCTCATGGGCAAGCAGTAATCTCTGACACTATTAATGTTACTGTTATGCTTGCAGATAGGAGCCTAACATAACTGTCCTTTAAGAGGCTCCACCCAGCAGCTGACTGAAACAAATTCAGAAACTCACAACCAATCATTAGATAGAGCTCTGGGAGTCTTATGGAAGAGGTGGGGATAGGATTGAGGTCCCCAGAAGGGATAGGAACTCCATAGGAAGAACAACAGTTTCAACTAACCTGGGCCCTTGGGTACTCTCAGAATCTCAACCAAAGAGCATGAATGGGCTGGACCTAGGGCCATCACACATATGTAGCTGATATGGAGTTTGGTCTTCCTGTGGATCCACCAATGATTGGAGCAGTGACCATCCCTAGAGTTGTTGCCTGTCTGTGGATCCTGTTACCCTAACAGGGCTGCCTTGCCTGACTTTAGAGAGATAGAATGATCCTTGCCCTGAGACTTGATGTGCTAGGGTGGTGGGATATCCAGGGGCAGTATCCACCCTCTATTAGGAGAAGGGGAGTAGGGATGGAAGGAGGAACTGAGTGAGGGGGAATCAGGAGGAGAGTCAGCAATCAGTATGTAAAATGAATAAATAAATTAATGGAAAATAAAAAAATCATTACTATATATATTTCAAACGCTTAAAATCAGTTACACAATTGGGTCTAAGTTTGTAAATAAGCTTCATAAATGCAAATTACCATTGAGAATGAATAATTTTGAAATATGTTGTTTAATGTTTCTGGGGTATAAAAGAGCTTATGTTGTTGCAAGAATCTTGGGCCTATAAGAGTCTAACACTTAGAATAACCTTTGCTGAGGAAAATTTATATTTTGAATTATTTATTTATTAATTTCTGTATAGTTAGTATAAAACATTTATTTACTTAATTCTCTATGTATCTTTGTAGTATAATCATGAAGGCCTACTCTTTGCCAGCATTTTCTTGATGATTTTACCAGTAAATTTGGCCTTCTCTAATCATGAGCATATATATTCATGGTTTCAACCAACCAAAGACCAAAAATATCTGAAAAACAATTTTTTTTAAACAGTGTAATTTAACAGCTATTTGCATAGTGTTTATATTATAGGAGACATCCTAAATAATCTTGAGATGATTTAAAGAATATAGCACCTAAGACAGGCTCAGTCTTGTTAATGAAAAAGGTGGAGAGGCAGAGAGCCTTTGGGGCTGCTTGGCAAGAATCTGACACGGCCAAGGACAAGGAGATGGGCTGCTTGACAGAAATATGACATTTTTCAAGGACAAGGAACTAGGCTTCAGATAGGAATCTGACATTAGGCTAGAACAAAGAAGTAATTTCAAACAGGGATCTAAATTTTAGGCTAGAACAAGGAAGTAGGCTTCAGAAATAAAAATGACTTTGGGCTAGGACAGGGAAGTTGGCTCAGATATTTTGGCAATCCTGATAAGCCCTTAGAAACAGTGATCATGGGAGTGTTCACAGAATTTTATTTATTGCCTTGCTTTTTCTTTGCATTTATTTTTATGTATTTGTATTTATTGTCTTGCTTGTTCCTTGACTATTTGCATCTATTGTATAGTTAGTCCTTCAACCTAGAACTGACCTTAATACTTCCATGTAATTCAAATGGTATAAAAGCAAAAAGGAGGAAGGGGGATGGGATAGGGGATTCTAGGGAGGGGAAATGGGGAAAGGGGATGACATCTGATATGTAAATTAATAAAATATCCAATAAAAAAAGAATATAGCACAGTGTATGTAAGTTAGATGCAAAAGTTATTTAGTTCAATTAAGGGGCTTTAGCATCCATGTATTTTTGTATCTGGTGTGGAATGTACTTGAATTAATGTCTTAATTGATGAAAACTTGTTCTTTTATTCATTTATTCCTTCAATCATTCATCTAAGGAGGAACATTTTGGATATAAAATCATAGAGCAAAGGCTGTTCCTTGTGTACAGTACCACGTAACCACGGCCTGGAACAAATCAGGCTTGCATTCAATGACTAAAATTCTTGGACAATAAAAGAAAGCACAAAGATATGAAAAACATTTTCTTCTTATTCTTTTGGATTATATTGCCCGTTAGATAAGCAGGAGAGTAAGGTTGAATGTGCGTATGTGAGTTGATTTATCAAGATCTGAAACACAACCACCACATGCATCTGATAGTCAGGATTACTAGAACTACAGTTCATTTTCGTATCTCCCTTCATTGGTAGGCAAGGCTTTTACTTTTTCTACTGTCAAATCCTGGAACAGTGTCTTATGTAATTATTAGTCTCAAACAAGGTTGGGAGAGAGAAAGTACTTTCAAATAGCGAAAGTTCTCTTGACTATATATAATTTGAAGAACCTAAATGAATTTATTGTTTTAATACAACTAAAATTAACTGAAAAATGAATTTTTAATTGTATACTAAAATATATATCAAGGTCTTCTATCTCACACAGTCTATAGGAGTTAAAAATATACTGTGTCAGTAGATTAAAACGAAC
Source organism: Mastomys natalensis (assembly GCA_021653895.1). Taxonomy (NCBI): domain Eukaryota; kingdom Metazoa; phylum Chordata; class Mammalia; order Rodentia; family Muridae; genus Mastomys; species Mastomys natalensis. The sequence goes on along the minus strand of JAJTUV010000256.1, from coordinate 916,315 downwards.
ATTCCTTGGATTTGTGGGAGATGATAACTAGGAAGGGACATACATGTTAGAGTGTGTCTACTTTTCATGAAATAGAAATAAAATGTCAAAAACTATAAATTATCTATGAAAAAAAATTTATAAAACTTTCCTGACAAATGATAACACAAAATGTAACCATGATTAAAAGTATGTACTATATAGAGACATTAAGAACACAGCATAGTATAGATTCTAGATAAATAAAATCGAGAGGAAAGGAAACTACTTGTTACTATGTGGAAAGGAGGGACAGAGCTGGCTACAAGAAATTCCTCAAATGATTTATCATTACATGATAAGACATAACATCAGACACCTCAACAAAACAAGATATTTATGTCAGAAACAGGAAACCTGGAACTGATTCAGTTGGTTAGATAATTCTATCATTATAGAATTAATCAAAAAGCATCCCAATTTTAAATACAGGTAATCATAAAAAAACCAAATTTTGCTATGCAAACTGAGGATTACCTCAGCGGGATAACATTAGCAAACCAATGATGTATTTTTGTCGTGGAACAATATGTAACATTTAGTTCAGTTTTAAGATAATGGCATTTTAGCATCTAAGATAAACTCCACTCAGGCCTTTGAGTTGTGTGAACTTCAGTGTTCCCAACTGTTGTGGTACATAATTGTAGAAGGCACCCCTTGTACTCACAAATAAGTACTACAAAAAACCTGGAATAATAAATACACAGGGACATCTCTTCAATAAAAGAAGTAAAATATCAGCCTTCCATTCAGAAATCTTGGAAAATGGACGTTGCTAGTAAACTGGAGTCGGGTGGTGGGCTGTGAGAGGCAGTGGGGTACCCAGTTGAGTTTGCTTTGAACCTCAGTGATCCTAAAGGGATGGTAGGAATTTGGCTTTGCTTCTGGGTCCTAGTTCCTTTCACTTATCCATAGCCCCTCCCAAAGAAAGGTTTGTGGCCTTAGGTCATGTAACACAGGTAGAGGGAATGACCACAGCCACAGAGCCTCAAGAGATCTCCATATTAATGAGATACCTAAAGGCCAGAGGCATAGGTAATTAAGCATTCCTTCCCAGACCCTCCAACTCACAAAAGGTATTTAACCTCAGGCCCACCCTGAGGACATGGGGTACAGCTTCATCCACTTTCCGCCATGACAATAAACCTTTTAAAACCATGGACTTGCTCTTGTACTTGAGGCCCACCATGGGTGACCCGGGAGATGGTCTTCAACTATCGAGCCACCTCCTAATCTCCCACTGGAGGACTTCTCTATGTTCTAGCCATGGAGGCCTGCCAACTCAAGCAACCCAGCTGAGCCAGCTGAGACGCAGCCAAGCTAGTCGCCTCGACCTAGAGTCTCATCCACTCCCACAGCTGCTGCCAGTTCAGCCCGTATGCCCACCCCCAACCCCGCCTCAGTCCTTCTGCAGTCTTCCAGTGGCACCAGGGTGCCCAAGGGAGACTGACCAGCTGTCTCAGCCTGGAGACCCCCAATCCACGGGCTCTGCCCCCACAGAACCTCAGACTGGGATCTCCCCATGCCCGGAGCTGAGTTCTGCAACTTCTCACAGCCTGATGTCTGCCTGGTGCCACATGGGATCCACAACTCAGCCCAACAGAACCCACGCCCATGCACACAGGCACCACAGCCCCACAAACTGGTGACCTTTGCTAACTGTAGGGAAAGACCTTACCCAAGTCCCCCAGAATGTCTATTCTAGATGCTCCCTCCTTAGGTCTTTATAGAAGCTATCCTTAAAGACATATCACATGTTTTTTATAGCCTGCTGACATCTATGCTATCTTGATCAGAGACCACAAAAGATCATAGGATCTTAAGCTAGGCACATGGACTTTGCAAAGGAGTTTCTAAGTAGTCATGTCTTAAGCTTTACTGTGCTTAGAATAGAACAGAAATGATTGCTGCCTGGAAACCATTTTTCCAAATTGTACTGTTTACATATTTACAATAAACTACCCAACATCAGATTCTTGAATTTTGCTCAAGTCTTACTAAGTTGAGCTGAATCATTGCTTCATTCTGCCTTCTTGGTGGTTCGTATTGCAGCTAGTCTGATATCTGAAGGGGCTTTCATACTCAAGGATATAAGTCACAACTAATGGAAATACACGTAGTATTTAAGATGGCCCATTGTGTTTTCATGATGTGTGTGTGTTTGTATATACATATGTGCATATGCATTGAGAGGTTACAGGTTGTGCTGGTTAATTTTATGTCAACTATGTTAACTTGACACAAGCTAGAGTCATTTGGGAAAAGGGAACCTCACTTGAGAAAATGCCTCTACTAAATGGCCTGTGGGTAAGCCTGCAGGGAATTTTCTTGATTGATGCTTAATGGACTACTGAAAGGGTAGTCCTGAATTCTATAAGAGAGCAGGCTGAAAAAACCATGAAAATAAGCAAATAAGTAGTACTCATATGCAAGAAAAAGTATAAATGAAGTGCCAAGATCAAGAGACAGAACACTCCTGGGACAGAGTGAATGAGGCATCTAAAAATGTCTATAGAAATTTCAGACACTGGTTCCATGAAGGAATGACACCTAAATCTAAGAAGTGGTTGTTGCATCATCCAGTTCACTTGAGGATTTCAATGAGTGGTCATAAAATGTCTTGCTTTCAAAAGAAAAATAAGGTGCGCTGTTTTTTATTTTTTATGTGCTGGGTTCTATTTTCTATGCTTTACATGGACTTTTGTATTTGATACTTGTGAATTTGCTAAAGTGGGTATGTTGATTTTATAGAAATTGTGTGGATGATAGCACTGAGGCACAGCTAAGTGACTTTCCCAAGAGCTAGCAGGTGAGGGTGGGATGAACATCCTAAGAATATTTCCCCAAAGTACCTGACTTCTGGAATGACACCATTTACCTTCCTTAATTCACTCTGGGAAGCACTGGGGGACTTGCTTCTCAGGAGTAGGGTAATCAATGTCTAAGTCTGAAGACAATCATGCCCTCATGCCCTTAAAGCTGTCTAGCCTATGCCCAATGGACCACATAATGTATTTGTTCAGTCAGAACCCTCTATGTATTTATTGATCTAAATTCTATTTCCTACCCACGGGACTTACCAGTTCAGACTGAAATAATGGTGTATGAAAGAAACAAATCTTTTCTTGACTCTCAACCTTTCTTTGTGGAAATCACTGAACACTGAGCAGCTTTGAGTGGCATATCTGCTATGTACTCCTGGAATAACTACAGATAGAACTATGGGGAGACTCTCCTGTATATTGTGGTATAGGAAGAAACTCACTATGGTGCTTTCCTTCCAGGCAAGAACTAATGAACAGAGAACCATCACAAGGGCTAGCATACTGAGAATCAAAACAATTTGGAGGGACTGGAAGAACAACTATTATAACCAAGCCAGGCATGGTAACATAAGCCTTTAATCCCAGAACTTCTGAAACAGGCAGACTTCAGTGAATTAGAAGCCAGATAGTCCACATAGTGAATTATAGGTCAGATAGGGCTACACAATGAGACCCTGTCTGAAAATCAGAGTCAGAACTAGATGAGTTAATATCAAAACAACTTCTTTCAATTCTCCATCCTCTTCCTGCCCCCTGCCTCCCTTTCTCCCTCCCTTCATGCCCCTCTCACACACACATGCATGTGCACTATCTTTCTGTATATATGTATTTATCCATATATATCCTATTAGAGAGATGATAGATAATAATGAATCAAAGGAAAAATCATAAATATTTCCCTTTTTATTTTATATGTATTTGAATTTGAATGTATGTCTATGTAGCACATGCATACAGTGCCCATAGAGGCCCAAAGAGGGTGTTGGATTTCCTGGATCTGGAGTTACATATGATTGTGAGCTGCCATATGAATGCTGGGGATGGAACCTGGGTCCTCAGGAGGAAGAGCTAGTGCTCTTAACCTCTGGGTTATCTCTCCGCCCTCAGGAATATTTTTCTATTATGCAGTATCCACTTTGGGAACCAGTCAAGAGCTGCAGTGTTATTTGAAAATAAACTTGAATTATTTGAAAATCTAGCTAGTAAACTGCATGTCAAATGTTGAGAAAATAAAAGTAAAAGTACTGGCACCAGGCACACATGGGCTACATATACATCTATGGAGGTAAATACTCATACACATAAAATAAAAAAAAAATAAGCCTTTAAAATAATAGAAAAAATGGAGACATTTTACTCACTGTGAGAATACATGTACCAAGACATATGGGATAAAAGAGTATTATCTATAACAAGCAAAGAACTCTTTAAACTCAACAGTAAGAGGAGAAGCAATCCAATTTTTTAAAATGGCCAAAAGCAATAAATAACTCTTTCAGTAAAAAAGATACATAGGTGAAATGTAAACATTTGTGAAGGATCAACCTATCAGTAGATATTGTAAGTTAAAACTTGATAGATAGCACATATCTGCTGGAATGGTCTAAATCCAGAAGACCTACAGCACAAATGATTAACATAGACGGGAAGAGGAACAAGTGGAAGACTCATTTGTTGCTGGTGGGAATGCAAACAGCAGCACACAATTAAAGACAATTTGACATTTTCTTACAAAACTAAACAAAATCTTATTATTGATCTCATGCTCCTGAAACCTTATGGATTTCTTTCACATTTACTCAAACGATTTGGAAATTGATGTACACACACACACACACACACACACACACACACACACACACACACTGACAGCTCATGATTGTCTATTTCAGCTTTATTAACAACTGTCAAAACCTACAAACAATATGTCATTCAGAGATAATGAGCAAAGAGATTGATATATCCAGACAGCATAATATTATTCAAGACTGAAACAAAATGAGTTAGCAAGCCATGAAAAAAAAAAAGATAGAGACACAAATATATTTACTAGATAATGAAAGAAAAAGACTACCTGAAAAGTCTATAATCTAAAGAAGTTGTGAGTTTTGATAGGACACTCTGGAAAGTGCAAAACCATAGATATAAGAGAATTAGTGGTGCCCAGGAGGTGAGGGAGGGGTGAAGATAGGGGATAATAGGCCATATTAGGAGGATTTTAGAGCAGGAAATCTACTTTCTTGCTACTGTAATGGCATTATTCATTGGCAAAACCCATGAAATGTAGAATACCATAAATGAACTCTATTGTAAACTAATTATAGTAAAGTCTAATGTAAAGTAAACTAGTTACCATAAACTCTAATTAGAAAAAATTCTAATATGAGATATGGTCTTTGGGTATAATGATGTGCCAACATAGGTTTGTCTTATTTGACAAATACACTCCTGTAATGAAGCCTTCATTAATGAGGCAGACTGTAAACTCTATGGGCAGAATACATGCAAACTCTGCAATATCTATGTAGATTTGCTACAAGTTGAAATATTCTCTAAAGTAAAGCTTATTCACAAAATTATGAGAAAAAGTGCTTGCACTGAACTAGTAGGAACCCAATTTGTGGCTCTAGCTTTTACTAGAAAACTTACTATTCATAATGCACAATGCCCAGCATACCATGACAACTGCTAAGTGAATTGATGAGTACCTGAATGAGTCATGATGGATTGACTTGGGCTGAACATGGCATGCTTTGAAATATCACACCAAAGTAACACTAGATAGCAATTTTAAAATTGTGATTTGTGGTGTTGTTGCACAATATTTTCTGTATTGAACATTTTGTTCATGAAGCAATACTTATAGGAGAAGTTACAAAAAGATAAATGTTGTATTTAATTATACATTTTTTTCCATTTTTCCACTTTTACTGAAAATAGATTTTTTTCCTAATACAATATATTCTGGCTATAGTTTCCACCTCTTTCTACTTTTCTCAGTTCTCCTTCCCCTCCCTCTCTCATTCCTTTTCCTCCCCTTTGCCCCAAACACACTCCTTTTCTGTTTCTCATTAGAAAAGAACAGGCTTTTAAGAAATAGCAACTAAACATGACAAAATAAAATATAATAATGTGAATCATAATCTATCGTATTAAAGTTGAACACAGGAACCCAACAGGAGGAAAAGAGTCCTAAGTGATTGCTCAGTCCTTGAAGGTTAGGCTCACAACCAAAATATATGTATACATTTTATAACGGTTTTGTAAACCATTAGCTAAGGTACTTAAAATAGTATCCTTAGAAATGTGTAATATATTAATTAATCATAGTATTGATTTGATCTTACACTGTGCTATTTAGAAACACATAGTATTACTACACAGAAGAATATAACAACAATATTGATTCCCCAGGACAGTTGCTTCCTGACCACTGTTTTTAAGATAATCATCTCATTATTTGGCATATACAAATCATTCATACATATTTAAGAAAACTTGTTTTGTTTTCTCTGACACCACTGCACTCAGAAAGCCAATGGGTGAATAGGTGAAAAAATCAGGACACAGGAAGAGCATTGAATATCATTTGACAAGAAAAGGAATGAAGTACTGATGCATGTAACAGCTTGGAAATAGCTTCAGAGAACTGTACTCAATGAAATGAGTTAAAACATGTAAGTTACACACTATGCTATTCGAGGTACAAAACATTCTGGTGATGGTAAAAGCACAGAGAGCAGACACATTTCTCAGAGAAACATGACCAACTGAATGAGAAGTATATGCAGTTATAAATGGTTAACTAAAAGATCTGCTGATATATATGCATTGCCTCTCTCTTTCATACATATATGAAATAACATTTGATATATAATACAGACATTATCTAGCTACATATGTGTGTGCATGCTTATGTGTGTTCGTCTGTGAGTGTATGTGTGTGTGTGTGTGTGTGTGTGTGTGTATGTGTGGTGTGTGTGTGTGTGTGTGTGTGTGTGTGTGTTGTGTATTCTGGTTGTGGAAACTGCATCATGATTTTGTTAAGATGTTATCACAGGAGGTAACTAGGTAAATATTTTATTAGACTTCCTTTTTAAATTTCTTATAAATGCCTACAAATAATTTTAAAGTATTATGCTTTGTAAAAACATTGTGTCAAAATGTTTATATGATATAAAAACAGTCTTATAATGCATAAAGATGTCTTAAACAGGGACTAATTTAAGAAGACTATACATACTGGGCTTAGAAAAAGTATGTATTTATATATTAATGCATTTATAAGTATAGGTTACAATAGGAAAAAGAGGCTATAAATTTGAGATGAAATGAGAAGGAACTGGGGGAATACTTGGCAGGAAGAGAGGGTAGTAGAATTAATGTAATTATATTTTAATTGAAAATGATACTAAAAGATTAAGTTCTTCCCAAAAGGAAAACTGTTAAAATGCCAGTTTATTTTTGATTGGTAGGTGGGAGAAGGCATATCCATCCCCCTTTGGTAAAATTTAATATATTTGTCATTTTAGAAAATATTTTTAGACAACAAAATATATCTGCCTAGGATAAACACCTATCCTGCTCAAATCTCAAACTCCAGATCTTTCTAGTAGAATGTCAGAAGAAGGGGGTTTATTAGACACCTGGTTCTGATATGAAATAAATTATCATTTTCTACTCTTCAGAAAGAAGACTTTCATAATTAATGGACTAATTTAACTGCACATTTTCAAGGCAGTGATATTAATTAAAAAGAAAGTTGTAAATGACCTTCTGAAAAGGACTTATCTCTTAATTTGCCCACAAATGAGCACTTGCAATGACTTCTTAATCGATATCAGGAAGCTGGCTAGAATTAATGCTGGGATTCTTATTTTCAGCCACTCCAAAGAGCTCTCAGGTTCCCTTCAATCAGATCAGCCCTCCATTGTCCTTTAATTTACCTGGCCTTTCAGGCAGAAGTGAATTTAAAGCATTTATGATTTTGACCTGAATAATTGGCAATTTTCATTACTTTAGTCCTTGACCAAAAAGCTTTGGGAAATGTCAGCCTTTCCTAGACCATTGTTGAATATGTTAATCATATCAGTAACATCTTTCTTAGCAGAAAAAAGGACTCTACTTGTAGAATGTGGTAAAAGACTAGAGGAGGAAGGATTTAAGACAATTATATTTTTAGTTTTAGGAGAAAAATGGTGTTCTTTCACACGCTTTTCTCTCTTAGACATAACATGACCACTTATCAGATCTCACAGAATAGACACAGATGAAGTCCAATTGCCTCCTATGAGGGTATCTGAATCTAACATAAGCCTACATCAAAGATATCAATTGTGACGTATTTAGACTTGTCCTTGAAATCCTTGAATTGACCAATAAAGATACTACCAGAACAATCAGTATTGGTGATGGACAAGAGTAGAAGTTAACATATTACCCCAAGAACTAGCAGTGTAGTTAGCCTGTTGTGTATTTTAAGCTGAAGAGAATTGAGAAAGTGAAGGTACAAGAGTGACCTCCCCCTGAACCTAGTCATAAAACCTTATATGAGAGATGTAGAACTAGGAAAAGAAACACTGTTATTTTGGAAGACACAGGGGCAGAAGGATCTGAATGAACTGCCTATAATAGTTTAACTGTTAAATTGACAGAACCTAGAATCACTCAAGAAGAATTGCATCAGTAACTGACCTGTCTGGAAGTTGTAAATAGACTCTATACTGATGCTTTTTCTCCCCTGTTTGGCTATCAGACTACTGAAATGGATCCCAAGAAATTAAAATTTCTCCAGTACTTCTCTGCTGGGGAGAAGAAATGGCTGAAGCACTGAGAGCATCCCGAAGACTCTGTTCTGAAGAAAGATTTATAATTTTTTAAGTTAGCAGTTTTATAGGAGAGACTGACTTGGAGCTGAGGCTGTAGTCTACAAGGGGGCATACCTTGGCCTTACTGCTTAATTATACATACCTCTTACTTTCTATTTAAATCCTGTATCATAGCAGGGCTGCAAATATGGAAAAGGGGGAATTTCTTTGTCCTTCCTCCCAATGTGGCCAAGTTGATTAAATGTCCTTTTTCTAATTCTCATCATTATTCTAAAATAATGTCTTATTTAGGGCAAGTGACCAAATTTGGCTTGTTGAGGCTAAAGATAAGTCTGATAACACAATGACGAATTATTTCCATTAGGCTGGCCTTATCTGTGAGGATCCTACTGATGTTAATTGATGTGTGAATTCCAAGCCCACTGAGAGTGGCATCAGTCCCTACGCATGGGTCCTTGGTCTGTATAAGCGTAGATAAAGCTATCTGAATATCAACTGCACATACATATATTTCTCTCTGCTTCTGACTTGGATGTGATGCATGCTTCAAGTTGCTCTCACCTTGACTTACATTCTATGATGGACCGGAAAATTTAAATCAAATAAATCCTTTCTTTCTTAAGTTGCTTCTCATTTGGATACTTATCACAACTACATAGATAAAACTCGAACACTGGCCTTGCTAAGTAACTTCCTCCTGCCATCATTATCAATACATCATACTGCTACACACTTTTGCATTTCTGTGACTGTAAATTCTTCATCAAACCTAGAACTAACTATTTTTTTGTTTTGTTTTGCAGGGGACCCAGTTAAGGAGCCAAGACTGGCAGAAGGAAAAGTAGTTTTTACAGCCTCATAATATTTATCATATCCCATATCGCCCCAACACTTCAAGTCTGGCCCTCAGTTTATTCATTTTAGGTTTCAAGAATGATGCTGATTAATTCTTGGCACATTAACAAGGTTTGCATTAATTTGTCAAGAGCAAGCAAGACCCTTACCAGTAAAATGTCTCTTTATAACTTCTTTAAGCTACAGAGCCTGTATCTGTCTTGAACACTTCTATGTCTCTGTTAAGGCAAGTGAGGCAGCTTGGAAATTGTCAAGTTATAATTCAGTAAAGATAAATAAATACCATGCAATTGCACAGTGAGACGCAGGCTAGGATCAGTCTGTTCATCTGTTAGCACAGCACCACCTGAATATCACTAGGTATATCAGCCAGATACTTATTCAAGATGGAGCCTGGCATTCATTACTATTCACTACCAAAATGAGAAAAAGCTACAGGAAATTCAAGGTTTTGTGCTATGGATTATTAATGAATACAGCAAGTGGGTGACCAGCATTCTAAAACCTAGTCCCTAGCTGTGGAAATATGCTTTTTCATAGATTTTAAGTCAAAGACTTTCTGAAATCTGGAAATATGAATGATAAGTTAGCAAACAGTCCCTCATGCTTGAACTCACAGGTTGCTAAATCTTTCTTTTATCTTCTGTGATGTAGCTTCGGTGCTAGGCATTGGTACAAACATGTGTTTATTCATAAATCTTTAATATATGAAGTTTTTATACTGCTTATATAAAACAGAAAACCACTATCAGGAAGGAGAAACAGATATTAAACAGTTACATATCTGTCTTGTTTTGCCTTTTGTTTTTTGCCTGTTGTGTCTCTTTTTGTGGTAGATGTAAATAATGAACATGATCATAGCCTTGGAGAGATCATTCCAGATTGAACATTATCTGATATCACTTGTTATAACCATGGTGAAATTGTTTATCTTTTGTAATATTCTACTTTCTTATCTATATAGGAAGTGGAATTCTTTCTATGCAAGATTGAGGCTAGTGGATCAGAAACTCCTGAGGCAAACCTGCTTGGGATCCAATCGGTCTTCATGTCCTGGCTTCTGCCTTGCTACTTAGCTTTAACTTCTTTGCATTCAGAAATGATCTCATTCTGGTTTGACCTCAGCATCTACTGTCAAGGTGCTCCAAAAGTTCTTTATTCAATGTGTTAGTAATTAAAGATGTTATGATTAGTGTAGAATAATTAAAGTGTGCGTGCTTGTTTAGTGTGTTATCCCATTCCTTGAACAGAGTTTCTAAGACCCTAGGGAGCTTCTGAGTGATAGTAATGTTTTTTGCTGTTAATAAGGCGTTCCTTTTAATTATAGTTGAGTTTGTTACTGAAATGACTTTTGGGATTAGGGTGGAGCTACACAGCTTCATAATGAAAATTGGTTGCCAGAGTAACAAACTACATGACGAGAAAGTTGGAGCTGTCATCCTATCCTTCCAGAGAAGATCATGGATGCTAGAGAGTAAATTCTGTCACTGGAGGCCATAATTTAACTAATCCTGCCTACATAGCAAAGCTGAGGATTAATGCCTAGACTATACGAAGGATTTTAAAGACTCAGTAATAAGTAAAACATTGAAATCACCACATAGGCTAATGAAATGAGCAAGCAGTTCTCAATACATAAAATAAAAATGGTCAATCAACCAAAAGTATTTATGAGATATGCTGATCAAAATTACACTGAGTTTACATCTTACCCCAATCAGGATGGCAGTCATTAGTAAAACAAATTTGGTGAGAGTATAGATAAATGAAGATACTCATACACTCTGCTGTAAACCATTCCAGCCATCATGGAAGTTTGTATGAATGTATTTCAAGAAAATGAAAGTACATCGTCCCTGTGACTCATTTGTATTATTACTGAGTACGCACCCAAAGGACTGCAAGTCAATGCACTACAAAAATACTTCTGTATCAATGCTTATTACAGCACTATTTACAATAGCTACATCATGGAACCAACCTAGGTGTTTGCCAATAGAATATGGGTAAAGAAAATGTGATTTTTTTTCCCAGCCATAAAGTAATGCCATCTATAAGCAAATGTTGGCAGTTGAGAGATAATCAAATTGGATAATCGAAGCCAGTCTCAGAAAAAGAATCATTCATTTTATCTCACATTGTATAGATACATAAAATCAAATATGTATAGAAAAACTTACAAAACTACATTTTAAAAATCACTCGAATAATCCAATTCTGGGAACATGTTACCCATGAAAGCATCAGGCTGGTGAGAACACGGAGACTCTCTCTTTCCCCATCCCTCTTTTCATTTGTCTGTTTCTGAGCTGTATTTTTCTACAAGCAAACAAACAAACAAACTAGCAATGCTGAACCATGCATTTTCTTCGATTATGTGAGTCATTCTATGGCAGTGGTTCTCAATCGTCCTAATACTGTGACCCTTTTATACAGTTCCTCATTTGTGGGGACCCCAGCATATAATTATTTCTGTTGTTACTTCATAACTGTAACTTTGCTGCTGATAGGAATTGTCATGTAACATCTGTGTTTTCTGATGGTCTTAGGTGACTCCCGTGCAAAGGTGGTTTAACTGCTGGAGGGCTTGTGACCCACTCATTGAGAACCAGTGCCTTAAAGTCACTCACTGCTGGCTTGTCTTACATTTTTATCCTGCCAGGACTTCACAATATATTATATTTATTTATTTATATATTACATCTGTTCTCCCAGAGCAAGAGCAAATTCTTTTTATCCTTTTTAATTTTTTTTTTAATTTTTAGTATGTTCAATAACACTGATGAGAGAAGGAGATTAAACTGATAAGACACAGACCTTAAATCAAAAGTCACAGTTCAGGTTCTTGACCTTCGCTATAAGTTGCAAATGTCCTTGATTCTGTCCTTGTTGGTGTTTTTAATGTCCGAAGTGTCTGAGGGTTTTGGTTCCTGTTCAGGGTTTCTTGATTTCTTTCTTTTCCTTTTATACAACCCTAGCAGCACGTCCTATAAGCTGAATACGATAAGACTAAAACCGAGGTACATGAACAACTCATAGGTGGGACATCTGCCCTGCTTAGCTCACCCTCCAGGTAGCTACCAAGAAACGCCTTAAACACCCCCACAGATGGAAAGCCTCGAATCCATATCTCAGGGCTGCTCCTGCCACAGCTGCTTGCTGTCTCAGAAGTTCTTCTCTGAGAACCTATAATAAATTTCTTTTGAAAAACTTGCTCTCTTTTGTCTGTGAAATGTATCATCTGAGTTCACTAAGTAAAGAAGGTCTCAGAAACCACTGGCCCAGGTGGCTTTGGGGCTCTTGATTTTTCAGATCCCATGCCCCTGACCCCACCCTTGAGCCGACCTGAGGTGAGATAGCCTTCCTTAACATCTAGGAAACCTTCCTCATGCTATCAACAGCTTTGTGGACTAAATGCTCAGTAAATATGGTGGACACGAAAGAAAAATGTTTAAGAGAGTTAAAATAAAAGTTCTAAAAGAATTTTCTGTAAAAAGCACGTAGAGAGTGGGCATTTTTCAATAAGCAACATGCCTCTAGCACATTACAACGTTATTTCTCACCTCACATGCCTGACAAAGTGTTTTGACGGCTGCTGTCATGTTCTGTAAAACACCCAGAGCTATTGGAAGGAAAATACAATATAAATGCAAACTAATAATAAACGGCCTCTGCTTGATCCTCCTAATAAAGTACATGGAATTTTCAATGATCCTGTGGAAAATAAACTAGGGAGCTTGTAAGGGTAAAACATAGATCAAGTTGAAATCATTAGGGCCTGACCAAAGCAGCAAGCTTAGAGAGTAGACATTCACTATTTCAGCCTTAGAAATTTATTTCCAGCTCATTTCAAAATTGTTTTCTGAAAAAATTAATACACACACACACACACACACACACACACATATATATATATATATAGGCTTAAAGTAATTGGATCCCATTCTTTAAGGCCTTCATTACAAATGCTCAATACTACATAAAGAACATCTTGGAAAAGTTGAATGAAATCGCCTATTGTCATTCTAAAGCAACACATCTAAAACTATCAGGTAGAATTACTTGAATCTGCTTGAAGTGTGAAGAGTATTTTTGTACCTGATAGGAATTCCTTAAAGCCAGCCTAGCCACATCACATCTGTGTGTCTTCAACATAATGTATTAAAATGCTCAACTCATGTGAACTTTCATTTTGTTAATTTTTACAGTTTATTGACAAACCTGTGAATAGAGCAAGAATCATAATCTAATACTGATTTATTAATCAGTTCAACCTTCATTCTTTATGATTAATAACTAATCATTTATATTTTCTGCCTTTAGTATTTGAGATAACACACACAAACACACACATACACACACACACACACAAAACTCAACAAATGATCTTTTTGCTCCCCATCCTCAATTTTGAGAGCAACAATTCTGAGAGAGTAATAGCAAGACAAAACAGGAGGGTGAGCATTATTTTGTAAAGGAGTTCCTAGACCCAACTCATGTGTTTAAAAACAAAATAAAAGTGGCACATTTTCTTAAATAAGGAAACACAATTATGGATTTGATAGAAAGGAACTGATTCTCATGACCTCCCAGAGGAGCCTTACTGTGGAGAGCCGTACTGTGGAGAGCCGTTTAGCCACGCCCCCAAGGTACTGTGGAGAGCCGTTTAGCCACGCCCCTAAGGCGGACGTGAGCCTTGGCTTGTCCTTGCCAGTTACAACTCCTTATATGGTGTGGGGCTGTGCTGACAGTGATGTGAGGTTACATCTGACGCTCTGGACCTATGGGCTCGGACCATGCCACGACCCGTGATTGGCCAGGATGGAGTACCTTTTACTTCTGGACGCCATTCTAAGATGGCGCCGGTTTTCCAAGGTCAGCTCAGCTTCCTGAGTAAACAAGCCCATTGCCCATGCGTCAGCCTTGAGACCTTCCTGAGCAGGCTTATGCTAATGAGGTATTGTCAGCCTAACCTATCCTGAGAGAACACGCCACCTAGCCTGCCTAGGGTGGATATATAAGCAGCTGGCTTCTGCTGCTCGGGGTCCCCGTGGTCAAGATTGGTTCCTGGAATAAAGCTGTCTGAGAAGGATCCAACCGTGTCGTGTCTTACTTGCTGGTCGAGGCGGACGCGACACCTTATTAGCAGGTTAAAACATTAAGGCCAGAGGAAGCCAGGATGGGTGCCAAATGAAAAGGTTACTTCAGTTCCAAACCACAAAGGGATACCTTTCTGTTCTAGGATTCTGGAGCAATAACTCTCAATCTTCCTAATGCTGAAACCATTTAATACAGTTCTTCATGTTGTAGTGATTCCCAAACATAAAATTATTTTGTTGCTATTTCATAACTGTAATTTTGCAAATGTTATAAATTGTTAAAACCTGTGTTTTTCGATGGTCTCAGGCATCTCCTCTGAAAGGGTCCTTTGACCATTTCAAAGGGGTCACATCCGCTACCTAGCCTAGGGTATGGCAAACTCACAGATGTAGGAAGTAATGGCTTCATGGAGTCTGGGAGTCTGGAAGGCTAGGCTTGCACAGGGATTCTAAAAGGAAGTGAATTGTTTCAGGGCAGCAGCATGCTTAGCTTAGCAACTCTGCAGGGAATGTGGCCTGAGTTTAGGTTAAGAGAATTCAGCTAGAGGAACTGCAACTCAACATGAATGTCTTAGTCTTTACATTGATTTAATTGGTAACAATACCACATGCTAGAATTGTTGAAAAGTTTTTTCATGGAAAGGCAAATTCCGTTTTCAAAAAGGGCATTGACACAAGGGGTTTTAGCTAGGAAGAGATCACAACTCAGGTATGCAAGATATAAGCTTCCTAAAAAAAATCACTAGAAAAGATGATAAATTAAATGAATGTAAATACTGAGAATAAATTTCAAAGTATATCAAAAAGCCCATTTTTGGTAAACTCTAAAACTGATTCATTATGGGCCACATTTTATTGTGTATAAGTTAAGAAGTACGGCATCTCATGAATATTCATTCACCAGAAATCAACCCTCACCATCCCCGGGGTTACAAATTCTCTGGAGGGCTGAACATACTTTCAAGCATGAAGAATTCAATATGAAGAAATTATTTTTACTGACTTAACACCAATGGGGAGAATAAGTGGAGAGAGATTACACTAATAAAAAGGAGATTTTTCCCTTAATCATTTTCTTATGAAGAACTGCCAAGTAAGCTTGTGATAGGGGTGCGAGTAATGATATCTCCCCCAATGGCACAGGACTGAAGAAATATGCACAGTGATTTCTTTTTCAAGAAATAAAATCTGAACACCTCCCCCTCATAAAAGCTCTGCATTAGAACACCTAGTGTGGCAAAGGTGCTTAATGTTTCTGCAAGTGAATAGATCACCCTTTTGTGACATTGCTCATCTGCATACAGCAGCTAGGCTCAGCAGGGGATGTGGGCTCAGGGGCATCCCACGTAGAAATAAGGCATTCTCAGGGAAAAGCAGTTCCTCGATAAACTTTATCACCTCATTCCCAACTCCAGCTGTCACTTTACAGCTTTCCAGATTGACGTCTTAAATCAAGAAAATGCCACCCACATACAGTAACTGGCCTAATCTCTTCTGTAAATTGCTGCCTGTGGTTTTCAAAAACATAGTAAATTGCTGGCAATTGACAATGGCTTCTCTCTGTGCGGCCAACTTCACTTCTGCAGTTAACAAGTCAGTCTTCAATTATTCATGCACATCACCCAATGTCTAGGCTCTTTTGACATCCATTGATTTCAGACATCAGGTAGCCTGCTTTTTATACAGAACTGAAATCCATATTGGGCTTTCCTCATGGAAAATTGTATGCAAAGATAATGACTGCAGTTATTATTATACCTCAAAATCTCAGTCAATGGCAAGCACAGTTTACTATATATCTGGTGCTTCTGTTGCTGTTCAGAAGCAGGGCAGAGTCATTTCTCAGACACCAGGATAGCCTCAATGCCCTAATAGTCAAATACTCAGAGGAGTACTCATTCCTCTTTATTAATTCTATAATTACAGGACAAGAATAAATGATGAATTATTTCTACCAAGCAAAGCTTCAGAAGACTCCTTTAAAACTATATTGTTAAATTGTTGCACTTTGTTCTAGAAATCGGGTCAATTCCTATCCCCAGACAGCTCAAGCAAATTGAATTTTTGTGGCTAAAATAAGTGTAGAAAGAGAGAGCTTGTTCTGAAAGGACTTCTCTAAACCATTCTTTTTTCAGCACTGTACTTCCTTAAGGGGATTCTGTGGGAAGCCTATTTACCTGTCCTTGAAAGTGTCTGAATCAGTACTGGCTCTGTGCTAAGCTATGGATGGAACAATGCACAGTCTTTTGCTGGAGGAGCATTGTGGTCTGTATAAGCTCAGGAAAATTAACTCCAATAGCATCAAAAGGACCCCATAAACACATTTTCCCCTACTGTGCCTCAGTAGGTATTTTAGGTCACTGTCAGGCACAGTGTGTAACTTGAGACCTCCTGTATTTTAAACTTATTTCTGCACAGTCACCTCTCCAGTGCAGTGACTTCAGTTCTGATCCCCCAAACTCATGGAGCTTTCTCTATGGTGCATACTGACCAAAAGAGAGTCTAAAGATGAGTGTGGGATTGAGGCAGATAGTTGGAAGAAGCCAATAGAGAAAAACGAAAGTAGAAATTCAAAGCACTTTTCCAAAGGAAAACACTAGCATCTTTGTGATGCTCAAATGACCTCCTGGTCATTTGAAATGCTTTCTTTACAGAGAACAATATACTCCTACGCTCACTTTCCCTGGGAAAGCAGCTGCTGATGCTGGTGAGGATTCTGGTAAGGACTGTGCTCCTGGACCTGGTATAGAGTGTGTCTACTTTCCATTATCACTGCGACCACCTCCAGACACCCTCTTGCTCCTACTCATTGAATGTTTGCCTTTCTTGTTATTGATGTCTTAAAAATGATACTGCCTACTTTTTACATTATAAAGGCATCAAAGCTATACAGATTCAGAAGGAGTGGTACATTTTAGATTTTTTTTGGCACTATGCTGGTGATTAAATTAACATAACAAAATGGGAAGTTTATTTTGCTTACAGTTACAGAGGGATAACATGATGGGGAAGTGGCAGAAACAGGAAGTTGAAAACTCATGTCTTCATACCATAAGTATAAAGTGGACAGAAAACTAGAAATGATCTGAGTCTTAGAAACCTTATAACCCTCTCCCAGTGACGTATGTCCTCCAGTAAGGTCACATATATCCTAAATAATACACCCAACTCAGAACCAAGTGTTGAAATGTCTGAGACTATGGAAACACCTCATTCAAACCACCGCACAATTTCATGAAAGTTTAAATTGAGAACATTGTGTACTGAACACATTAGGAAGGTAAA
The DNA here is from genome assembly GCA_021653895.1 of Mastomys natalensis. Taxonomy (NCBI): domain Eukaryota; kingdom Metazoa; phylum Chordata; class Mammalia; order Rodentia; family Muridae; genus Mastomys; species Mastomys natalensis. The sequence continues at coordinate 898,405 of JAJTUV010000256.1, read as the reverse complement.
AATTGAATATAGCTAGAGATTTTGGTACTATGCTTGGGATGAATTAAACCAAGATAACAGGAACTGTACATTCCATATGGCTATTGTGATGATGTTAGCTTCATCTTTCACATTTCTTAAACAGTGGTTGATGTATATATTTTAATAGAAAAATGAACGTGGAGGGAGGCAGGCAAGAGCTACTATGCCAGTTCATTCTACACAGTAATTTGTCATTCAGATTCCCATGCACTGTTGATATTTTCAAGATTATCTTTAGGGTAACTTGATTGTCAGCTCTCTAAGATATGAATTTCCTCATCCACAGCAGCTGTGCCTATTTCCTTACATGAAAGGAGTTTTACAAATGTGACTAAAATAAGGTTTGGCAGGTAGAAGGATCACCTTGTATAGCCATCTGAACCCAGTTTTCATCCTAGGTGTCCTTCAAAACAGAGGGGGCTTTTTGACCACAGAAAACCAGGTTTCCTTTTGATACGCACGTGGACACCATTTTTTCGCTTTGAGAATGAAGCGTTTCATCACTATGCATGTGGTCATCTTGAAGGTGCATACATTCTTCTCTCCAACCTCTCTAGACAGAAATACAGCCCTACAGACACATTGGTTTTAGCCCCCCAAGACCTATGTAAGATTTCTGGTCTACAAAAATCAAGGGAGTAAATTTGCATTGGTTGACTAAGTTTTGCCCTGCTTCTAATAGCCCTTAAGCCGCTATTTCATTATATTCTACGATATCACCTCTGTCAAAACTGTTTATATGAGAGAGAGAGAGAGAGAGAGAGAGAGAGAGAGAGAGAGAGAGAGAGAGAGAGTTCTGCAACCTTAGATAAAAGCCAGGTTTTCCTAGATTGTCAATCAACAGGGGAACTGGGTATTAAATGACAAGCCAAAGCCTCTGCCATCATGGTCAATGAAGAGATGACTAAGTGGATGTGGACATGTGGGATCTAGAAAAACACTATCATTTTTATGGAAATCTACTATTTAATCTACTATTTATATTTGGAACTTAATATAAAGGGCCATCTTTCCTTTTAATTTTTATTGAATTTGATTTCACATTTGACCCTTCTGTTGAAATTTAAATATTCAGGTTCCATAAATAAGTTGTCAACAACTAGAAGAGTAAAGCTGAACTACTTTTAATGTCTCTATTCATATAATAGAAGTAATCCTTATTGAGCTATTTTTTAGTAGGCTTTATCAGTCTTTTTCTCTTTTCAGCTCTCTGTATTTCACTATCCCATTCTGCTTTTGGGTAATCAACTTATTTTAGTTCATATGTTTGATAGGTAGCAGGTGGGATTTTTTTTTTTTTTTTTTGGCATTTGCCTCATTTCGTTTAACATTATGCTTTCCAGTGCCATCCATATAGCCTTAGGTGACAAATTTATTCAGATTAAACAAGAGTAATATTCTGTCGTATATATGCTATATTTTCTTTATCCATTCACCCGTTTCAGGGCACCTCAATTGATCCCATATCTTGGTTAGTTCAAAAAGTACTGCAATGAACACATGTGTTTGGGTGACTTTTTAATATACTAATTTCACTTATTTGGAGATGTGCCCAGTGGTGGGATGCTTTTGATGATTTTGACCTGCAAAGAGACTGGCAATTATTCTGCAGTCAAATGAATGATCTGTACTGAGTCACAGCAGCTAACTGCCAAATCTGAGCAATCTTCACATTAGGTAATGCTCCATCTTTCTCTCTTATCAATCTTCAGATAAGACACAAGAGGGTTAAATTTCCTCATGCTCCTGACCCATTTCCCTGGGAATGTCCATGTTATATACACTACATTGTCCCACTTGCATGCAGACATTGGGTTGTTAGGATCATTTCAATGGCTTACAGTTTGTCTTTGTGCTATCCTTACTTTGAAACAAGAACAGCAAAAACCTATCTTCTTGCCTGTCATATTTGACATTGTACTTTTCTGATCAGTCATTTCCTACACTCTTCCTGATCTATATGCTTGATATTCTCATCATTCTGCTCTGCTTACGTTTTCACACTTATCTTTGCTCAGCAAGGGATCCAGAGTTCCTGTGTTACAACAGCCAGTATGTCTAGAACCATGCCCCCCGCCAGGAGTTGCTATAACCAGGCAATTAAGAAATTGGGTACCCAAGGATTTTCATAGGCATCTGTGTTCATGACACTGCCCCAACTCAGTCTGACATCTCAGACTACTAATTCTTCACGGTACCCCAATACCTGCTCATATAGGCTCTCTTTGCAAAATAATTTATTAGAGATGATTTTTAATCTCATCAAGCTACAGAGGAAAGTTTGACAAATGCATTGAAATGAGCTGTGATTTGTCTCTGTAACATACTTGGCCAAAGAATAGAATGATTGTCAATATAGGCTACCCTGTCAATTACAGGGCCATTCTACAAACTTCATTCAGAAGAGTAGTGTGTGCATAATTGTATCTTATAAGTCTGCCAATAATATATACTGCTATTTAGCTTAAAGAAGTAAATAAATATAGTGAAATATATTGTCTCTTTTGCAACGTGACCTTGGAAATATCACCTGAAACTCATTGCTACGCTTGTACTCTTAATTGATGCTTCACAGCAAAGAGATTGTGCTTTCTAAACAAACCAATTAACATCATAAGAAAACCCCAAATCTTAAAGGCAATTACATTTGCTGTGTTTGTACTACATGTTGTTCTTTGAAAACAATCTCATGTTCAATTGACTGCATCAAAAATTGCACCAGAATCCTTAAATTGCCTTTTAAAGACAGCGAAGCCTTTGAATACAAGCCGAAAAAGTAAGCGCTCTGCAATATTCAAATCCTCTTGGTCATAATGCTTACCTGGATAATCAGCAGTTCATGTGACTCAGAATGGCTTAGGGTTATACAATACATTGCTTTTTGCACTGGAATAATTACAGACATTCAAATATAAGTTTATTGAAAGTAGTTAGATATTTCACCATATTTAAACAGATCCCTTCCTGAGACAGATCCCTTCAATCACTGGAACAGACTCATAACTGTCTGAGGTAAAGATACCTGGAAACTAGCTTCGTAAACTTCTATTTCCCATTTTAAATATAGAGAAAGTGTAGTGTGTATAAATATGTTAGTTTTGTGTGAATCACTACGAATAAAACACTTGAAATTAACAACAAAATGGAAGAAAGTTTTACTTTGGCTCACAGTTTCAAAGGTTTTGACTCATTCTGATGGGAAAGGCAAAGAGAAACAAGGTATATGTTGGCCAAGAAGCAGATAGAAGCAGAACAGAACCAAAACAGGAGAAGGGTAAAGGAGAGGATGGCCCCTACTTATAATCCTAACACATGGGAAGTAGAGGCAGGATGTGTTGAAGGGGATGTGTTGAAGGCCAGTCATACACACACACACACACACACACACACACACACACTCTATGTATATGTATATGTATATGTATATGTATATGTATATGTATATGTATATGTATATGTATATTTATATGTATATTCCTGAATGCTGTACATGAGACTCTGTCTCGAAATCAAACAAAATCTACAGCAATAAACAAAACAAAACATATAAAACAAAGAAACAAACAAAGTCAGTGAAACCACAGTAGGAAAGGTTTAGGGAAACATATAGTAGCCGAGACCACTCCCAATTGATTCATTCTCCCATGCATCTTCCACCTCCCACAGATCCATTAGCCTCTCATATCCTGCACAAATTTGAATCAATGCATGGATTAAACCATTGTTATATCAAAGTCTGGATGATCTAATGGTGTCTATAAATGCTATTGTAGACCCAGTCAGTGTTGTGTTTCATTAATCTCTTAGGTAGATCTTAATCCAATTTTGTTATTGAGACATAACCTTCACCAAAAGTCTCAGCAATGGTTGGCTTAGGTGAATAGCTGAAGCAGATTTGAAAGGATAGATTTCAATCTCCTCTAGCAAGAATGCAAATGTTTTATATCCATCACTCTTATTTATATTATTTCCCAGTTTATTAAGGGGTAGAATCTAGATTTAAGACAGGATTTGAGCACTATTTACTAGGCAACACTAACCATTTCACAATTAATGTTATGCTAAAATAATCTTGATACATAGGTAAAATTATTATCTTTCCTTAAAATGCTATCTCAGTTATGTTTTCAGTAGAAAAAAATGAGAAACAATAAAATACAAAACAGCAGAGCCTAAGCATTTCTAGGTAAATTTGCATAGGTGTGAAGGTACATATCTTTAATCCCATATGGTAAGTGAATGAGAATACCTGCATAGACCTTTTCCAATGTAGTGTCTCTAATCATAAAACATGAAGAAGAGCTCTTAGTGAGAAAGAGTCATTTGAACTTCAACAGAAAAACATGAGATTATAACAGAATTCTAATTTACTACCCCTGCTATTAGTCAGGGTTGTTGTTATCAAATGGAAGTTTGTGGATTCTGCATGTCAGTGTAATGATACAACATTAAGTTCTTCTCATAGAATAAAGATCATAAAAATGTTGGCATTTGATGAAGTTTATAAAACCTCAAGACTATGTTCTACCTTTCTTTACTGAAGAATAGGTTCAGGAAGATTCAAGCCCATCACTGAACAGAGGTGCTGGGCATTTTGTTCACAGGCATTCCAGGCACCCACACCGAAGGGAAAGATATGGTTGAAATTCTTTGGCCTGTAAGCTATCGAAAGCAACTGAGAATTGTTTTGCCATGCAATACCTACTGGGCAGATAATAAGTCTGATTATCTGTCCTGCTTTAGTATCCCTGCTGAAAGTCAAGGTTGATGGAAGAATCTAACCTCGAAGGAAACCAGATCTTGACCAGGAAAAATAATTTACTGAGCAACACACAGGGAAATCTACAACAGGCCTGACAACAGGCCTTCAGAATGAATTCAGTGAGGCTGCCAGGCTGTTCCCGGGGACTATGTGCATGAAGATTCCACGGAAGACACTCATGAAAAACCCTGTCAGTTTATGTAAAATGAGACTCGTAAAGTGCTACTATTGTCTTTGAGGAAAAAATGGTTTGCATTTCATTAAGAACTAAAATTCCTATAACCAAAAAGTATAGTTGGAAAAAACCAAAAAGTGTAGTTGGAAAAAGGCAATGAGACAAATGTATACAAGTTTTCTTCTGTGTGGAATACAATGTAGAGTGACAGGGCCATCAGGCCTGACACTCCATTATTGCACATGTGCCTTGAGCAAGGCAGCATCTTCTCACCAAAGTCCCTTATTCCTAAAATGCAGATGATATCTCCTCTGGACACAAACATAGCACCTGTATGAAGCAGGCCATGACGAGTTAGTTCAATCCTGCCTTTAGAGTATTTTAGAAGGCTGTAAATTCAAGTTCATAATTAAGATTGGATAAATTTTCATAGAATTGTCTTCTTTTTATGACTAAATTGATGTCCACAGAAAGTAATATGCATTCAAAATTCTGTGAAAATGTGATACATTTGATGTTCTCTAAGATAATATACCAATTTTATATACTTCAAGAAAACTCATTTAGAAAATTAGGTTAATATTTATACCATTCTGGAAAAATCTTAAAAGATGTTATTAAAACAACAGCCTAATTCTTTTGGAATGAAAAAAAAACAACTACAACTCATGTTCTCACTGTAACTGACAACATCCAATGTTTTTAAAGGTAGGAAACTGTAGAGATTGAGTGAAATCCTGAGTAAATGCATGAGCTACTACAAGCAGAGTAATGTGAAGAACTTCCGTGCTTTAGCCTTGTGGGAATGGCAAAACCTTTCCTAGGTTCTGAGGGATTGAAAATCCTTCCTCTGGTCCATGTGTGTATATTGAGAGATGTGTTTCTATCAGAGAGGACAGACCACTCAGTACCAGCATTTGTCTGTCTGTGTATCTGTCCTTTCTTCATTCTGTTGCTGTCCTATTCCAGGTTCCAGGACCCTAGTGATTCAAGGATATGATGGAAAATGAGAAAGGTTTTTGCATTCATAATATATATATATATATATATATATATATATATATATTCTGAATATATTCCTCAGGAGAAAAATTATTTCAAATCTTCTAAATTCCAAAGAAGTAGCATTAAGTTATTAATTGTCCTCCTGTTAATAGAAAAAAAACAGAAGACATAAAAACAACCACAGAGGCTCTCAAAGATGCTTGAAGTCCTTCAAGTGGGAGCAGAAAGAACACAGAGAAAGTCTATCTGCAGATTGTACCAAGAAGCTGTTTAGATGTTGAAGGGAAGGATTTAACTAACAGCCATGCAGCTGAGAAGTTACTGTGCAGAGCTGAGGTCCTATCAAAAGGGACTACCTCAAACTTCCCTAAACCACTTAGTCCTACAAATTTACATTGGGTAGCTCTCAGAGGCTAATAAATATATGCCAAAAGGCACTCGGGGTGAAGATTCCAATGTCTATTAATTTCTTCCAACTCAATAAAGATGACCATGAATACAAATAAGAACCATCATGTCCTGAGACTTCATGATATGGCAAGTTCCTTTCCAATCTCCACACAGTATTATTTCATTCAGTTCTTCCAACTTAATAACATGATAGCTTCGATTTCCCTGGTTTGGTAGGAAAGTGAACTGCAATTCCAGAAGATGATATTATACAAACACTTTTGGTTACCCATATACAGTGATTTTTTTTTCCAAAAACAATGCATCCATCACCTTTAAGTGCTAGAAGATGTAGGAAAAATCACTGTGTTCAGGACCATAGTGGCAGATACCTGCTGCTGGCTGGGTGGCATAGGAGATCAGTGCAAAGGGAGCATCTGAAAACTGCCATCAGGGTCTAGTAAGAAGTTAACCAGGTGTCTAATCATTCATAAGAATGTGTACTATTCATGAGTAAAAATGGTCAGCCTGAGCTTCAGGATGACCGCAACTGTCCTTGTCCTTTGAGGCTGTATTCATTCCTTTTTTGAAAAGACCTGGGTTTGTGTAATCAGTTAGACCTCTAATCCAGACCCTGCCTTGCCCTGATAAAGCAACAGATGGTGGCTCCAGATGGGGCAATCACATCCTCCCCCATCACACCTTAGTAATGTAAAGCATGAGCAGATGGACAGCAGCTGGGCCTTTTTTTTCCATCTAAGCAGTAGCTTTCTGTTGAGGCTGTCACTGTTCCTGGCTCTCTGAATGTTTCTGAACCTGGTTCTTTAGCCTCTTGTTTTTTTGAGCCTCTGAATTTTCAGCTTTCTCTCTACATAGGTCATATTAACAAGGCCTCTGTCCAGTGGAACTTAGGAATCCTGATAGCCTGTGAAGGCTAATTTGAAGGGACAGTAGGTTTTGAAGCAAAGCATAATTTTATCACTTTTATCACCACTACCATCCCCCTTTTAGATTCATTCAGTTTGACTTCCTACCAGTTGCTACTTCTCTGATACTAAAGATTGCTTTCCTGACTTCCATAAGGAAAGTTTTACTTTACAATATTCTAAATGAATTAAAAGTTCAATGTGTTAAGTAAAATAAAGCCAAAGTGAGACATGTATGTGTATGTTTGAAACACTTTTGTTTAAATATAACCCTAAAAAGAAAACCCTGTGAATTTATGAGTCCAAATCACAGAGGAAGAGGATGTTGGATTATAGATAATTTCTACAGCATAATAAACAAACTAATATCATTTAAAGAGCAATGTGTGACACATTATAGTATTATATCAAGTCCTATAACATTTATTACTTAACAAAAAACATCATAAATCAGTGCCAATTCTACCCAGTAAACATGATTTGTACTATTGGTATGACCCTGTTGAAGGTATGTTAAATTGTCACTTTGCATACGTCAAAAAATTAAGCTCCAGAGGACCAAAGACCAAAACATCATGCTGCAACACAATGTAAAAGGTACAAATTACTATAAAAAGAAAAAAAATAAGTTGACACCTGAGTACATTGAGTAATATATGCTATTTTAAAAATGTTAAATAATTAAGCAAGATAACATAATTTCTTCCACTTGAAATTAGCAACACCCTCCCCACCTCCCTAAATGAGGTAAGGAACCTAGTTTAAATTTCACTGTGCTGGCTAGTTTTATGTCAACTTGGCACAGCTACAGTCATCAGAGAGGAGGGAGCAGCAATAGAGATAGTGCCTCCATAAGATCAGGCTGCAGGCAACCATGTAGGGCATTTCTTAATGACTGATTGGAAGGGCCCAGTCCATTGTGGGTAGGACCACCGCTTAGATGGGCAGCAAGGCAATAACTAGCACTCCTCTATGGGTTCTGTAACAGCTCCTGCCTCCAGGTTCCTGCCCTGCTTCAGTTCTGTTTTCAACTCCTCTACAGATAAGCTGTGATATGGAAGTCTAAACCAAATAAATCCTCTCCTCTGTATTTACAATTGTCATAGTATTTAATCATAGGAATAGTAACCCTAATGAAGACATTCATAATTGCATAGAATAGGTATGCAAATATATACTCTTATATTGTGTATAATATGTAATATTATGCAAAAATTTAAAGTTACCCAAGAATTTAGTAGCAACATACAGTTGGATGTCATTACATTAAATAGTATTTCAAAAACACTCAGTAGTGTAACTCAACTTAATAATGTCACTTTTCCTGGGGAGATACCTAAGAACTGTTAGGATTTCAGTGACAACACAGCTTTCCCATAATATGTAATGGCAGGATCATGTAATACCATAAATGTATCTTGGAAATGTCTTATCCTTCTTTATCTAAAAATGTGAAGTAAGATTACCGTGGCTGCTTGCTATATTTATCCTTGGCTCCATGTGCACTTGAGTTTCTTTTTTTCTTTCTTTTTTTTTTTTTTTAACATTTTAAATGTTAAGTTTTAGTTGGCTATTTCTTCTATTTCGTTATGATATTTTTTTCTGTTACTCTGTTAAGAATCAATTTATTTCATTTAAAATGTCAATGTTATTCGTAGTTTTCTATGTCTGGATCATCTATAGTTATGACTCCTTATTGATGATGGGAATTTGAGTTGCTCTTTTGTCTATCTCAGAGTTAGATGTTCATTTATTTACTTTAAACAGCAGAATATGGAATCATACACACAGCTCAGTTTTCCTCTTAAGATCTATGGTGGTAAATATTATTTAAAACTTCCCTTTTTAGTAATATTTGCTGTAATATATAGTCTCTGAGCACTGCTTGGATTCCTCCATACAATCTGTTTTTTATTATGTCCTTTAAAATTACTCTAAATTCATACCATGGTTTGTAGATTATTTAAAATTGTCTGCCTTGATTTCCACTTTCTAGAGATTTTAACTACCATAGATTTTAAGTTACTGTTTTGTTTGTGGCAAAGAGTACTCTGTACTATTTGTTATTGGTATTTATGAAGCTTTTTGTGACTCAGAATACAATTTTGATCAGTGTGTCCACAAACATTTTGATAAAATGTGCATCAATTTGGTTCTGACTATAATGCAGTATATGCCTTGGTCATACAGGCTGTACAAACTTTTTATTTCTATTGAATTCTGTTTCATATTAATAAGCATAAATGTATTATTAAATTTTCCATGTTTGTTTCTATCTTCTCAATTTCTCTCTTTGTTTCATGGTATTAAACATTTGGACTTTGAAATGTTTAAGTATTATTTTATCTCATGGGTGAATTTATACTTGTATACTTAGTATAAAACATCTCTTTTTTATGTGTATTATGATATTTGACTGGGATTTTATGATATTAATAGGACTGCAAAGATTTTTCTACTACTTGTGTTCTTATATCCTGTTCCTTCTATCTTTTAATGTCTACTGAATGTATACATTTAAATATATTTACATCAGTAACATGGAGTCTTGTCTTTTTAAAAGTCCAATATTCTAACTTGTCTTTAACTATTATGCTTAGTCTATTTATACTTCACCTATATACTTCACACATAACTCATTTTTCATTGCCTTACTGCACTGTCATTTTGTTTGTACCAGGCAAGGGCTTCCTGCCTCCCTGTTTGTTCTCATTGTACCATTACTTCTTTAGGAGTACCAAGTGTCACCCATATGCCATGGTAGAATGACTATTACATTCATAGACACAATGTGAAGATTATTGTGGGTTCAGTGTTTGTAGGAAGATTCTACTCTGTAGCTGCTTCTTATGGATAGAAACATTCCTTTGTGGAGGCAGGAGACACAAGAGGATCATTGATAGTCATTAGACCAGGAAACTCAGCAAACTTAAAGGAAACACAAGGCCCATCTTCAAAGTTATACAAATAGCAAGCAGATGCTTAGGAGATAAAAGACCATACGGTAGATAGAAGCCTGTGACATCTATAGGGAATTCAGGTGAAATGGTTCTGTGAGTCACTCATGTTGGGGTGATACTTTTCAGTCATTTGGCCACCTTTGTTTTAACTTTCCTTATGTAAGCAATCCCAATAAAGTCATTAGTTCTGTCCTAGTTAATCTTGTCAACTTTATTAGATCTGGGGTTAAGTACAAGACACATATGTGTAATTCATAAGGATAGTTTTGGAAGGATTAATTTCAGAGGGAGACCCTATCTCAGGGTGAAGAGTATCTTCCATCACCAGCCCAGTCTGAAGGAAATGCTGTTGCTTTTTACCTGCCTGCCTGCCTTGCTGAGACATGCATCTCCTCTGTGTCTGCCATGACTGTTGCATTTCTTTGGTGAGACCCAAACCTGAATTCTTTGGCTTTTTAATTTGAACTGAAGACCTGTCGCTCTCCAGATTTTGACTGCTGAGGTGCTCATTCTTATGGACTGAGAAATTACCATGTTCTCAGCCCTTTGAGCATGCAGGTGGTTATTGCCTAGCCTGACTTGTGTGAGCCAATATAATAAATTTCTTCTGTAACGTATGCTCAGCATAGCCATTCTGTTTCTCTGGGAAACCCTGGATGATACAGGTTCATTAAGCTGAACATGGACAGAGCTGTTTCTTTGAAGTATTGCTGCACTCTTTTTCTGGTATGAATAAATTTTACTGTACATTTCTCCAGGAAAATGAGCTCAACAGGTTTTTTGTTCCAAAATGTATGTTTGTGTAAAACTCATGGTACAGGATATCTTCTATTAATCCACTAAAGTGGGTAATTACAGGACTAGCAAAAGATTGAGAACTAACTCTAATAAGTTTAGTACAGAAACTATTACATATGGATAAGAGTTTTCTTAGAAAACGAACACAGCAGGAAGCTTGGCAGGGGTATTTCTTATCAAGGGTCCTTAACTTTACTCTTTCAGAGCAGATTTCTGTAGGCTCCATTTGAGATTAAACTGTGGCTAGGAAGAAAGGTTGTAAAAGTTAACAGAACATATTAAGAATATTCTTTTTGGACTCCTACATCCTTTTAACCAAAAATATATGTCGACAGATTTTTGAATTGCTTAAAAATGAATAGCCAAGATGACAAGCACATCAACCTGTTAGGCTCAACATGAAGCTGGCTTCCTATGTACTTTTCAGCTAATGCAATTCTTGTAAAGAACTCAAACATGAACAATGACACAAGTACCACCAAGGGGGGGGGGCTATGTGGATACTTCTGAACATGATTATCTGCCCACTCCCATCCTAGTCAAGTCTTTTTCATACCCTGATAACTAATATCCAAAAAAGGGAAGCAGAAAAAAATTAAAAACATTAACAAAAAGAAAAAGAAAAGAAACCCCTTGACACATACTTAGAGGTTAGAAAAACCAATTACAAAGGGTAGCTGACAAAAATAATCTTGAGCCGTAATAGGTAATTGGACTTGTGCAGAACAAATGACTGCTGTTATTTATTTCTAGTCTCCACAGAGTTGTTTTGAAGCTTACAGAGTTACCATGTATGATAAACATAAACAGAACCAACATTTGCTATCACCATTACTGGCAACACCGGCCCTGTTAGGATGCTTTCACAGGATCACAGGGGAACCGTAGTTGGTTCACAGTTCACAGTAAGTGCTACAGATGAAAGAAACTAAATGCTTGTTATTGGAACTCTGTATTCTTTCAACACACTGTTATGCCAATTCCTCAGGGCAAACTTCCTCTCTTCTAACTTATTTCAAATAAATTCATAACGAAGAAAATAAAAGACAGTTTTCACCCACTGAAATGAAAATGCCCATGTAATAAAGTGACCATTCTAGTTACAAGACAGAAAATTAAAGTCTAACACTGTGTTTAACTTGGTGCTATTATTTTATTTATCTGACTTGTATTATAAAATGACCTATAATCTACATTGATAGGCAATAGCACCTGGATGCAGAGTCTAGTCAAGTGTTATGTCCTAGATTTTAGTGGTGATGAACATTCAGTAGCATAAATCATTAAGAAAGCTGCCGCAGCTTTTGTGTGGGTCTCAGTAGCAGAAATGTCCTTTCTGATCTCTGAACTCTCCAAAGGGAGAAATGATGACAAGCTCTAATTTTAGTCACCATAGACTAGAAAGAGGAATCAAATCACTTCTAAAGGTGCTAGAGTAAATCCTTCAATGATGTCCACTCCTTTGACTGAATCAGACATGCTTTGTTTAATATGTACTTCAGTAGAGCCCAGTAGTTCTAAAAGCATCTTCAGTCTTTAAGGTAAAATTGTAAGATCAGGACCCCAAATGCAAGTATAGGACCATATTCTGTATATGATTTCAGACTGACAGTAAATAATAGATAATTCAAATTTATTTAATAACAAAATATTTAAAAATAATAAATTTCCTTATATATTTTTTGAATTATTGTGTTATGTTTCTTCTTTACAGTAAATATTATGCCAGATAATATTTTTAAGACTAGTAATTAGAAATTTAAAATAGTTTGTTTTTATATTTTTTAACATTCAAAACACATATTTTCAGAAAGCCTGATGAAAATAAGAATTGTAAGCAGACAGAAAAAAACCATGTGTACCCTGTTGCATTAAGAGCAGAGTCTTCTGTCTGATGAGAACCTCAGAACAGAAAACACCACACCCGTGTATTCACATGTTAGTAAGTGTGGCTGTACTTAAAGAGCTTCCATTCTTCACAACCCCTCTCCTACTCTAAGCACGAGTGTTCATAGCCCCCTTTGCTTTTATATATAGGACTGCAGTTGCTGTAATACTATGTATTTATCAAGCACATGTGAAGTTACTAGAAGATGTGCCTCAATTTCAAATTTCACTACAACCAAGAAAATAGAAGCCATGATTTTGAAAGTCCTTTACATTAGCATGCATTTCTTCAAGATCGCTTTTTCGTGATAGAATACAGACATTATTTTTTTTTTAAGTATGATTTCGCAGAGCACATGCTCACTCTGAATTCACTATGCAACCAAGTATGATTCTCCTGTCTCAACCTCCCAAGTACTTGATTATAGATAGGTAACACATGTCAGCTTAGACTATTTTTTTAAATTAGCACTATGTATAAATGTTCTATATTTCTCCACTCAAGTAAAATACTAAAATGTATATCATAATAGTTAATTTATAAATATACTTTTTCAAAGTGTATGTCAAACCCATGGTAAGCTTACCTTAGAGAGGCCTCCTACTTCCAAATAAAAGCAGATGATGAACACATTCCAGGTGACCCAGAGGGCAGTCCACACTGTATACTGAAAATAAAAGTTTGAGAAAAAGAAAGGAAAAGTGGAGATGAAAAACCACATATTTGAAATAAATTAGTAATAGAAATGTTAATAAATATAAGTCTTTTGTAAGTAAATAGGAAATACTGAGAGAAAAAAATCTCTTTTTAGAAGGTACCCTAAGAGTTAAAAATTAAAAATCCAATGGTTTTTACTGTTGTTAATGGATGCCTGGAAACCTACAATTCTAAAATCCTTTTCTGAGTTGCAGATACAAATTAAATCTATGTACTCACATGATTACTTTTTTCTGTACATTATCTTTTCAAGATTTATGGAGTTTTCTGTGAACTATCAATCTATTTACAACAATGACTATATGTACTATTACTCTATCTTTCTATATGGCCACTTATATGAATATATCTAAATATTTAGATATATTAGATGGAAAATATCCAATTCATTAGTACAAATAGTCTAATTTCAGAAATTTAGTGAAAATAGAACTTCCATTTCTCTGAATGAAGACTTTGAAAATGGATATTGGAGGAGAGTTTTCAAGTGCTCCTGTGTTGTGTTATTTTGCTGAGAGTAGAGCATATACCCCCGTGATCAAATAGTGAAATAATGAGTGCATAAAATGTCTTTAAAATCCCAGAAATTAATAATTAAGAACCAGAGTAAACAAACAGCCAATTTCTATTATGAAAGATATGTTTCATTCACATCTTGCTGTGAAAGTCAGAAGCAGCATCAATAAGAGCATTAGCCGATCTGATTTAATGTGGTCCAGATCAGAGCCCTGAATGGAGGGGCAGAGTCCTAGACAAGTGCAGACAGTTTATGCTGCAAGGACCATTGACTGATGAAGTACAGTTGTTTGTATTCTCATCTTACTGTACTGGCAAAAAAAAAAAAAAATCTACGAATTATTGAAATAGGCATTTGAGTTAAATCATTTCTTTCTATCAGTAGATTTCAGTCATTGTATCCCATTTCTAAGATAAAAAATTGAAACTATTTCATAATTTTATTCTGTGTCTAATAATAAAAATATGAACGTTAGGTACTGTCTTAAAATCATTACCCTATCAGATATATACTAAAGTTGTTTGTTTGTAATATGAAAACTGCTATATCTCTGCCATTTATGATTTTAAAGTGTTTCAAAATGATCTCATGTTGGTGTGTAAACTGTGATTGAATATATGTGATGTAACATTTCTGTTTTCTGAAATATTTTGCTTTTTTCAAAAAAAGATGATAAAGTTACTTAATGCTCCACAATCACTGTGGATTTTTACTAAAACCTCTAAAAGAGGTCATATGAGCATGGTAAGTTGTGCTGGTTTAGGTGTTTGCAGTTACTGTGAATAACTTCAAACACACTTTTCTAAACCACAAACTATTCAAATGAATATTGAAAATATTTTAAATACAACTTTAATGGGCTATTTTTAAATATCATAAATACAAAAAAAAAGTATAGATGCTTTTCTAATCAGAGAGTACCAACTGAAACATTCATGTATCAGAGCAGGTCAGCAATGCCTATAACCAAGTTAAAAAGGAACCTCAAATGAAGCAAAACTAATCCTTGACAGGGTATTTTTGCTAGTTTGTTTTTGTTTTCCTGTACTGGGAACTGAAGGAGGCCCTTCCAGACCCTAGGCAAGTTCTGTATCACAGAACTACATCTCAGAAAAGCTATTTAATTCCTAATTATTACAACTCAGCTCTAACCCCGTAAGCAATGAGAATGTCCAGAGTATAGCAAAGGTACAATAAGACTAGCCCTTTTAAAAACTCATAGCACAAACAATTCCTGAAGGGAAATAAGGATCTCCTACAAGTTGTATTATAGATTCTGTTTCTGACCTCTCATAGACACTGATGGCAGCTGCCTAGTTCTATACATTTGGGTGTAATGAAGGCTGTGTTCTTTGTGTTGTACTAGGTACTTTCTAGGGAACATATAACTGAAGTCACCATATGAAGCCCCTGAAGGATGGGTCATCCTTTGATTTCCTATAGAGTGCCAGAGTTGTCCTGTGAAATCTGGCAGTGCTCCAGAGTCAGCATGCTTCATTTGGTAGGCTTCACTGCATACCATCTTAGGAAAAACATTCTAACTGCAAATTGACCCTCCTCTAAATTTTTCAACTCACCAGATGACAAATGAATCAAAGAACCATTTTACTAAAATTATAGTTTATTTATATAATTTCTGTAACACATTGTCATACATGGTAGGAATCTAACATATTTTTTGTTTGTATAGGAGATGGACAGAAAGTTCTTTCTAATATATTGCCTGTATGATTGAAATATGGTTTTGTGGAATATAAATGATACACTTCAATGTGCAGTTAATAGACAACATGGAGCCATAAGCATGCAAGAGGGAACTCTGGCAAAACAAATCCATGGATGGTCATTTATCTAGTCAGAAATACTAAGTCATCACCTTTGAGATAGGCCATCCACTACACATTGTCTTTGAAATGGGTTGCTTTTACTAACAATTCAGTTGACATGATAATTGTAGTGCAGGATGGCTTTCTATTTTTGACAAATAGCTTTCGGTTAGTCTGCAGCATGACATCAGGCTTGTGTATCTATGTAGGTTATACAGTTTGAAGTGTTAATGGCTTGACTTCTCCAGGTTAAAATTACCAGTACATAATCTCTCCCTCTCCCGTTTCCTTAAACTCAGCACATACCTTTTAGGTCCCATAGACACAGGGTTTTGTGTGATTTCCTAAACATGTCCTCATCTTATGAGGATATTTAAGCATTTGCTAATTGAAATAAACTTTATAAGTTTTCCAGGGTGAATTTCCAACCTTGAGCTTTAACATGGATTGTTTTACTAAGGCCATTTTAGACAGTCATTTCTTTTTTCTTATCAGTATGAATATACCACAACATTTGCTCACAATATGGTATGAAATAAATGGGATAGGCTCTTTGATTTTACATTGTTCTATCTCCTGGGGTTTAATATTTTGGTGAGAAAAACTTTAAGGGAAACCTGCTGTCCATGAACCTTATTAGTAAAAGGAACTCAGAGTGAAGGAAAATACAAATGTAATGAATAGTAGCAATTCAATCATGTTTCATGATTGGTCTAGGTAAAGGCCAGGACAAACCTGCCACATACATTCTGAGTTCACAAACAAATCTATGAAGTGGGCTTTATAAAGGAAGTAAATATGGCAACTATGAAATCAAACAAATATCCCAAGGCTTCACAGCCAATAATACATGAAATAAAGTCACTTCATCTGAAATCCTTACATTTATTTACTATTTCTTCAAACGTAATGTTCTTCAAACATTAAACTTGAAGTAGAGTACAGCAGTGGGTGGCTACAATTCTGCTTTCAAGAGCACCAGCTGAATACAGTGTGAGGGGCAGGAAACTGGGATAATTAGGTAGGGCAAAGAAGAAAGTGAGCAGAATCTGTACTAACAGCTTGGACTAGGCACTTAGTCCTCACGAGGTGAATAGAATAGGGTAGGCGTTTACTAAGTGCCAATTTAATTAATGGATTACAAATTACCTAAGAAGATAAAAGGAATAGATCATTCCAGGAAGCAGAGGAACTTGTGACCCATAGGAAACACCAGAGATTGCTGAAAGCAGGGCAAAAAGCATAAGAAAACAGAAAAGCATTTTTTTTCTAGATTAACTTCACACTCTATGTATTCTGGAAATTTGAAGAAAGATGCCGAAGTGATTCTTCCACATATCCATTAGCCAAACCTTTTTACAAGACTGATTAGTTCTTTGAGGTTAAGTACGACCTCACTGATGATCTTTTGTCAGAAGCGGTAGAAACTTAACCCCCATGTTGCTATATTTTGAGCTCCACTTAAATGCCACAGTAACAGACCTCATATTTTATTAGTTTCTGAGTAAGCACTTAGCATGGACACAGTGCTGGTGTTCCAAAGCATTTGTTAGTTTTTGGTGGACTAAGTGTAATTGGCATATAAAAAGGAGGATGCACAAAGCATAGCAGACATGAGGTTGAGATAAAAACCTGCAATCTAAACAGCAACTGTATTAAACAGCAATTGAAGTACAGCTGTGGTATGTGATACAAGAAAGGGCCGCAGTGGGTCATGAGATGTCTGATGAGTGTATGGAAGGGTTAGGTTCACTGCAGAAGTACGTAGTAGCTGAGATCTATAGTGAGAATCCTTGGGTGAGAAGGAATTGAAAGTATCTCTGGGTCAGAACACAGACCATTTCTAAGTTCAAAGCCATAGCTCCCACTCATTCACTAAAGACATAGAATAGTATGTTTTAGTAGGTCAATATAATTCCCATTAAAATTACAACTCAATTCTTCACAGATATAGAAAGCAATTCTCAAAATCATCTGGAATAACAGAAAAACCCAGGATATCAAAAAGGATTCTCAACAATAAAAGAACTTCTGGGGTAATCACCAACCCTGATCTCAAGCTCTACTACAGAGCGACAGTGATAAAATCCACATGGTTTTGGTACAGAGACAGACAGGTAGATCAATGGAATAGAATTGAAGACCCATAAATAAACCCATACACGTCTTGTTACTGGATCTTTGAGAAAGAACTCAAAACCATACAGTGAAGAAAAGAAAGCATTTCAACAAATGTGCTTGTTCAACTGGTGGTTTGCATATAGAACAGTGGAAATTGATCCATTTTTATTTCCTCGTACAAAGCTCAAGTCCAAGTGGATCAAGGACCTCCACATAAAACCAGATATGCTAAATCTAAGACAAGGAAAAGTGGGAAAGAGCCTTGAATACTCTTCCATTGCTGGTGGGATTGTAAGCTGATACAACCACTGTGGAAAACAATAGGTTGGTTCCCCAGAAAGTTGGAAATAGTTCTACTTGAAGATCCAGGTATACCACTACTAGGCATATACCCAAAAGATGCTCAAAATATAACAAGGACACATGCTCCACTATGTTCATAGCAACTTTATTTATAATAGCACATCTAGAAATAACCCAGGTGTCCTATTCAGAAGAATGGATACAAAAATGTGGTACTTTTAAATAATGGAGTACTACTCAGGTATTAAATAAGATGACTTCATGAAATTTGCAGGCAAATGGAAGAAACTAGAAAATATCATCCCAAGTGAGGTAACCAGACTAGAAGGACACACATGGTGTGTACTCACTGATAAAAATCTCAGAATACCCATGATACAACTCACAGACCATAAGAAGCTTACAAGAAGGAAGACGCTCTGGCCTGCGGGGCGGGCGCGTGGCTGGTCTGCTCCTGTGGACACACAGGATCGGAGGCATCCTAGGGGACCCACTGCACACAGACCAGAGGGTAAGTCACCTTGCCCACTGGCCCAAAATCCAAGTTACAACCGGGAGCCAGGGGGGTTTAAGGAACTAGCAGGCACCCAAAGCCCGCCCTCCGGACTATAACTTCCGTGCGCCCGGACCCTGGTCCTCTGGCCTGCGGGCGGGCGCGTGGCTGGTCTGCTCCTGTGGACACACAGGATCCGGAGGCATCCTAGGGGGACCCACTGCACACAGACCAGAGGGTAAGTCACCTTGCCCACTGGCCCAAAATCCAGAGTTAAAACCGGGAGCCAGGGGGGGTTTAAGGAACTAGCAGGCACCCAAAGCCCGCCCCTCCGGACTATAACTTCCCGTGCGCCCGGACCCTGGTCCTCTGGCCTGCGGCGGGCGCGTGGCTGGTCTGCGCCTGTGGACACACAGGATCCGGAGGCATCCTAGGGGGACCCACTGCACACAGACCAGAGGGTAAGTCACCTTGCCCACTGGCCCAAAACCCAGAGTTACAACCGGGAGCCAGGTGGGGTTTAAGGAACTAGCAGGCACCCAAAGCCCGTCCCTCCGGACTATAACTTCCCGTGCGCCGGAACCCTGGTCCTCTGGCCTGCGGGGCGGGCGCGTGGCTGGTCTGCTCCTGTGGACACACAGGATCCGGAGGCATCCTAGGGGGACCCACTGCACACAGACCAGAGGGTAAGTCACCTTGCCCACTGGCCCAAAATCCAGAGTTACAACCGGGAGCCAGGGGGGTTTAAGGAACTAGCAGGCACCCAAAGCCCGCCCCTCCGGACTATAACTTCCCGTGCGCCCGGACCCTGGTCCTCTGGCCTGCGGCGGGCGCGTGGCTGGTCTGCGCCTGTGGACACACAGGATCCGGAGGCATCCTAGGGGGACCCACTGCACACAGACCAGAGGGTAAGTCACCTTGCCCACTGGCCCAAAACCCAGAGTTACAACCGGGAGCCAGGTGGGGTTTAAGGAACTAGCAGGCACCCAAAGCCCGCCCCTCCGGACTATAACTTCCCGTGCGCCCGGACCCTGGTCCTCTGGCCTGCGGGGCGGGCGCGTGGCTGGTCTGCTCCTGTGGACACACAGGATCCGGAGGCATCCTAGGGGGACCCACTGCACACAGACCAGAGGGTAAGTCACCTTGCCCACTGGCCCAAAACCCAGAGTTACAACCGGGAGCCAGGTGGGGTTTAAGGAACTAGCAGGCACCCAAAGCCCGTCCCTCCGGACTATAACTTCCCGTGCGCCCGGACCCTGGTCCTCTGGCCTGCGGGGCGGGCGCGTGGCTGGTCTGCTCCTGTGACACACAGGATCCGGAGGCATCCTAGGGGGACCCACTGCACACAGACCAGAGGGTAAGTCACCTTGCCCACTGGCCCAAAACCCAGAGTTACAACCGGGAGCCAGGTGGGGTTTAAGGAACTAGCAGGCACCCAAAGCCCGTCCCTCCGGACTATAACTTCCCGTGCGCCCGGACCCTGGTCCTCTGGCCTGCGGGCGGGCGCGTGGCTGGTCTGCTCCTGTGGACACACAGGATCCGGAGGCATCCTAGGGGGACCCACTGCACACAGAGCACAGGTTCCTCAGCTGGTCTGCTCTGGTGGAAACACCTGATTCTGAGACAACCTAGAGGACATACTGCATCCAGTGCAGAGGACACCTAGCTGGTCTGCGCCTGTGGAAACATCGAATCCTGAGACATCCTAGAAGACCTATTGCATCCAGAGCGGAAGGAGCTTAGGATCACAGGAACACAGAGACATCTGGAATCCGAGGAGATCTGACACAAGCAAGATAACTGGAAAGACAGACTACAGTCAGACACAGTGAGCACAGATAACACTAGAGTCAACCAGATGGCGAAAGGCAAGCGAAAGAACACAAGCAACAGAAACCAAAGTTACCTGACATCATCAGAACCCAGTTCTCCCACCATAGCAAGCCCTGGATACTCCATCACACAGGAAAAACAGGACCCAGAATTAAAATCACTTCTCATGATGATGATGGAGGATTTTAAGAAGGACATAAGTAACTCCCTTAAAGTAATACAGGAGAACACAGGTAAACAGGTAGAAGCCCTCAAAGAGGAAACACAAAAATCCTTTAAAGAATTGAAAGAGAACACGGGTAAACAGGTAGAAGCCCTTAAAGAGGAAACACAAAAATCCATTAAAGAATTTCAAGAAAACACAACAAAACAGGTGAAGGAATTGAACAAAACCATCCAGGATCTAAAACTGGAAATAGAAACAATAAAGAAATCTCAAAGGGAGACTACTGTGGAGATAGAAAACATAGGAAAGAGTTCAGGAGTCATAGATGCAAGCATCACCAACAGAATACAAGAGATAGAAGAGAGAATTTCATGCACGGAAGATACCATGGAGAACCTCGACACAACAGTCAAAGAAAATGCAAAATGCAAAAAGCTCCTAACACAGAACATTCAGGAAATCCAAGATGCAATGAGAAGACCAAACCTAAGGATAATAGGTATAGATGAGAGTGAAGATTCCCAATCTAAAGGGCCAGTAAATATCTTCAACAAAATTATAGAAGAAAATTTCCCCAATCTAAAGTACAAGACACCCATAAACATACAAGAAGCCTACAGAACACCAAACAGACTAGACCAGAAAAGAAATACCTCCCGTCACATAATAATCAAAACACCAAATGCACAAAACAAAGAAAAAATACTAAAAGCAGTAAGGGAAAAAGGTCAAGTAACATATAAAGGCAGACCTATAAGAATTACAGCAGACTTTTCACCAGAGACTATAAAAGCCAGAAGATCCTGGTCTGATATCATACAGACCCTAAGGGAACACAACTGCCAGCCCAGACTGCTATACCCAGCAAAACTCTCAATCACTATAGATGGAGAAACCAAGATATTCCATGACAAAACCAAATTTGCACAATATCTTCCCACAAACCCAGCACTTCAAAGGATAATTGATGGAAAACGCCAACACAAGGAAGGAAACTACAACCTAGAAGAAACATGGAAGTAATCGTCCAACAACCTCCCAAAAAAAAAAAAAAAAAAAAAGGTAGCTACACAAACATAATTCCACCTCTAATAACAAAAATAACAGGAAGCAACAATCATTTTTCCTTAATATCCCTTAACATCAATGGACTCAATTCTCCAATAAAAAGACGTAGACTATCAGACTGGATACATAAACAGGACCCAGAATTTTGTTGCATACAAGAAACGCACCTCAGTGACAAAGACAGACATTACCTCAGAGTAAAAGGCTGGAAAACAATTTTCCAAGCAAATGGTCCCAAGAAACAAGCTGGAGTAGCCATCCTAATATCAAACAAAATCGACTTTCAACCAAAAGTAATCAAAAAAGATAAGGAAGGACACTTCATACTCATCAAAGGAAAAATCTACCAAGATGAACTCTCAATTCTGAACATTTACGCTCCAAATGCAAGGGCACCTACATACATAAAAGAAACTTTACTAAAGCTCAAAGCACACATTGCACCTCACACAATAATAGTGGGGGATTTTAACACCCCGCTCTCTCCAATGGACAGATCGTGGAAACAGAAACTAAACAAAGACACACTGAAATTAACAGAAGTTATGGACCAAATGGATTTAACAGACATCTATAGAACATTTCATCCTAAAGTTAAAGAATACACCTTTTTCTCAGCACCTCATGGTACCTTCTCCAAAATAGACCATATAATTGGTCACAAAACAGTCCTCAACAGATACAAAAAGATTGAAATAATCCCCTGCATCCTATCAGATCACCACGGACTAAGGCTGGTCTTTAATAATGACAGAACCAAGGGAAAATCCACATCCATGTGGAAACTGAACAATGTTCTACTCAATGATGACTTTGTCAAGGAAGAAATAAAGAAAGAAATTAAAGACTTTCTAGAATTTAATGAAAATGAGGAAACATCATACCAGAACTTGTGGGACTCCATGAAAGCAGTGCTAAGAGGAAAACTCATAGCTCTAAATGCCCACAAAAAGAAATTGGAGAGAGCGCACATTAACAACTTGACAGCACACCTGAAAGCTCTAGAACAAAAAGAAGCAAATATACCCAAGAGGAGTAGGCGTCAGGAAATAATCAAACTCAGGGCTGAAATCAACCAAGTAGAAACAGAAAGAACTATACAAAATATCAACAAAACCAAGAGTTGGTTTTTTGAGAAAATCAACAAGATCGATAAACCCTTAGCCAGATTAACCAGAGGGCACAGAGACAGTACCCAAATTAATAAAATCAGATCTGAAAAGGGAGACATAACAACAGAAACTGAGGAAATCCAAAAAATCATCAGATCCTACTACAAAGGCCTATACTCAACAAAACTGGAAAATCTGGATGAAATGGACAATTTTCTAGACAGATACCAGGTACCAAAGTTAAATGAGGAGCAAATAAACCATCTAAACAGTCCCATAACCCCTAAAGAAATAGCAGCAGTCATTAAAAGTCTCCCCACCAAAAAAAGCCCAGGACCAGATGGTTTTAGTGGAGAATTCTATCAGACCTTCAAGGAAGACCTAATACCAATTCTCTTCAAACTATTCCACAAAATAGAAACGGAAGGAACGCTACCCAATTCGTTCTATGAAGCTACAATCACACTCATACCTAAACCTCAAAAAGACCCAACAAAGAAAGAGAACTTCAGACCAATCTCTCTTATGAATATTGATGCAAAAATACTCAACAAAATTCTAGCAAACCGAATCCAAGAACACATCAAAACAATCATTCATCATGATCAAGTGGGCTTTATCCCAGGAATGCAGGGATGGTTCAATATTCGGAAATCCATCAATGTAATCCACTATATAAACAAACTCAAAGAAAAAAACCACATGATCATCTCACTAGATGCTGAGAAAGCATTTGACAAAATCCAACATCCCTTCATGGTAAAAGTCTTGGAAAGATCAGGAATTCAAGGCCCATACCTAAACATAGTAAAAGCAATATACAGCAAACCAGTAGCCAACATCAAACTAAATGGAGAGAAACTTGAAGCATTCCCACTAAAATCAGGAACTAGACAAGGCTGCCCACTCTCTCCCTACCTATTCAATATAGTACTGGAAGTCCTAGCCAGAGCAATTAGACAACAAAAAGAAGTCAAAGGAATACAAATAGGAAAGGAAGAAGTCAAAATATCACTATTTGCAGATGATATGATAGTATACTTAAGTGACCCCAAAAACTCCACCAGAGAACTCCTAAACCTGATAAACGACTTCAGCAAGGTGGCAGGTTATAAAATCAACTCGAACAAATCAGTAGCCTTCCTCTACATGAAAGATAAACAGGCTGAAAAAGAAATTAGGGAAATGACACCCTTCACAATAGTCACAAATAATATAAAATACCTTGGGGTGAATCTAACCAAGCAAGTGAAAGATCTGTATGACAAGAACTTCAAGTCCCTGAAGAAAGAAATTGAAGAAGATCTCAGGAAATGGAAAGATCTCCCATGCTCATGGATTGGCAGGATTAATATAGTAAAAATGGCCATCTTGCCAAAAGCAATCTACAGATTCAATGCAATCCCCATTAAAATACCAACTCAATTCTTTACAGAACTTGAAAGAGAAATTCTGAAATTTATTTGGAACAACAAAAAACCCAGGATAGCGAAAACCATCCTCAACAATAAAAGAACTTCTGGAGGAATCGCCATCCCTGACATCAAGCTGTACTACAAAGCAATAGTGATAAAAACGGCCTGGTATTGGTACAGAGACAGGCAGGAAGATCAGTGGAATAGAGTTGAAGACCCAGAAATGAACCCACAGAACTACGGTCATTTAATCTTTGACAAAGGAGCTAAAACTATCCAGTGGAACAAGGACAGCATTTTCAACAAATGGTGCTGGTTCAACTGGAGGACAACATGCAGAAGAATGCAAATCGATCCTTTCCTATCTCCTCGTACAAAGCTCAAGTCCAAGTGGATAAAGGACCTTCACATAAAACCAGACACACTGAAACTAATAGAAGAGAAAGTGGGGAAGACCCTCGAATACCTAGGCACAGGGGAAAAGTTCCTGAATAGAACACCAATGGCCTCTGCTCTAAGATCAAGAATTGACAAATGGGACTTCATAAAATTGCAAAGCTTCTGTAAGGCAAAGGACACCGTCAATAGGACAAAACGGCAACCAACAGATTGGGAAAAGATCTTTACCAATCCCACATCCGATAGAGGACTAATATCCAATATATACAAAGAACTCAAGAAATTAGACTCTAGACAACCAAATAACCCTATTAAAAAATGGAGTAAGGAGCTAAACAAAGAATTCTCAATTGAGGAAATCCGAATGGCCGAGAAGCACTTAAAGAAATGTTCAGCATCCTTGGTCATCAGGGAAATGCAAATCAAAACAACCCTGAGATTCCACTTCACACAGTCAGAATGGCTAAAATCAAAAACTCAGGTGATAGCAGATGCTGGCGAGGATGTGGAGAAAGAGGAACACTCCTCCATTGTTGGTGGGATTGCAAGATGGTGCAACCACTATGGAAAACAGTCTGGCGGTTCCTCAGAAAATTGGACATATCACTACCTGAGGACCCAGCTATACCACTCCTGGGTATATATCCAGAAGATGCTCTAACACATAACAAGGAAATATGCTCCACTATGTTTATAGCAGCTTTATTTATAATAGCCAGAAACTGGAAAGAACCCAGATGCCCTTCAACAGAGGAATGGATACAAAAAATGTGGTACATTTATACAATGGAATATTACTCAGCTATTAAAAACAATGAATTTGATAAATTCATATATAAATGGATGGAACTAGAAAATATCATCCTGAGTGAAGTAACCCAATCACAAAAGAACATACATGGTATTCACTCACTGATTATTGGATTTTAGCCCAGAAGCCTGAAATACCCAAGATTCAACTCACAGACCACATAAAGCTCATAAAGAATGATGACCAAATAGGGGAGCCTTCAGTCCTTCTTAGAAGGAGTAACAAAATACTCAAGGGTGCAAATAAGGAGACACAGTGCAGGACAGAAACTGAAGGAGGGACAGTCTACAGACTATTCCACCTAGATATCCATCCTATGTGCAGTCACCAAAGGTAGAGGTTGATGTGGATGGCAGGATGTACACACTGACAGGAGCCTGATATAGCTGTCTCCTTAGAGGTCTGCAAGAGTCTGACATACTCAGAGGCAGATGCTCACAGCTAACCATTAAACTGAGCATGGAGTTCCCAATGGAGAAGATAGAGTGAAGGCTGAAGGAGTTGAGAGGATTCGCAACACCATGAGGAAAGCAACAATCCCAACCAACCAGAGCCCCCAGGGTCTAAGCCACTAGCCTGGGAGCGCTTAGGGAGGGACCCATGGCTCCAGCTATATATGCAAGGGAGCTATATATATAAGTAGGAGAAGAGATCCTTGGTCCCATGAAGGCTGGACATGGGGGGTAGGATATTCGAGGGTGGGGAGGTGAGGTACAGGGAGGGTGGGTGGGGGTACACCAACGTGGAGGCGGGAAGAGGGGGGAAGGGATAGTGAGTTCCTGGGAGGGAGGGGGGAAATGGGTAAGGAGAGAACATCTGAAATGTAAAAAATAAAAAATTTTTTTTCAATAAAAAAAAAAAAAAAGAAGGAAGACCAACGTGTGAATAATCATGGGAGGTACAGGGATGTGTGAAGGAGAAAAGAGGGGGAGGGTAAAAGGGGGGCATGATTAGGTAGGGAAAGAAACAGGAGAGAAGTCCAGAGAGTCAGGAAACTGAATAGATATATTTAGCAGTGGGGTAGGGGAATGGAGAAACCACTAGAAAGTCCTAGATGCCTGGGTAGTGAGAGCTTCCCAGGACCCAACTAAGATGACATTAGCTGAAATACTCAACAGAGTGGAGATAGCCTCTGACTAAAACAGATGCAGATATTCACAGCCAATCATCAAACTGAGCCACAGGACCACAATGGAAGAGTTAGGGGAAGAACTGAAAGAGCTGAATGGCATTATAACCATTTAGGAAGAACAATAATATCAACTAGCAGATCTCCCCGCACACCGAGCTTCCAGGTACTAAACCACCAAAGAGTACATATGGATGGGTCCATTCCTCCAGCTACATATGTAGAGGATTGCCTTGTCTAACATCAATGGGAGGGGAGACCCTTGGTCCTGTGGAAGGTTGAAGCCCCAGAGTAGGGGGATATTAGAGGGATGAGGCAGGAGTGGGTGGGTGGGTAGCAGAACACCTTCTTATAGGCAAAGGGGAGGGAATATGGGATGGGGAGTTTTCAGAGGTTAGATCCGGAACGGGGACAACATTGAAATGTAAATAAATAAACAATTAAGAAAAACTTACCACCATGATATAACGTGGTCTATACTGAATGGTTCCAAAAAGACCCAATATGACAACTATGATATGCAGGAAATTTCCAAGAATGGGTGCCCACTGGAAGCCGAGGAAGTCAAAGATCTGCCGCTCCAAGGCTGAAAGCTGCAACAAAAGAGAGTTTATTATTGACTAATCCAGGCTCTCTTAGATTATCTTCATCATTAGCTTCTAGCAGTAGAAATTTGCACATTCAATTACAATCATGCTTGTAGACTTTATCCTTCCTTTCTTCCTTCTTTTCTTTCTTTCTCTCTTTCTTCTTTCTTTCTTTCTTTCTTTCTTTCTTTCTTTCTTTCTTTCTTTCACCTTGTCTTTCTTTTCTATCACTCCCTCTCTCTCCTCTCTCATCCCCTCCCTCTCTTGCCTCCTTTTCTTTTTCTTTTTATGTGGTGTTGATGATCGAGCTAAGATTGTCCTGTATGTTAAACAAGGACTTTAATATTGGGATTCACCATCACTCTCCATTGCTAGGACCTATTCAGCAAACTGTTTAATTCAGTTTTACTCAGAAAATCTTAAAAAGTAACTTGAATATTCAGAATTTAAGTATAGAGTTTTAAACCTGTCTCATTTCATGACCTAATTATACATACTTCTTAAATCACTTTCTACAGAAAAACATTCAGGCATAGAATGTGTCTTAAATCAATCATTATTTTCCAACAAGCGATTAGCTAGCACAGCATACTTAGAATAATAACAATAACTTTAGATGTGCAGTAAAAAAAATGGTGCCAAATTTGGACAGTAGAAAACAAAACAAAACCCTTATCTTCTTCTTCCTGTATGAATTATATGTAAACAGTTATGGTTTGGATAGGAAGAATGCTCCCTAAGCACATATGTTAAAATCTTGGTGTCCATGCACCAGTGTCACAGGTGGGGTGGGTGGTAGGTGATGGTCCCTCAACTCAACAATGGATTAATTTCATGACTTAATGCATTATTTGGAAATTACAACGGTGAGGTCTATCTGGAACAAGTAGGTCACTAGGGTGATGATTTGAAGTATCTTTTTTTGATCCCCTGTTTGGTTCTTCATTGCCTTGATATGAGCAGCTTTACTCTAGCATATGCTCCCCACAGTAGTGCTCAGGCTCATCAGAAACCTGAGACAATAGAACCTTTTGATCATGGATTACAACCTTCAAAAATATGAGCAAATAGTCTTTCTTCCTTTAGTTGATTTCCTTAGGCTTTTTATCATAATGGCAGGAAACTAACTAATATACTGTGTCAAACCTACTTGCTTTCTCTTATCTTCACTTGAATGCTAGTAGTGATAAGAGCTCAAAACCTTTTCAATAAGATTCCTACTCATTTAGTTACTCTAGGCCTGTGATCCTAATATAAAAAACAGGTATGAAATAATCCTTTGAACCTTGTGATTTCACTGAAATCACATTCGGTAAAGCATTTTTGAATACCCCAATAAAAATTCTGATACCAAATCAATTAACCACCAGCCTGGGAGCGTTTAAGGAGGGACCCATGGCTCCAGCAAGGGAGCTATATATAAGTGAGAGAAGAGATCCTTGGTCCCATGAAGGCTGGACGTCGTGGGGGGGATACTCGAGGGTGGGGAGGTGAGGTACGGGGGAGGGTGAGTGGAGGTACACCAACCTGGAGGCAGGAGGAGGGGGGAAGGGATAGTGAGTTCCTGGGAGGGAGGGGGAAATGGGGTAAGGAGAGAACATCTGAAATGTAAATAAAATTTCCAATAAAAAAAGGAATACAATAAAAAATTATATTTGCATTATGTATAATTAAATTTTAAAGCATTTATTCAATGAATTGTACTGCATACTTAAACCATTTGTGATTGAACAATGAATTTCAAAGAGTGCAGTGAACAATGCCGATGTCATTATCATGTACAAATGATTCTTCTTAGATTGTAAACTTAGAAATTGTATAGTCCCACCTGCCATGTGTTTGGAAACTAATCTTACACAACTGAGGTCTTTTTCTAGGTTTTCATTGATAAAATAATAATTCTTTAAAAATCATCCAGCAATTAGCTATATTGATAGCAGTGGAAACTGAATCTTTAAAATACAAATGGCACCCTAGGGATTTTTCTACTTATGCAGCAGGTGTATGCCTGAATAAGTTTAATTTCTTTGTACATAAAGAAATGTCCTCTATCCAGTAAGTGGAATGTAAGCTGGGGAGGAAAATAGAGAAGAGCTGATCCTCAAAGATAATCCGAGCACAGCTACAAGCACAGCACAGGTGCATCCTCACTCTGAAGTGTGTTCTCACCATTTCTTGCATGTACGGATGTGCAGAAATTCCCAAGTACAGAGCAACAGAGCAATGGAAGATGCTGAAATATATTTTCAATCTCCTGTGTATCTCTGCTTCTGACTCTAATTAGTTCCCAGGAACCTTCCCCTGAAGGAAGCAACATTTTATTTATTGGCCCATCAGAGATATAAATATGTACTGTTTTTATGTTCAAATAGGATGAATAGGCTTAGAATAAAGCAACCCTGAAGAGCAGCCACAGGCAATTCATTCTGAAACGGAAACCCTATTTTAAAGCTGTCATGCATCACGGAAACCTTTAAAGTGAACTTTTAAAACAGAGAAAAACTCATTTCTCTGCTGTCAGATAATGCATAGTTACTATTTCCTTTTATGATAGGAAAAAAATTCATAATGAAGGCAGCTAAATGAATGATAATTATTAGAAATCTTCTGTCTTCATTCAAGATGTTCTATCTCTTTTAGCATTTATTTTGTGAGCAATTAAATAACAGAACTGAGATAGGTTGAAATAAAAGTACAAACAGAAGCCATCAAAAAAAGCATACATCTAAATTCCTATTATTTAGAATGCTGAAACTGGAAGCTTGAAAGTTTGAGGTTATCTTTGGCTATATTGTAAGATCCTGCCTCAAAAGATCCAAATGGGCAAACCAAAATTAATGGTAGGATTGTATCAAGAACAAGGCACAGAACATATGCAATAACTAGGCTTACTGTAAAACTGTGTTTTGAGTGTGTTTAAAATCAACATCTGTAGCAACAATAAAAAGTATGTTAAAAAATAAAACAACCCAGTTTTCTAATAATCATTTCTCACTACTATCTTTAAATATTTAGTTATTTATTTAACCAACAAAAATTTTCTCTTTGAATGTCATGATCTCTAGAAGTACCTAGGACACCACAATAAAGATTCATAGTCACAACATGAAATGAAATAATACATAAGTCACTTTATGAACTTCATGAATATGCTTTAGAAGTATCCCTGCCAGTGATATAATGAAGTCCCAGGCTCTTGCTCAGAATATGAACCATGTTAATCCCTAACACAATCTGAAGATATACCTGGTATCAGGTTGGTGTTTACTGAGAAGGAATATTTACAAAATGAAAATTACACCATGCTACAAATCAGGGTTTTCTTTATGTTTTAAGCATCTACTGTTGAACATTTACATCACCATGGTAACACAGCACTTTGGAAACAGCTGTTCTGTCTCAGTGGAGCAAGCATAAATAGTCACCACTTTTGTAAAGTACCACTAACAAAATCAACCCAGTCAAAAGGAGAGAGCTGAAGGGTAGAGGGCAGAGAAGCAGCAGGTAGAGGTGGTAAGGAAGGCAAGGAAGATCAATGCTGAAAAGTCACAGCAGAGCAGAGAGTGCATAAGGCATGAGAAGAACTGGAAAATGAGATAAATGGGGAGAAATCAAGAAAGCATAAAGGCATAAGACCTTTTAGGAAAGCAAAGCCAACTACTCATTAAGTTGAAATTAAAAAGTAGTCATTAGCATAAAAAGATTTTTTGAGAAAGGTATTTGTTTCTAAATGAAAGTTAACATAGGTAATAGTAGGGGGGTAAACAGATTATGATTAAAACTGCATATGCATCTTTACCTAATCAATTAAAAACTAGAAGCGATCAAAATTTGAATAAATGGCACCCAATGATAATGTCTTATAGATTCACACATTGCCATTAACCATTCACTTGGTATCTTGAATAATTGCTAAAAATATTGTTCATAATCATGAAAATTAATTATATTTTGATAAAGCATTGTAAAACCTCTAGAATATAAATAGGTTTCTGGGCATTTCTCCAGGCTTATAATACAAGTACAGTGGAAGCTCATGCATTCTTTTTTCTTTCTTTCTTTATTTTGTATCTTATTTAAGAAGACATTTGAGTGTTGTAAAATCAAGTTGAAGTTATCTTTTACTTGTTTTTATCTCATTTTTTTAGTTGAGTTGTACCTGTTTAAATGACAATATTTAAAAAATCTGACAGCATTGGGTTTCAGAAGAAAGAGAGAAGCCCTTTTATGTCTATTCTTTTTGAACAGTCCCATTGCTCACTAGAGATAGATGCAAGGAAAAGTCTGAAATGAGATCTCACTTGCCACAGAGACACAAAAAAGCATCAAACCAGCCATACTCTCATAAAAGACTGAATTAAAAGCACATTGTACAACTGCTACTGATATGGCTAACGTTTTCCTTAAGAATTCATGGGCTAAGTATTCTATAACCACAAAGGATTAAATAGGATTAAATCTTCCCTTGAAGAGAAGGTTTAATGTCTACAATTAACATCTCTCTTGGTGAAATCATATCTCTCAGATTGTTTCAAAGAAGTTATAATTATAAATGCATGCTTCTTGATGTATGCCAAATCTAGGCCCCTTGCCTCCTACCCCAGTTTCACTAATACTTCCTTTGCTTAAAAATTGTCTATCTACTAACCACACAAAATATTGTCATGCTCCATATGAATGACCAACAGTTCCTGTGCTCATACTATTCAGATAGTGGTTACATGTGATAAGCTGGAATTTGGAGATGTTCTTCATACCTATAAATTTATCAGTAACATTTGCACTCATCATTATGTTCTTGTGTTGAGTTTTAATTTTAGTTTTTATTTTTTCAGAATGTGGATCTGGGAATCAAACTCCAGGTTATTAGGCATGGACACAACTACCTTTACTCTCTGAATTATATTTCCAGTTCTTGTTGCTAGATTTTTTTTAATAGCCATATCTCACAGCCTGGTGGTCATCAGTGTTTGCATGTGCTAGTTAGGTGGGGAGTAAGTAGGATGCAAAGAAGAGAATGTTCCTTTAAGATGCGTAGTTTGCTGCATTGTTCTTGACCTGGATCTGGTAATGGGAAAACGTGTCTCTAGCACACTTGAAAAGGTTCTATGTGTTTTGAGTTCCTATATCTTAAGGAAATGATTAGATCTTCCCCACTCTTACATTTCAATAATGAAAGTATATGTTTCAAGGAAGTAGTATATCACCAAAAGAACATATGCTGAATGTCCTTGTTGCTTGTTTTGTTTTGCTGTTTTTTATTTCTCTTTTGAGACAGAGTCTCACTGTGTTGCTCTGTCTGATCTGAAACACAAGCTATAGACCAGCTTCCCTCTTTTTCTCAGCGTTTATCTGTGGTCTTGAACTCACAGAAATATTTTTACCGATGTCTGCTAAATGCAGAGATTGAAGGCATGGAACACCATGCCCTGCCATAGTATTTGATTTGTTTTGTCTTGAAGGAATACAAAAAATCCAACTATCATATCAAGGAATGGTTCCTGTTAAAAAAAAGAAATGGATTTCATTCTGTAGATGGTCAGGTTTATGAAGGCTGATGGCAGCGACCATGGGAGGGGAATCAGTATATCAGAAATTCACTTAGAAAATTTGTATGCATTGACTCGAGATAAGAAGAAACAGAGAGAGACAACCATTTCACCAGCTTCTCAATATGCTAGTGAGCTAATGGATTAGAGAAATAACCTAAAGCCTGAGAATAGTAACATTATGCATATGACATGAACAATAATCAGTTTATCAATATGCAGATTATCAGCATTCAATTTATCAATATTTGTTAAACTCTGGTACTAATGAATGTAGGACAAATATGACTTATCACTTAAGATCTATAAAAATATGAACAATCAACAAAGTTACATTAAATCTGAGAGTAGTTTCATCCCCTGCTCCATCTGTCATTTTGAACTCATGTAAATAATTGTTTAATGATGTTAATTTCTGAAATGAAGTGCCTGTAGAATCAACAGAGTATGCATGGTGACATTTGACAGTTTAACACCTTTTCTCTTCTTCATTTATTCCCAGAAAGGCTTTTATTCCACTTTTCATCTTTTAACAGAGGGAAACTGTCTTTTAGAAACATCATCTGTGCTAATTAATCAACTATCAGTTTCTTCCTCGAAATTAGCTCATGGGAGGCTAGAATTGGTCCTGATGGGCTAAAATCAGGGTACTGGTGGGCCTGCATTCCTTTGGGTGTTTCTACAGTGCATTTTCTTTTTTCGGTTTTTTCACCTCCTAGAACGATTTCTTTCCTCCATTTTCAGAGTTAGCTACAGTGTAGTGTATACAGTCTTTGTGTAGTAATCTATCCATGTCTTTCAGCCATATTTCTCTTGTACAGACATTGACACTTATGAACAATTTGGCTCTCCAATGAAAAGTCATGCAACTCTCCACTTTAAGGTCAACTAAATACTCACTCAGAACCAAACTGGGTTCTCCCCTGTCCTGGTTCTGCCTTCCCTTTCCTGCCTGGTACATGGATGCCCTGAGAAAAGTGTAGATCTGGAACCCAGTTCCCAATTCCCAGCAGGAAACCAGGGCTGACTGAGTATACAGGAGACTGGGAACCACAGCAATCATCTCAGATTCCAATGTTTCCCATCTATAAAATGATGGACTGAGGACACCCATTACCAATGGTGGCACCCTAGTGGCAAGACAGATGTGCAGCCTGACAAGTTCTTTACCATGTTTTTTCTATAATATACTAAATTAAGTTCATTTTCTGGAATCTTTCTTGATAGTACAAATTACAAAAGCAACATTGTGGATATGGTGCCTGGAAGTGAGCTTTTTAATCTAATCTTTCAAAATCTAAATTTGCCATTTATTCTAAACTGTGATCTTTTAAATATTTTTTATTTCATGTTATTAATTTATTTATTTATTATATGGAGTGTTTTGCCTGCATGTATGTGCATAGCATGCATCCCTTGTACCCATGCAGAGCAGAAGACACTGGATCCCCTGGAACCGAATTTACAGAAGATTGTGAACTGCCATGTGGATGCTGAGGATAAAATTGACAGGAGCCTGAACAGCTGGCTCCTGAGAGGCTCTGCCAGAGCCTGACAAATACAGAGTCAGATGCTCATAGCCAACCATTGGACTGAGCACGGGTCCCCAATGAAGGAGTTAGAGAAAGGACTGAAGGGGTTTGTAACCCCATAGGAAGAACAATAATATCATCCAACCAGACCCGCTAGAGCTCCCAGGGACTAATCCACTAACCAAAGAGTACACATGGAGGGACCCATGGCTCCAGTTGTACATGTAGTAGAGGATTTCCTTATCTGAGATAAATGGGTGGGGAGGCCCTTGGTCCTGTGAAGGCTCAATGCCCCAGTGTAGGGGAATTCCAGGGCAGGGAGGCAGGAGTGGGTGGGCAGATAAGGGAGAACCCTCATAGAAGCAGAGGGTAGGGGGATGGGATAGAGGGTTTCCGGGGTGGGGCGGGGAACCGGGAAAGGAGATAACATTTGAAATGTAAATAAATGAAATATCCAATAAAAAAAATCCCTGTGGTCCTCTGTAAGCACATGTGCTTCTAATGCTGAATCTTTCCTCTATTCCTTTAAGCTGTGATCTTAAACTCTACATTTTGACTGGTGCATCTGTAAAATCAGGAAAATAACAGAATTCACTGACTAAATTATTCTGCTCACATGAACCTATACATAAGACATGAAAATAAGTGCTTGGTGTGTATGCACCCATGCAGTACTGGGTCACCCCTGGTAACTGGGACTCCCTGGATCCAGGGATGCAGGAACCCCATCCAGCCAGAGGTATGAGTTTGCACCAGTTTCCACTGAATCATACACAATAATAGTAGTATACTGTAACACTCCACTCTCACCAATGGACAGATCATGGAAACAGAAAATAAACAGAGACACAGTGAAACTAACAGAAGTTATGAACTTAAGAGATATCTACAGTATATTTCAACCTAAAACAAAAAAATACTCCCTTTTCTCAGTACCTCATGGTACCTTCTCCAAAACTGAGCATATAATCAGCCACAAAACAAGCCTCAACCAATAAAAGAATATTGAAATAATCCTGTGCATCCTATCAGATCACTATGGCTGAAGGCTGATTTTGAACAACAACAACAACAACAGAAAGCCCACATACAAATGGAAGCTGAAAAACTCTACTCAGTGATAACTTGGTCAATGAAGACCTAAAATAAATTAAAGCCTTTTATAATTTAATGAAAATGAAGGCACAACATATCAAAACTTATAGGACACAATGAAAGTAATGCTAAGAAGAAAACTCATAGCTGAGTGCTTCCATAAAGCACTGGAGAGAGTATACACTAGCAGCTTAACAGCACATCTGAAAGTTCTAGAACAAAAAGAAGCAAATATACCCAAGAAGAGTAGACCACAGGAAATAATAAAACTCAGGACAGAAATCAACCAAGTAGAAACAAAAAGAATTATACCAAGCATCAACAAAACCAGGAGCTGGTTTTGAGAAATTCAACATGATGGATAAACACTTAGCTAGACTAACCCGGGGCACAGAGACATTGTCCAAATTAACAAATCAGAAATGAAAATGGAGATATAATAACAGAAATTGAAGAAAATAATAATCATCAGATCCTACTACAAAAGCCTATACTCAACAAAACTGGAAAATCTAGTTGAAATAGATATTTTTCTAGACCAACACCAGGCATCAAAGTTAAATCAGGAGCAGATAAACCATCAAAACATTCCCATATAACCCCTAAGGAAATAGAAACAGATATTAAAAGTCTTCCAACCAAAAAAATCCTCTGGACCAAATGTTTTTCGTGCAAAATTCTATCAGACATTCAAAGAAGACCTAATACCAAACTTTCCAACCTATTAAATAAAATAGAAACAGAAGTAACACTACCCAATACATTCTATGAAGTCACAGTAACACTGATACCTAAGCCAAACAAAACCCAACAAAAAAGAGAACTTCAGACCAATCTCCCTCATGAATATTGATGCAAAATACTCAATAAAATTCTTGCCAACCAAATACAAGAATACATGTTAATTTTCTGTTTCCATGATCAAGTAGGCTTCATATGAGGAATACAGGGATGGTTCAATATATGGAAATCCATCAACATAATCCACTATATAAACAAACTCAAAGGAAAAAAAAAACGTATGATCATTCTCATTAGATTCTGAAAAAGCCTTTGACAAAATACAACACCCTTCATGCTAAAAGTATTGAACAGATCAGGAATTCAAGGTCCATACCTAAATATAATAAATTTAACATACAGCAAACCAATAGCCAACATCAATCTAAATGGAGAGAAACCTGAAGCCAGCCCACTAAAATCAGAGATAAGACCATGTTGCCCACTGTCCCCCTATCTATTCAATATAGCACTTGAAGTTCTAGCCAGAGCAATTAGGCAACAAAAGGAGATCAAAGGGCTACAAATTGGAAATAAGGAAGTCAAGATATCACTATTTGCTGATGATATGATAATATACATAAGTGACCCCCCAAAAAATTCATGAGAGAACTCCTACAGCTGATAAACAAACTTCAGCAAAGTGGCTGGATACAAAATTAACTCAAATAAATCAGTATCTACTCAAAGGATAAACAAGCTGAGAAAGAAATTAGGAAAAAATCATCCTTCACAATAGTCACAAATAATAGAAAACCAAGCAAGTAAAAGATCTGTATGACAAGAACTTCAAGTGTCTGTAGAAAGAAATTGAAGAAGATCTCAGAAGATGGAAAAATTTTATATGCTCATGGATTCATAGGATAAACATAGTAAAAATGGCTATCTTACAAAAAGCAATCCCCATCAAAAATCCAACTCAATTCTTCACAGAGATAGAAAGAGCAATTCTGAAATCTATCTAGAATAATAAAAAACCCAGGACAGCAAAAACCCTTCTGAACAATAAAAACCTCCTGTGGAAATCATTATCCCTGACCTCACAGAGCAATAATGATTTATCACATTGTACCACATGGTATTGGTACAGAGACAGGCAGGTAGATAAATAGAATGGAATCAAAGACTCAGAAATGAACCCACATATCTTTGGCCACTTGATCTTTGACAAAGAACCCAAAAGCATCCAGTAGAAAAAAGACATCATTTTCATCAAATGATGCTGGTTCAACTGGTAGATTGAAAGTAGAAGAATGCAAATTGACCCATTCTTATCTCCTTGTAAAACTCAAGTCCCAGTGGATCAAGGGCCTCTGCATAAAACAAGATACAATGAATCTAACAGAAGAGAAAGTGGGAAAGAACCTTGAACTCAGTGGCACAGGAGAAAACTCACATGACAGCAGATGCTGGGGAGGACATGGAGAAAGAGGAACACTCCTCCATTGCTAGTAGGATTGCAAGATGGTACAATCACTCTGCAAATCAGTTTGGTGGTTCCTCAGAAAATTGGAAATAGTCCTACCTGAGGTCTCAGCTATATCACTCCTGGGCATATACTCAGAAAATGCTCCAACATATATCAAGGACACATGCTCCACTATGTTCATAGCAGGATTATTTATAACAGCCAGAAGCTGGAAACAACCAAGATGTCCATAAACAGAGGAATGGATACAGAAAATGTGGCACATTTACACAGTGGAGTATTATTCAGCTATTAAAAACAATGACTTCATAAAATTAGCAGACCAATGAATAGAACTTGAAAATATTATCCTGAGTGAGGTAACCTAGTCACAAAAGAACACCCTGATAAATGGCTATTAGCCAAAAAGAAGCTGGAAATACCTAGGATACAACTCACAGACCATATGAATCCTGAAAAGAAAGAAGACCACACCAAAGTGTGGATGCTACAGTCCTACTCAGAAGGAGGAAGAGAATAATCTCAGGAAGTAGATACAGAGAGGGATCTGGAAGGAGAGAGGAAGGGATGGAAAAAGGGGATTGATTCAGACATGGGAGGGGATGGAGAAGAAGTACAGACGGTCAGGATTTTGAAAGGAGGTGTGTAGCAGTGGGGCAGGGGGAACTGGGGAAAAGCCACTAAAAAGTGCCAGATGCCAGGGACCCAAGAGGTTCCCAGGATCCAACAGGGAGGACATTAGCAGAAATACCCAACAAAGGGGAGATAGAATCCATAGAGACCATATCCACTGGATAGGCACAGATCCCAGTTGAGGGTTGGGGCCACCCACCCACCTCAAAAATATTAATCCAGAATTTCTCCTGTCAAAAGGAAATGCAGAAATAAAGAGTAGAGCAGAGACTGAAGGAAAGGCTATCCATAAACTGCCCCACTTAGGGATTCATCTCATCTGCTGACACCAAATCCAGACACTATTGCTGATGCCAAGAAGAGCTTGCTGACAGGAGCCTGGTATAGCTGTCTGCTGAGCCTGTGTCAATACAGATGTTAATGCATGCAGTCAGACATCAGACTGAGAGTGGGAACCCCAATGGAAGAGTTAGGGCAAGGACTGAAATAGCTGAAGAGGTTTTCAACCCACAGGAAGAACAATAGTAACAACCAATCAGATCCCCAAAACTCCCATGGACTAAGCCACCAACTAAAGAGTCCACATAGGGGTAGACCCATGGCTCCACCTAGATATGAAGCAGAGGTTACCATATATGGCATCACTGGGAGGGGAGCTCCTTGCTCTTATGGAGGCTAGATAACCCAGGGTAGGGGGATGCTGAGGCAGGGGTAGGTGGGTGGGGGAGCACCTTCATAGAGGCAGCAGGGAGGAGATAGGGAGTTTGTGGAGGGGAAACTGGGAAGGGGGATAATATTTGAAGTGTAAATAAATAAAATAACCAATAAAAACTAAAAAAAAAAACCTAACTTCTAAATTATTTTTAAATAGAACTTGATTGTTTAAAAATCATAACTAATTTTCTTTTTCTAAATATTTCATTCAACAAACATGAATTAATTTTTTTTTAAGAAAAAAACTTGTCCCATCCCCCTTTTCCCATCTCCCATCCTGAGCAACAGTGGCACTCTCCATTAATCTTAGCATTTCAGATAGCAAGCAAATCTCTGAGTTTGAGGCCAGCCTGATCTAAGGAGCAAGTTTCACAAGCATTTAAACTATACAGAGAAATGCTATCCATATAATAAGAGAAAGCGGGGGGGAGATAGAGAGAAAGAGAGAGAGAGAGAAAGAGAAAGAGACAGAAAGAGAGAGAGAGAGAGAGAGAGAGAGAGAGAGAGAGAGGGAGAGAGGGAGAGAGAGAAAGGGAGGGGGGAGGGGATGAGGCGAGAGGGAAGGAGAGACAGAGAGAGACAGAGAAGTTTTTGCTTCAAGCCATAACAGGAAAGATTTATTAGATATACCTCACATGTACTTAAATAAAATAATGAAAAGCAATTTAAAAATTTATTATTCTGGTCATGGTTTGGTCTGTTTTATTACAATGCATTTTGTTATATAATTAGCTTACGGAATAATTTCTTAACCAAAATTGTATTTTGTACAATACTCATGAAGATAATATGTTGTAGAAAGTTCCACATTAGAGGAAACTGGAGAATAGCTGTGCTTGGCTAAATATTTTGGGATTTTCACTGTAGATGTTGAATAATGTCTTTGTCAGAGTTTGTATTCCTGCACAAAACATCATTATCAAGAAGCAAGTTGGGATGGAAAGGGTTTATTCAGCTTACACTTCCACACTGCTGTTTATTACCAAAGGAATTCAGGACAGGAACTCACACAGGTCAGGATCTCACTTGGAGGCAGGAACTGATGCAGAGGCCATGGAAAGATGCTGCTTACTGGTTTGCTTCCCTTGGCTTGCTCAGCTTGCTTTCTTATAGAACCCAGGGATGGCACCACCTACAATGAGCCTTCCCACCCTTGATCATTAACTGAGAAAATGCCTTATAGCTCGATCTCATAGAGGAATTTCCTCAAAGAAGGCTCCTTTCTCTGTGATAACTCCAGCTTCTGTCAACTTGACATACAAAACCAGCCAATACATCTGACCCCTTGTCAATGTGACACACAAACACATCAGTATTAAGCCTCAACCCTTACTTTCTTATCCATCCCAAAGATCTAAAAGTCCCACAGTCTTTACAAATTCTTACATATGAAAATTTCAATTCCTTTAAAACATCGAATCTCTATTGAAATTCATAGTCCTTAGAATTCAAAGTATCTTAACTGTGGACTCCATTAAAATATTTTCTTACTTCAAGGTGGAAAAATATCAGGGCACAGTCACAATCAAAATCAAAATCAAACTCTAACTGCCCTATGTCTGGGATCCACTCAAGATCTTCTAAGCTCCTTCAAGGGCTTGGGTCACTTCTCCAGTTCTGCCCTTTGTTGCATACACCTTGTCTTCTAGACTCCAGCAGCCTGTACTCTACTGCTGCTGCTGTTCTTGGTGGTCATCTCATGGTACTGGCATCTCCAAAAAACTGCTGTGTTCTGCTGCAACTGGACTGTGCTTTCACAAATAGCCTCTCATAGGTTCTCTTCATGGTGCTAAGCCTCAACTTCTCTGCATGTCCCTTTAGTCCTGGGCCTTCACCTGCCACTGAGGCTGCACCTTCACTAATGGCCTATCCCAGCATATCACAGTGCCATGTATCAGCTACTACCCATTCATGTTTCAAAACCAGTACCACCTGGGTGACTCTTAAACATTACCAAGTCTGATTGCTAACATGAGTTCCAACTGTGGCTGCCTCTGGAACAAAACTTCTCTGTGCTCTCTGGAAACACTTCCTAGAAGATTTTACCTTTGCGATGCTGTTCTCTTCTTAATCACTGCTAATTTCTTAAGCTCCAGATAACCAGGATCAATTGTCCCACTAATGCAACGGTTTTGCTTTAGTAGTTCTGGTATCTTGTTAATCACAGCTGATTCCTCAGTCCTAGCTAACCAAAACCACAAAATCTTCACAATCAAAACAGAAGCAGCCCCGATAAGAGTCTAATCTTCTCTCTGAAATTTCACAAGCTAGGCCTCCATCATTTGCACTGTTATCAACATTGTCTTCCAAGCTCCTACAGAACATCCCACAGAGCTCTTAACACCCAGTGGCTCTTCTAGCCCAAAGTTCCAAAGTCCTTCCATAGTCCTCCCCAAAACATGGTCAGGCGTGCACAGGAATACCCCACTCCTGGTACCAATTTGTCTTAGTCAGTGTTTGTATTCTTGCACAAGTTGGAAAGGAAAGGGTTTATTGAGCTTACACTTCCACATTGCTGTTCATTACCAAAGGAAGTCAGGACAGGAACTCACACAGGGCAGGAACTTGGAGGCAAGAGCTGATACAGAGGCCATAGAGAAGTGCTGTTTACTGGATTGCTTCCCCGGCTTGCTCAGCTTGCTTTCTTATAGAACCCAGGCCTACCAACCTAGGGATGGCACCATCCACAATCAGCCTTCCCACCCTTGATTATTAATTGAAAAAATGCCTTATAGTTGGATCTCATGGAGGCATTTCCTCAACTGAGGCTCCTTTCTCTGTGATAATTCTAGCTTGTGTCAAGTAATTATTAGAACCAGCCAGTACAAGTAATTATTAATGGATATAAAACTTGGACAATGAAATTTGATAGTAACAGCATGCTCTAGAAAACTCTTCTGAGCAAGGTCTGGAGTTGTTCTCATCTTGGAAGTGGAGTGGGTAGCTAAGGCAACTGGAGAGAGATTTGGACTTGGGAAGATAACATTGATAGCACTATTACAAGCATCAGGTGAGAGAAGATGGAACCTGAACTATGACTTGGGCCAAGGTAATTTAGAATGTGGACAATGTAAAAATATTGAAGGAAACAAACTGAAATCTAAAGAATTGTCTCTGAGAAATGAAGGTAAACCTTGGTTTCCACACTTTGATGGTGCTCTAGAACAAGCAGCTCTGAACTTTCCCTTTAAGTTCTGTACTTTTCATGTAAATTCTTTCATCCCAGATAGCTAGCAAGCCACATAAATGTCACGTGGTTTGCAATATGAGTTAAATGAAATATAATTAGACTAATTTCAAGAACAGGCAAGAGTTGGGCAGTAAATATCCTGAAAGGAAACCTAAAGCCTACTGACCATAACTTTTGGGTTTATCATAACCAGGGATTCTTTTACTCCCAAATTTCTGCTATCTTCACACTTAGCTTAATTATGAACATGAGACTTCAAGCTATGAGGTCTGATTATGGGTAATTAATTCCTCACAATTAAATTAGCTTTAACAAGATTCCATTTTATAAATAGGTTGGAAGGATGATTTTGAATTTTATTTCCTAATAACAGATGAAGTGATGTGTACAGGCATAAGACAAAGCATGCCTTTAAAAGCTAAAGTATGAAGTCTCTGATTCTAGGCTTCTACTAAGTCATCAATGGCCTGGGTAAAAATTTCTTCCAAACCTGAGTATAGAAGATTAATTTCTTGATATTTGTCCATGGATATCATTTGGTCTTTGGAGATGGTTCTTTACAGCATTTGATTCAGCTTTTAAGAACAGAGTCCCTGCGGCAAAATTCCCAAATTCTAAATCCTCCAACTTGAACCCTAACATTCAAACAGAAGTTGACCTTAAGAAGTGCAGCTATTTCAACAAAAGCTCAGTGTGGCAATTTGTTATAGAACAGTGATCGGAGATTGAATTTCCACTCTCCAGTGGAACCATAATGAACTGGAGAGTACTAAGGTTGAACCCCTATGCTGACTGACCTATACAATCCTACAGACAGCTGGCAGGACACGCCTTCCACGGCATTTAAGAATCCCATGATGGTGTTTCATAAATGGCAACCTAGCATGACAAGATGGAAGAGAGGGTTATGAGCCAACCATTTCTTTAAAAGCCTTTTCTTGTCTTTATTTGTAGGAGAAATCACTCACAAAAATTCTCTAAATGTTCTCATTATTTTCTGCAGTTTCTGAAGAGCTATACACTGTGTTTTAATGAAATTCCATTTCCTCTTTAAATATAATATATAATAATGCAAACTTTGGTCCTATCAAAATACTTCTTATATAGAGAGGTGAAACTAATTTTAATATATAATATTTTAAAATTATGACTTAAAAATATAATATAAAATTTAAAATGTATAAAAATTTAGTCATTGAATGCTTAATGATGTTGAAGTGAGCTAATAGTATCAGTAGCTTATTTTTCTTTTGATGTCTTTGTGTCTTTATTCCTTCTTTAAGGTTACTGTTTCAATATCTTCCTTGTGTTTATAGAATTAGAGGAGATAAGTTTTACCACCACTATCAAACACAATATATCTTTGTACAACTGGTAAAAA
This sequence comes from Mastomys natalensis, assembly GCA_021653895.1. Taxonomy (NCBI): domain Eukaryota; kingdom Metazoa; phylum Chordata; class Mammalia; order Rodentia; family Muridae; genus Mastomys; species Mastomys natalensis. The sequence goes on along the minus strand of JAJTUV010000256.1, from coordinate 854,680 downwards.
TTTCACACATTTAGGTTGTTTCTTGTAATATTATATTCTACTTTTTTCTATGCATTTATTGTTAACTGATAGTTTTGACCCTCCTTGGTGCTACAGTCTTAACTATTTCTGCCTGAGTGTCTTTGTTCTCCGAGCCTTAAGGGACACACTGAATCCATCTCTTTGCACTCTAATGATACATTGGGGCTACTAAATTGTTTTTCAAACAACCAGCAAAGCTTCAACAAACTCTTAGCTCTCATGTTTCAAGATCATAGGTATATAATAAAAGTAAATAAAAAAAGTTATTATATGTTCTATCATCTAGATTCTCTTCTTGTAACAGAAGGTAAAGGGCAGGTAACTCTAATTTAATTAATTGTTTAAGATGTACATATATACATTTTAAAAATTCAAATCCACCCTGCTTGTTACCCTTGAACACTTCTAGTAATGTACTCCCACATATGACCCTTAAAACGCTTACACTGAGTAAATTTGTCTAGTATGTGTTGATGTAGGGCCATAACTGGAGCATGGGTGACATGCCATGTTGTATTTTGAAAGAAAATTGATTCTCCTTCCCACTACTTTCATAGACTCTTACTCTTTTCATAGAATTTTAAGTGCTTTATTTATTGGTAGTTTTGCTCATATAACCCTTGCAAGTACTGTCATATCCTGAAAAGATTGCTTTACATCAATCTGTTACAACCTCTACCTCATATAATCATTCTGGCCTGTCTCCTGACATCATTTCCAAGCCTTAAGAGGAAAAGGCATGGTATGAATATCCCACTTAGAGCTGAGCACAGCACAATCTTTTATTCTCTGCACTCTGACCAGTTTTGAGTCTCAGTAATAATTGCCATTTACTGTAAAAACAAGCTGCTCCAATGAGGCCTGAAAGCTGCACTAATCTATGTATATAAAGATAAGTATTTAGAGAAGAGCATTTTACTATGTCCACTAAGGAAAATAAAAGCTGTTTCCTGTCCTACAGCATATCACCTACCCCGCCTGCAGTCTTGGTCCAATTAACAGTACCAGCTACAATTCTGTCTTGGGGAGTAGGCCCTATATTGAAGCAGAAAATGATTGGTTACACCCATAGTATTTACAACACTGTTGCACAAAAGGATGTACCTTCAAGATTAGTTGTTATTGTAGCTCTCAGAGTTCACAGCAGGATACATCTATTGATTGCCTGTTACTTCCTAAATTATACACATGTGTATAAAAAAAAAAACTTTACGTAGTTACTTTGTACAGAAGTATAAAGCATTAATGTTTTAGCCATGATGCAGCTATACTGTTAATAGTAGACACTGTCTGTAACCTGAGTTTGCATCTCAGTCATACTTGTTCTCTTTGAGTGGGAATCTATATTTGCAAAGTCCTTTACAGAGATGAGGACCTTTTACAATTTTATGTACAATGACAATTCTTTATTGTCGTTTAATGGTTCAGCCCAAACAAATGCTTATATTATTGTAATATATACTCATGATACTATGATGTTTTTCAGTCTCATGTTGAAGGAAAGAATGTTTTTCCAAATCTGCTTACTTTTCTGGGAAGGTTAGAAGAAACAGAAGAGCTATTCTTTGTCCATCATCTATTTTGTGGTAGCATCAGCATTATGAATGGTATCTCATCAATCCTAGAAAACTATATGAAGCCATCATTTTTATGTAGTTTTTAGATATTTAACAGTCTACCTGTTACAAGGAGGAGACATAATTGGCAAATAATGGGAGTAGCATGACAGTCAACCTCAATCAGGTTTCCAGACCCCGATTGTTTAAAAGACAATATGGCCTTTTCCTGAAGGCTTAGATTAATTTCCCATTCACTGTAGATTAATCAAAATAGAAATTCAAAAATTTATGGCTCAAAATACTAGGTAATATGAAAGATAAAAGTAAAAACCAACAAAAATGTGAAAATATTTGACTTTATCCTTAATAAAATAAGAATAACATCAGAAGTAAATGGTCTATATACTAAAAACATAAATTGACTGGTTGGCTTAAGTGCATGACATTTCTGTATGCTATCAAGAAATTCACTTAAAATAAATGATATAAGTAGACTGAAATGAAAGTATAAGGATAATTGTATTATGCAAACATTGATCAAAAAAGGATTAATGACCACATTAGAATCAAATAAAGTATATTATAGCTAAAAGTTAATAGTGAGAAACACAAAGAGAGAGTTCATAATGTTAAAAGCATTACTCTACAAAGAAGATCTATGAATGAAACCAAGAGTAAAAAATACATGAAATAAAAAATGAAATATTTGAGTGAAACACTTTAACATCTTTCTCTGCATCAAAGAATGAATAGAACTATATATAAAAGCTATAGCAATAGCCAAGAAAACCATCACTGTAATGAAAAAAATAGTACCATATATTGGGTCATAAATAAATATCAATAAATTAAAAATGAATTGAAATTATTAGAATCAGATTGTATTCTTCAAGATGAAGATGAAATTAGAAATTACTAACAGTAAGATAATCACTCTCAAAACTTGGAAATTATACATTTCTAGGTTGCCTTTTCTCTTTTCTGAATTGATAAAATTTTCCAGTACATTTCCCTCCTTTGTTTAAGTATGTTTTATTTTCTTTAAATAGCTATTTAAGATAGCACAACAAGTTCACAGAAATAATAAATAGCTAAAGTGATTATTTTTGTTGTTCTTCCTAAACAATAGAGTAATGTTGTAATGTCAAACTCTCTAAAATAGGAAGTTTCATTCATAGTATTCTATTGGTATTAATATTTCTATTTTGATAGTCTATTTGCATGTAATGTGCATATGTATTTGTCACTGTCATGCTCATCATCTTTTATGGGTAGCTTCTTTTCTCCTAAAATTTTAGTTTTTAATTTGTTAAAAGAGATTTCCTTCAAAATATTAAAACATTTTTTCATGTTTTATTTTCTTCACAATATTAAAAGTATGTGATCAGCATCATGCTGATAGGAAGAGGCTGACTGCGTCTCTGAAGGGAAACACTCCCTACTTTTTATTCTCTACTAGATCTTTCGATCTCTTCATTGTTTTTCTTAAAACTTCTTTTTATTAAAATTTTAAATTGTGTGTGTGCATGTGAGTGCCTGTGTCTGTACATACGTATGTGTTTGAGTGTGTGTGTGTGTGTGTGTGTGTGTGTGAGTGTGTGTGTGTGTGTCTGTGTGTGTGTGTTTGAGTCTGAGTACAACTTGAAATCGTCCATGCTCTTCTCCAATTGTATGACTCCTGGGGGTTGAATTTAGGTCAACAAGCCTGGTGTTGAGAGGTTTTATGTGGTGAGCCATCTTGCTATTCTGAATGTATAGGGACTTTCATACATTTTAACTATAATATCTCTTTTTGTGGAATTCATCAAATTATTAATTTAGCTTTCTTGGATTTTTTTGCCTTAATTTTTTTTCCTTTCTGAACATATTTCTTAAGTTAAAATGTAAAGTTACAATAGAAAGTATTGGGTTTTATCATTCTATTTCATACATTTGTGTTGTCACACACAGGGTTGAGTCTTTTCATCAATTCTGAAAATACCCAGTCATTTGATGTTTGGACTTTTATACTTCTTGAACCATTTCTGTCTCCACTTTCCTATAGGAATATACACTTTCTATTTTTTTTTTTTTTTAATTTCTGTATGTCTTAAGAAACTAATTTTCTAATGTTTGTTTTTTCTATATATTTTTCTGCTTAATAGCTTCAGAAATATTATCCTATTTGTTATTTCTCTTCCCCTCTTGAATATTGTAAGCCCATATTTTGAACTTTATATTTTAATTACTGCATTTTAATTTATGTTAGTTATATGTTTAAAAAATGTTTGTCATTTCCTTCATTCTCATCCCAATTCCCTCTGTTATTTCCTTAATCATATGAATTTTGCTTATTTGATATTCAATAATTAATATCACTGTAGGATTCACTCAGCTGTTTATCTTTTCTCCTGCCTTCTAAATATGGAAGGGTTTTGGTTTGTATAGTCCATATAGTTGCCTTTGAATTTTGTTCCTTGGTCCTTTATTTTTATAATTTTACATACACATGTAAAATTTTCTATATCATACTTTAATGTTCACACATACCTGGAAGTGTTTGAGTTGAGTGTCTAGCATATTCATCTCATAAAGCAGTGCCCAGTATGAACATGGACGTTATTGTTCTAAGTGAAATGAACAAACCAGTAGAAAAACACTGCACAATCAGTGCACTGCACAATTATACTCAGGTGCTAGAGCTAAAAAATAAAATACAAGCTGTAGAGGCATATTTTCCCTGCAAGTTGGGAGGAGTTAAGGTGGGAGGAGTAAGGAGAGGAAGAGTAAGGAGAGGAAGAGGAGAAGGAAGAGGAGGAGCTAGAGAAGAAAAGACCAGAGAGAGGGGAACATGGAGACAGATGCGTGTGTGTCTCTATCAGTCAAAGGTAGTTGATATATCTAGGTTGGGTATTGGGTTACATTTCTGATTGTGTGGGCACTTTGTTATTGAGCATTACCAAATATATAAAACCATAGGTTAATATTTAAGCATTAGAGTTTCATTCCTACTAGTTACCACGTGGATGGCGGGATGGTCTGGGCTCAGTCCAGCCTTCTTGAGACTGCGTGGAAGATTGGCAGAGCCATCTCCCATGCTGGCATCTTGTGGGTGGCAGGGCCAGTGTCTCAGGCTGCCTGAGCCTGCAGACTGAGCCAGTGGCAGCAAGGAGAACACACTGCTGCTTGTGACCTCAGGCCTAGCCTAGTTGGGAACATGGTGGCTCTGTAACACAAGACAGATCGGGTGCCGCCATTTTAAATATCTCCCTCAACAACAAGATACAGAGAGTAAAGGGTTAAGTGCCTTCCAAAGGTCAAGAAGGAGCATGGCGGAGATCAGACCTATAAAAGCTACTGGTGTGAGGCAGGGAGCTGGGGAACTCACATAATGTGTAGCAGGAGGCTGGGGAACTCACATACAGCTTGCTGATCAGATGTGACTTAATGTGAAGGTAAATAACCTGAGAGTACATTTTTCTTATTCTTGTTATTTTATTTATACCTTGCTTCTAAATATCTGTGTTCTTTGTCAGAGGCCTTGAAGTACTAATACCCAAGACCATTTTTTTAAATAGACAAGTGGATAAATTAATTTACACATCCATAGGAAATATTTGTGAGAATAAAACAATCTTTTATATTTTCCTCTAACTCTATAGTTGGAGGCATACAGCTGACCTTTTTTGGTGTTCTTTTGGAACTTAGATTTTCTTCTCCATTCTTTCTGTTTTAGAAAAAGAATTTCAAAACCAGGGCCACCTAATGCCTTGTTAGTTCATTTACACAAGCATTCCAATTCTGAAGTTCACTTTTCTTCATGGTCAGGGATTTACAGGGGATAATTCTGTGACACTTTCAAAGAAATACATTATTCAACATATTTCTAACAAACAAGATATTGACCCATGTTACATCCATGTGACACAATTAGCAAGAAATCTTTCTGTTTTTAAGGAAGCCAGTTTTTTTTTCCTGCTATGAATTACCAGGAAATGAACATAAGCCAGTTTTCTATTTGGTTCTCTGACAAATGATAATGTTGGTTTATAATAAACAGTGAGGCAAATGTAAAAAAAAAAAAAAAACCCTCTGATGTGTTTATAAAAAGATAAAGAGAAAGGGTATATGTTCTATGGGTGTGTAGTGAGGTATGGGAGAAGGGGATGTCTCAGCGGGCCCATGCCAAGGCATCCCTTCCCCCTGAGGGACCAGCCACATGACAGTATAGTATAGAATAGAGTTTATTCAGGGCATGGGGAGGGGAGTTAAGAGGGCAGTAGAGGCTGAGAAATTCAGAGAGAGGAGAGAGGAGGGAGGGAGGGAGGGAGGGAGGGAGGGAGGGAGGGAGGGAGGGAGGGAGGGAGAGAGACAGAGACAGAGAGAGAGAGAGAGAGAGAGAGAGAGAGAGAGAGAGAGAAAAGGAGGAGGAGGAGGAGGAGGAGGAAGAAGAGGAAGAGGAGGAGGAAGAGGAGGGGAAGGGAGGGGAGGAGTAGAGGCTGGCCATGAGCACATGGAGAGAGGGAAAAGGGAATGGTGAGGGGACAGACAGGGAGCAAGAAGGCAAGAGAGCAGAAGATCAAGAGAGAGCAAGAGAGCAAGAGATAGAGGAGGGGGCAAACAGCCCCTTTTATAGTGGGCCAGGCCTACCTGACTGGAGGAGCATACCTGGCCTTTGCCAGGTGACTGTGGGGTGGAGTTTGTACAAAATGGTAACACCCTCTGTTATAGCAGTGATTAAAATATGACTGTTCAAAAAAAATTACAGTATTAGAAGGTTGTGGATTAAAGTATGTTAAATTGAAGGAAAAGTTCATTTTCACTGTATAAACACCAGAGAACACAACTTCTTACTGATACAGACACAGTTTAAAAATCTCACTCTCATATCAGGTGATATGTTTAATGACATTGTGTACTCATAGGAGTTAACAATGGTATATATGGTATGTATGGTGTGATTGAACAATGAATATTCAAGATAGTTTTCTTACAACAGAAAAGATAATTTTGAGTAGACCTGTGATGAAAATATTTTGTGGGCAATCTTAACTTGAAATCATGATAGTGTTTGTAAATGGAATGGGCACTAAGATTAGCTTCATCAAATGTAGGAATGACTGACAAATGATACAGAAGAGGAAAGTCTGAAGTTAAAAAACATAGATTAAATAATGTGATTATTTTACTAATATACTTCTAAACTAGTGTGGAACATAGTACTTTAAGGCTTCCATGTATACACAATTTCTTCATTCCTGAATAGTTGACTTCTATATAATTTTTGTATAGAAGGAGATTTGAGAGTTTTATTTCTTTTCTCCACCATTACCACAACAGCTCCCATCAACTTTTCTCCTATGACCAGCTCTCTGTGGCAACACATTGATTTATCAGCACGGTTGCAATTGTATAGCCAACACTCTGTAACCCTGGACTACCAGTAAGGAAGCCAGCAATTTTCTCCTTTTACTTTTTGCACTTTGTTTACTTCAGAGCTGCCTTCTACTGGAGTTATTGCCACTTTTTAGGGCTCAGCACACAGAGCAGGATGTGGAGATCTTAAATCAAAGGTGCCTTTTTATCACAGCAGTCTTCCCAGGGCCAGAACTTTTCCAGCAGTTCTTTTGTAGAACTTAAGACCTGCTTGGCAACTGAAAGTGTGTGCACTTGTCAACAGCATTAACTGAGATTTCAGCATATCGAAGTAGACAAAAGCAAAATTGGGAACTGGCAGCAAGCTTAGAAATAGTTTCTTTCTTTCATGTTTGTTTCACACAGAAACAGCATTCACGGCGACTTAATTAGAGCTAGAGTCCCCTTTAGCTGTGAATAGTGACAACATTACAAAGGAAGTTGAGCATGAATTGCCGATCAAGGTGGGTCTTCATTCATCTACATCGTTGAACTGAGCTTGGAGATGGTGTATTATGTCAGATTGTTAATCTCTCCATCAAGAGGTTATCGTAAGTCAGGTTGTAAAGCCCTTAGTAAAATTAACTAGCATATTTTTCTAAAGAATTTGTTTTGTCAGAGTACTATTTTTCTTCTAGCAGCTACAATGTAAATAGGATAGATGCTTTAAAAGATATGTGTGTGTGTGTGTGTATGCAGAAACACGTGCGTACACATGCACATGTGTGACCATTCTTTGGCATGGCAACCTGAGTCCAGAAACCCAGCAGTTATGTAAAAATATGTAAAAGCTGATGTCATCATGAGCATCAACAACTCCAGCCCTGGGAGTAGGAGTATGGAGATTAGAAAATCAATTGATAGCCAGTCTTACCAGTCTCATCAAAATGGGGAGACCCAGACTCAATGATAACTCTTGTCTCACAAAGGTAAGAAGGAGAAGTGTTTGATGAAGTGGTTGATCAACATTTGATTGCCACATGCATACTTGCATAATAAGCACATATACATATACAGATACACAGACACACAGATACAAGCATACACACACATACACACACACATACACACACAGTAGATATACAAATTAGATGTTTAGTTTCCATAGTAACTACCTGGTGGAAATTTTCCTTGTTTGAAATCATGATTCACTACAGGACTCACCTAAACAACAACACATAAAAAAATTAGCTCTCTATTCTGTGTCAAGGACTAAGTTTAAGAAAAGAGGACCACCAATGTTTGTTATCACACTAAGGAGCCAGACAAATAGTTGAGCCACACAAATCCTGCAGTGCCTCAAAAGGGAAGAACAAAAGTGTCAGAGATCAACACCGAACTCTCAAACAGCAAGAAACTCAAGTTTTGACAGCATTTCTGCAACACCAGACTCCAGATTTATAAGCAAACTAAGAATTTTATATTGTTGTCCTTCCACCAACCAGAGCTCTGCACTCCTCCCCTACCTCCTATGCACAAAATCTGTTCTAAGAATTTATAATATCCCTGCAGTATGCATAACCCTCAATTTACTTATTTTTCTTAAAGCATATTAAAAGCATAGTCTTTCAATATGTATAAGATATCAATCCTCATTTTCTCTGAGTAAGGATTAATAAACATGAAATTTCCCTTGAGAATCTATACAGTTACTATCTCCATCTGTACTCTCCATCTCTGCATAAATAGTTCTCAGGTTGTATCTAAATATTCATAGAGAATGCCACACATTCTAAGTTCAAGTCACACAATGATAGTACATTTTTAGGAATCAATGTTAGAGATTTTAAAAAGAATTAAAATATCAATGAGCTAAAGTAAAATAACGAAAAGATTATTTTCGTTAATAAGGGCTAAAATTTGTAAGAGTAACAGGTCAAGCCCTCTCGTGATAAAGCAGATTGGGACTGATAACATAAAATAATATATAATAGAGTGAATAGTACTTTGGTTTAAGTTAGGGTATTGAATTAAATGAATTTGATTTCTGTCCATATTTGTCGAGAGAAAAAGGAGCTGGAATAGAATTAAAATGATGAACACCTTACAAAAGCATGGTTTGACAGCAAGGCAGAAAGAGATCTTTCTAATAGAGCAAATGACTGAACATATTAGCAAATATGGTTAATGTGGACTTGCAAATTATAAGGTGATCAATAACATAAACAAGCATGTATTCAATGTTAGGTCATACCTATTCCTCGCTAGAAATAGTATCAATACATTTATTCTTTTACTAAACAGAGATAAAAAACCTTGCCAGTGCCAAAGATTTTCAAGGTTCCAGAGGTATAAGGTGTCCAGAAAGGCATCCCTTTTTTTAAATCATAAATTTTGCACTCTGTATGTGTATAAAAGGGCTGGGTCATAGAGAGGGTCTAGCATACATGAGGCCTTAGATTCAATCATCATCTCTGCCAAAAGAAACAAGAAAATTAATGCAAAAATTAATGCTACAATAGCCATGGTCAGTAGTTGTCTTTGTTAGGATTTCTTTTGCTGTGAAGAGAGAGAGTGTCAATGGCAACTTTTATATGTATAAAAAGCATTTAGTTGGGGCTGGCTTAGAGTTCAGAGGTTTAGTCCTTTATCACCATGATGAGAAGCATAGCAGCCCACAGGCAGACATGGTGCTGGAGAGATGAGGGTTCTACATCTGGATCCTCAGGAAGCAGAGATAAGGGCCTGACTTGAACATTTAAAACCTCAAAGAACACCCTCTAGTGACATACTTGCTCCAACAAGACCACGCATCCTCATAGTTCCACTCTCTTTTGAGCCTATGGGGGTCATTTTCATTCAAACCGCCATAGCAGTGCATGAACATATATTTGCATATGTAAATTCAACCTCTAAATTTTTTAAATAAGATTAATTCCAAGATATTTTTCTAGAAGAACAAATCATTTAATGTAGAGAAAAAAATGTAAGAAATATGGAACAGAGGCAAGGGTAGCAGAAGACTGGAGGAGAGAAATTAGATGAAAGTCCACCCAGACGAAAGAAGACACTGAATAAGCTACTCAACAAGGCGAGTCATGTTTTCAAATTATTGAGCAGAAATTTTATTTATATGATTAAAATATAAAATATCAGAGGTATTGTTAGCCAGTAAGTTGTTTCAGATGGTAAAATCTTCAAATGTTGAAGCAGAAAAATAAAAATTTTAGGCCACATGCCAAGATTTTATACAGCATGATGACAAAGAACTTTTTAGTGAGAAAAATTCCAACTAAATGCTGAAAAGCCTAAGGTAAAAGAAATTCAGTGGGTAGTTAAAAGATTTGGGGGCTTTATTATATGACATCAGGGGAGGCTTGCTTTCCACAGCCTATTATTCAGTTTGCATAGTGAATTCATGAAGAAAACACAACATTTCATGAGACATGTGCTTTCTATTAAGGTCCTCTGAGTTTCACCAAATTTTAAGTATACCATAACATTTAAAGGTAAAATAAAAGTCCACATATATCTAAAAATTCATTTCTTTAACACTTAGTTAATTGCTATATAAGACAAAATCTACAAACTGGCAGAAGAGGTTGTTACAGTTAGACACAAGAGAGAAGCAAGAGTAATCATTGATGATTATAATTCATTTTCATTGTTATTTTCTTGTTTTGAAGTTGAAAACTATAATGAATATAAGATGAATTATAAAAGGATGATACAGCAATTACACCAACTACAATCTATAATTTTCTTAGCCACTCCTGTATTGTGTTATGTATGTTATAAAAATATTATATAACAACTTAATATTATCTAATTGTAACACAAAATATATTAATACTTAAAGATTCTTATCACTTAATATATGTTTTTGAAAATTCTATTATTTTTGTGTGTCTTAGTTACTTTTCTATTGCTGAGATAAAGCATCATGACCAGGCAACATGTAAAAGAAAAAATTTAATTTTGGGCTTTTAGTTTCAGAGTTAGAGTCTGTGATGACAGAACAAAGGCATAGTGACAGAAACAACTGAATGCTTACATCTTGATCAAGAAGTTGGAGGAATATATATATATATATATATATATATATATATATATATATATAATTACACTAGGAAGGACAGTCTTTTGAGACTTCAAAGCCCACCTCCTGTGACACACCTCTTCCAACAATACTCCCTAATCCTCTCCAAACAGTTCCATCAACTGGGGACTAAGTATTCAATATGAGTGTGGGGGCCATTCTCCTTCAGACCACCACAGTCTCTATGTGTGAGCACATGTGGGGACACTTTCCATAGCACAAATGTAAAGGTCAAAGGACAAGGTAGTGGCATTTTTTCCTCTCTTTTCCTTCTTACATAGCTTCTATGGATTAAACTCAGGTCTCACAGGTTGCACAAGTGCCTATTCAATCTTAGCCATCTCACCAGCTTCAACACTATAAGTTTTGCTAGCTATGCTTTCCACAACTATTTATTTCTTGTGTATATTTGATTCCAATGAATTGAATATTTATTATTATTTATGACAATAGTGCCGGGATTTTATTTATTTATACATGTATTTATTTATTTACTCCAATAAAGATGTCTTTTGTTTACTGCCATAATGAAACTTTTAGATGCCATCTGTTCTGATGCTACATAGGAATGGATGGAATCCAAATTGTCCTTCAGAGCAAAGAGATGTCCACATACTTATGGGGAACTGTGAAGCTGTAAGAGTACTAACTCTTGGCACAAGGAAAGGATGAACTGAATGCTGGCAAGGTAGTAACTTACCAAAAACCTTCCAACATAAATTGGCCAATATGTCTTCAATCCTATTAGGCCTACCAAATCTTCTAAGTACTGTACTTGTAGTTCAGCAAAATGTAGAATGAAACAGTACAATACAGAACATTGCTTCATTTTTCAATGTTCAGATTTAATTCTATTTGTTTAATGAAGTTATAAGTTATAAAGTGATCATCAGAAATAAAACAACAGTCTCCTTTATTCCATTGTAGAAACTAAATTTCTTTCATTGGTATTGAATCAAGAGATCAAAAGGATCTGGACTGTACAGAGCTGATGCAAAAGATTGCAAATCAACAAAATCTCATTTAGAACTAAAGCTTTGTATACAGAAGTTGGAACTTGTGGATCAACAAAAACATTACCTGAGAGCAGATGAGAATGCAGACTCTTGAGCTCTGAGAAAAACCACTTCAGAATCTTCATTCAACATGATTCTTAGGTGACTGAATGAATATCCAATCCTGGCTGCTAGGGGAAGCTCTTATTCTAATGAACTGTCCCATGCATCAACTACAGTGGCAATGGGATAATTTCTTATAATTATGTCCAGCAATCGCTGGTCTCATCATTTCATGTTACTTTCTGGGACTGGAAAAGCAATCATATCATATTGAGAATACCACAGAGGTAGTGGCCAATAAGCATTTCATTTTGTTTTTTTCATTTGAGGCAGAGTTTAATTGTGTAGCTGAGGTTCTTTAATTTGATACGTAGCTCTGTCTGGCTGAGAACTTTCAGATCCCTTCTGCAGCAGCAGCTGAGTTAACAGATTATGGGCATGTATTACTATGCCAGGCACCAGCGATGGTGTTAAATAATGTCTTTTAAATTCTAAGTGTTTTAAAACAGATTCAAACAATATAAATGTGAAGATTCACTAATGTAGAGACTATTATTTTTCTCACCATTATATAATTCTGAATGTGTCAGTGACAGAGGCTGTAAAAACATATTAATCCTAATAATAAATGATTTCCCTCCTTCGATTTATGTTCTTTTAGTTTAATAGGTATATTACAAAGGTGTACAAGAAAAGTGAATGCCTGATGGATAGAGAGGAGATATAGTACTTCCCTAGCATCTGTTCAAGAGCTACAGAGGGGGCAAGAGGCAGCCAATGGAGACTTCTGTGAAACAGGGATGAAGTCACTATCCTGCTAATATAAGAACATCCTGGCAGCTCTGATAAAGCTCAGATCACCAAGGAGACTATCAAGTCATTAAAATGTATTTGATGGTGACAATTGCTGCCTTTTGGGGCACAGTTTTAATTCATTAAAAATCCAATATTAGTACACCTCCCTCCAGCTACTCCTTTGTTCCTGTTTTAGACACTAGACAATGATGATGAAAAAGATTGTCTCTGGTGTAGGCTCAGCTGCACCAGGCCCTCACAAATCCACTTGCCTTCCTGGCATTACACAAGAGATGATAGAATATTCATTGTTCACATAAAGCCATATGCTACATTGGCACCCGTCCCATTGTTCAATATTTAAAGCTTTGCTGGGTCTCCTGGCACCCTCTGTCAGAATCCCCAGGACAGCACACTAAGTGTATGGCAAGTTTTCAACCTCTAACATTGCATTTCCCTTTTAAAGCTGTTCAAACTCTTTTAAAACTTATGTTTAATTAGAAGTAAAATTATATAAAGTCTTATATACAGAATCAATCCAGATGCTCCTAGTATAAAATAATGTCGAACTTTGCTTCATGACTTGGTTTTCTACAATTCATGGGGTTATAGTGATGAGGACAGCAATGTGAAAATTCCCAGTTGGACCAGGTGGGGGAAACACTCACTGATACAACAGAAGACCCACAAATGCCCACCTTTATTTTGTTACTTTGAAGTCAAAGAGCTCTGTAGTTCTTAATACAGATATCAACTTGCCAGCCATGTGGTTCTGAGACCAATAATGACAGACAGATCCACAGTTACCTGAAACTAGCTTTGGTTATTTATTAGGGAGCCAATGAACTCCATCACCTTCTCCATTCAAAGTGATTTCCTGTTGTCCATCTCTACTATAACTTCCAGAAAAGAAAAGGAGTTACAGTAAGGACCGTTTGGTAAAAGACTCTTAAATTTTATCAGAGAATTCTGGAAAAATAAAAAGCCAATGAGAAATATTCTAACCTATGATAAGGAGATAGCCAGACAAACCTGGAAGCAATGCATGTTGGGGAATGTGGTTTTCATCTGCTGTATAGAATGTGAGAGTATCTGAAGCATGTCAGCAATTGGCAACATATTTAGTCTGGATGTACTCAAAGTCAAGAACATACTAAAAGAAGAGGGTGCTTTGTGCTACTCAGATTGGTAAGCTAATACAAACAATATTCAGTATAAATGAGGGTGTGATGAAACAGATATGGTTATGGATTTTGGTCTATAACTTATACTGACTTTTTGGAAAGCAACCCAATTTTCACTAGTATTAAATATTCATAGGTTCCTTTATTGAATTTTTCTACTTATAGATATCTATCTGCCAAAAAGGACGTGCTTTTTTTATGAGCATTCAAATCGATTCGTGAATGAAGAAGTACCCAGTTACTTTTTGGGTAATGGTAAAAAGGGCAAAAACAACTGTGTCAATTGGTGAACCTTTACACAAAGTATTGTACATTAATTTTATTCTATTTTTAGAAAAATTAGATAGATTTATATCTCTCAATTTAGAAGCATGCATTTTAAATGGCCCTGTTCAGAACCAAGTATTAGGGTAAGATATATGTTTCAAATTTAATTATATGTAAGTATCCTTAAAGACTAGTGTATTTAGCCAGTTATTTCACTATGTATCATATAATCAGTATGCCTCTGGATGTTAGGAGTATTCGGTTTACAACAGAATGAATACTGTAACTGAACAGAAGGTGGTTTAGAAAAAAAATAAATAAAGCTTTTGGGAGTTTTAGGAGAATAAGACTGGAACAGATTCAATATGCTATATAACTGCTTTATCACTATCTTAAATGTCATTATTATCAAATTGTGTATGTGCGCACATGTATGTGAGTACAGATGCCCATGGAAACCAGAAGGATTAGACATCCTGGCACTGGTGATGCACATGGTTGTTAGATGCTGGGAAACAAATTGAAGTCCTTTTAATTACTAACAATCTCTCTAATACATCTGTGTAAAATGTATTATGTATAAAATTATGTACATAAAGATTTTAGAACAATTGTATTCTCCAGTTTAAAAAACATACATAGAACCTTGCAAGTATATAAGACACTTTTAGTGTATCCATCAGAACTTCTCTTTCTTGCCTTCATCTACATCATTCATTTCCTTTGTTTCTGTAGGCAATTTTGCTTCTACTTCATGTCATCTGTACAGAGATGATCATATGAACGAATGAAATCTAGACTTCTGGGTTTAAATTTCCTATATGCTTGTCTATTTTTCAGGTTTGTATTAGTGAACTCATGTTACTGTGATTAAAAAAAATCATGTATTTTTTCAATTTAATATGGTTGATCTGCTTCTGTCATCACAGAAAGAAAATATTTTGAGAACAGTATGTATGTATTAGTTTCGGTAAAGTGACTGAACATTCTTTCATGTTTTTCTTATTATACTGCTTTTATATATTTTTTTCTTTCAAATGATCTCATTGATAAAAATCTATAGCTGAACATAAATTGAAAATCTTCAAAATTCCAAGGAATTCTAGCAGAACATTTATGTATTACTCAACATATAAAACAGAAGGAAGGCTGAAAATGAAAAGTAATTAAATTAAACTTCCCTGTGGTTTCCCTCTTGTAATGTACCAAAGAAGCTAAATTTTGGTAAATATTTTACCAAATTACCAAACAAATAGTGAGCTTGTATATAGGATATGATTATTAGAATGTCTAGGGGCTAAGTATGTCATATTCATAAGGTGTTACATTTGACTCAAAAATGATAGACAATGGAGAACCTCTATGGACACCTTCTCAAATCCTGTCCATGCACCTAGTAGTCCCAAGGGCTGTACAAAATGATTGACTGTATCGTCTATGAGATCCGCCAAGCTGCCATATCCAACACATTAAGAATCTTCAATGGCACAATTTTTCATCCTCTTAAAAATTGCATAAATATTGAATTATTAATGCACTGTAGTAAATTTACATGACTGAACATGAAAATAAAACAGAGGTTGGTCTATGGATATGAAATGGGATATCTTCTACCAAAGAGAATCAATGAAAGTTACTAGCCTAGAATGCTTGGAATGCACATAGAGTAACAAATTGGCCCAACACATCTTAAGTGTGAAATGGACTTCCTCAAAGTTGGGCTAATGGCATTCTCAGGAAGTAAAATGGCTTTTCTATATCATCTAATATATGAATTCTGCTAAAATATTTGCCCACTTAAAATGTTAAGTATAAATTATCTCATAAATTTAATTTTGGGTAGGAAAATCTTACATGACTCCATTGATAAAAAGATAAAACAGTATAAGTTGAAAATCTTGAATTCAGAGGAATTCTAGCAAAACACTGAATTCCTGTCAACAACACAGAAAATGCTACACATTGCATAGGTATATGCAAATGTAGTGAAAACAAATAGATAAACAAGATAGAAAATGCAAGAAACATATTTAGTTTTAGATACAAGAATATAAGTTTAATGTTTCTATGTAATTTTTAACTATTGCCGAATTACAGAGTAAAACATTCTATGTAGCATAATGGCCACCTCTTTCAGTTCAACTAGCTGGTAGAACATTTATTCCTTAGATATGGTTGTCCCAAGAGATCTAAGACTTTGTAACACAAAGCATAATATAAGGGTGTTATAGGTGGGAGAAGAGATCCTTGGTCCCATGAAGGCTGGACATTGTGTGGGGGGGAATTCGAGGGTGGGGAGGTGAGGTGTGGGGAGGGGGCAGGTGGGGGTACACCCCCATAGAAGCAGTAAGGGGAAAACAACTGAAATGTAAATAAAATTTCCAATAATAAAACAAAAGGAGTGTAATATCCATAAGAAAAACAAGAATATCACCTGCATGACTACAAATTAGCACTATCTCTAGACTCCTTTCTCAAGAGGGTTTTGTTTTGTTTTGTTTTTTAATACTTAAACCAAACCAAACAAGCTGTGGGTTTATGTTCAGAGCAAGAAGATAAAGCTTCTCTTAGGCATGTGACAAGGTCAACAGAAAAACATACGGATACATGGTCATCCATCAGCCAGGTTGTCCAGAGAATCAGCCTAGCCTAACTGACAGGAAAGATCATTATCTGCAAGGACTAAATCCTGAGAACTCCTTATTGTCTCATTAGCCTGTAAGATGTTGAGAAAACTTACAAAACACTGGGAAACAAGCATAGTACAAGAGAAAAAAACTTAAAAGCAGCAACATAGAATAACACAGGCCCCCTTCAATTTTATTTAGAGAGAGATAAGTAACAATCACATTTATGAAACAAGAATTGAAAAAAACACCAGCTGTGCAAAAAGAACTAGAAATTAAAAAAAAAAAATCTGGGTATAGTAGTGCATGACTTTCATACCCACACTCAGGAGGCAGACAAAGATGGATTTCTGAATTTGAGGCAAGCCTGGTCTACATGGTTCTTGGACAACCAGGGTTACACAGAGAAACATTGCCTCAAGAAAAACAATGTAGCATC
This sequence comes from Mastomys natalensis, assembly GCA_021653895.1. Lineage (NCBI taxonomy): Eukaryota > Metazoa > Chordata > Mammalia > Rodentia > Muridae > Mastomys > Mastomys natalensis. The sequence goes on along the minus strand of JAJTUV010000256.1, from coordinate 837,297 downwards.
AGCAGAGAACATACAAAATCAAAATAAGTTTGAGAATATAATGCCAAAATAGAAATAAAAGGCTCATCAATGGACGACAGAAAAAAAGAATACACTATTGTAATAACAAAAGTTTAAGAAGAAGCAGGAGAGTAGGTAAAATAATGTGGAGTTTTATAGAGCTCAACCCAGCACCAAAGGATTTAAACCTGAATGACACTGGGTATCTTAATCCAAAATTAGAAACAAAAAAGAAATAAACCAGTAGCTCCAAAATTCAGTAAGAAAACAAACTCAAACACAAAATTCTATTTATTAAAATTCACAGTTGAATAATGAGATACAATGGCTCATTTTTACTTGTGAGAAATTTCAAAGCTTACATTTTCTGTACTATTTTTTAGGAACTCTGTTAGAAGAATGGTTGGACCATAATAAAAAACAAATCAATACTGAAAGCCAACTAGCAGGCTAGGAGAAAGCTGAAACAAAAGGAAATGAAGATCACCAAGCTAAGTAAAAGAAGCTTGACTTAGCTAATGTTCAATTGGTGTGAACCAACAGCATGACCACAGTAACTCTTATAAAAGAAACCATTTTATTGGGCCTTGCTTAGAGGTTTAGCCCGTTATCATCATGGCAAAGAGCATGGCAGCACACAGGCAGATATGCTGCTGGAGAAGAAGCTAGGACTTCTACATCAGGATCCAAAGGCATCTGGAAGAGACAGATACTGGATTTGCTTGGGTTTTTAAACCCAAAGCCCACCACTTGGAATGCACTTCCTACAAGGTCATACTTTCTAATCCTTCTTAAGTACTGCCAATCCCTGATGGCTATGAGCCTATGTGGGCCATTCTTTTCCAACCCCCAGATAAATACAACATATTTTTTTTCTCATGCAAAATGTAGAAAGCAAAGCTTTAAAAAGAACAATCAAAGCAAAAGGTAAGCTATTGAGAAAGAAGTAGCTCAGGTCAATGCAGATATAAGAGAAAGTAATAGATAAGTAGTAATGGGTGAATGTGACCAAAAACATTATTACATGCAGTTTTAAAAACACACCACATTGTTTTATTTCATATAATTAATAGCTTGTAATAAAATCAACAAATAAATATTTAATACATAACATTTGGTGATAAGAGATACTTTGTGAGGTATTGTGGTGGCAAGCAACTGTGATCTAATACTCTAGGAGGCTGAGACAGGTGAATGCTTAGTTTGAGGTTTGGACTACATAGTAAGTCCAATGTCAGCCTGAAGTACATAATTAAATACTTCAAAACAAACAGAAGAGTCCACATTAAAAAAAGACAAAATTATAATATAATAAACAATAACCATACTCAAAGTGATTGTGTCACAACTTCTCCAGAGGCCTTGGCCTCTATCTACCATTAGCCATTTCACCAGACAGAAATAAGATGTCCGAATACAGAAAAGAACAGAAAAGTTGCAATCACTCTAAGGCAGGACACAATATTTCTATTAAAATTGGCTTCTCCAAGACTGTTTCGAAAAGTAAAAACTACCCTACCCAAGCTTCCTAAGACCTGGTATGGATCAGACATTTCTTTCAAAAGCAATCTGATCAAAGTCAACTTTTAAAATTTCAAAATCTTGTGCGTGCAATCAGACTCTTACTTGATTTCAAGTAGCATTTGTCTTCTGAGAGTGCCAAAAAAAAAATTCACAACCAGTATTTGTAAAACTACATATTAATAATCAAAGAAATCATAATTGAGAGTTGTTGAGTTAATAATGTGGAAACACAAAGGAAGTGATCTGGAGAAAGATGCAGGTGCAATTAGATAAAAGTCGTTTGCTGTAATGGCAAGCTAAGGAAAGAGAACATTCCTGATAAGTAAGATAGGAAAAAAATTTCCTCTTAATGAAGGCCAATTTGCTCCTAAGGTATCATTAAAACATGTAGAATACTGTGCAACTGTGTTAGCACCACAAGGGAAATGCTTAGATCTCCAATAACGTAATCAATGAAGACACTTTCTAAACTCTGCTGGCATTCCCAGTAAAATCCAGTGCATTGACTTATCACTCCCAGCTTCAATACAAGCACGTTATTTTTTTATTTCTAATTGTACTGCTACCTCTAGGCCCCACGTATAAGAAAGTATGAAGAAGCTTCCCTGTGGTTAGTCGTCAATCATTCTTTTACACAGTGCTTTATAATTCTAATAGGCCTGTTAGGGTGTCATCTTTATAAAAAAATGTGTCCCTTCTCAGAACTGACTCCAAGTAAATGCACAATATAACTTGTTCTTTTATTGCAGGTTCTGAAATACAGTGGATGAATCCAATCTGTAAGTTTATCTTGTCTCATATGTATGTCCTCTCCTTATGAAATGGACAGGACTCAATTTTGATGTTAGTATCAATGTTTTGATCCTTTCTTTTGTTGGCAAACAGAGACACTCTGGATATTGAATAAGTCTAACCATACCTTACATACTGATTGCTCTAGTATAACTGAAATGCTTAGTTGTGCATAAGAACATATCAGCCTGGGGAAATTGAGAGATACTAGAATTATTGACACCATTCAAATATCATTTCAGAGAATATGGGCAATAAACAGTCTGTACTCTAACTCTTTTTGTCGAAATAATTTAACTTAAAAGTCAAGAAGAGGCAGAAAATGTTTCAAGAAAAAATGGCTTTTGCAGAAACTTCCATGGTCATAGAATTTGTTTCTTTAGGTCCCTATCACAATTTCTTTAAATATATTGCTTAGGACAAACAGGAACTCTTTTGCTGTCCAGCACCCACTGAAAAGGGTACTGAATAATTTCATTCAGTTGGGATCCCCTCACTCCTTGAAAGAAAGAACATATATTACCATCAGAGGAAAATGAACACTTAGTATGTACATAATAGATTCACATAGTTGTACTATATATACATATATATGAATACAGAATATTAAATACCCATTTATGTGGATACACACACACATACACATACACACACACACATATATATATATATGGCAAGTAAGCAACACACAAAAAACACACATATATATGAGTGAAATAAAATAGCACAGGAACATATGCTGTGTGTACTTCCATATAACAAACAGTGTATGAATTCCATTTCATGCTCATTTGTTAGCTGGACCAATTTTAATGCAAAGAATCACTTTGCATTGAGTTGAATGGCAGAAATGCCTCCATAAAGACAGTCCAATTCCAAGCTGTATAAATAATACCACTCACAAGCAAAGCGAGCATACAAATCAATTTGAATTCTAATTATACATCTGCTGTAGTTAGGGTATTATTTGTCTAGCTGTGTTTTGCGAAAAGCTGATTATGAACACTCTCTTTGGGACAATTCTAGGCATTTTCAAAGAGTCAGAAATGTATAAGGAAGAAAAATCATACAAGTGATGCTATTATATTCCTACAGTAAGAAAAGATGCACTTCTCTGACAGGGAGGAACAGCCATCCAATGAGGCATCTGGTAAGCCAATCATTCTGACATGTGGCCCAGGGGCATCCAACAAATTCCAATTCTTTTAAACTCTGTTAGGAATAAGAATGCCTGTTTTCCCAGCCCACAGCAGGAAAGCTGGCAATGAGGACAGCACTGTGGTGTTGCAAGCCTTCCAGGGATTTCTGATAGAGCTAATATATAGAACTCACTCTGTTCACCTCCTCATGTTAAGAAAAACCTGGTGAGTTTTACATTTCACAAATCAGAATCATCCTACATTGGTTTAAGGGAGTAAAATTACATTTTAATTATGATCAAGGTCACATAATTTCCAGTTAATAAATGATGTGTAGGTGGACATGACTCCATTGTTTTACCAAATCAACACTGCAAGAAAAAAGCTGCATTGAGTCAGTCCAGCATGTGAGCTATGCTGCTTATAAGCATTCTTGCCACCTGGTATTCCTTAAGACTGCTGTTTCATCTCACCAAGTTTGTTAGTTATTAACCTTCATAGGAAGCCACTCAACTCTACCCACCCACTATCCCTGTTTTACTGAGTCTCAGACATCCTGTCCATGCTTGCTAGACACCATGAATTAGCTTGGTACAAGAATTGTCTTTGAATGTCTACAGAATTTAATGATTACTGATAAGTCCAAAGTAGTATAATCATCAGAACAAGAAATGCCCCAGGAAACAATAACTGGGCAAAGCTCAATCTACTGCATGACTTGGTGAAAATGCGGCTTATATTAGGGATGATCAGGGCAAGACTTAAGGTATCTACCACCTCAGGTTTTAATTCTAGCATCCCGCCCTTATTTCATTACAACACCACAAGTAAACATTATTGTCGTCATTTTATATAATTTCATATTCAGAGTTGAAGCATTTTAAAATTTCATGCACAATTTTCATTTCTATGAATTTTCATTTCTATGAATGTAATTGTGTATTGAACTACCAATTTACACCCATGAATTTTATCTTTATAAATAACAATGATCAAGGAAACTATAAGAAAGAGTAAATCAAAAGTGCAAGTATAAGAATCATTTTTAAATGATCCACACAAAAAGAAAAGAAAGAAAAAAAGAAGTATAGGAAATGAATCACTTTTCCTGGTACTTCAAAGTGGAAAGAAACTCAACGCCCAATGTGTTATCTATGCTCCTTGAAGGTGTTTCTTCTATCTGAAGAATTTGAAATTATGTTATGGTGGACCAGAATATGACTACATTAGAGGTAAGACTGAGCCAAGCCAAAATACAAAGTAGAAGAACCATTTCTTATGTTCCATGTAGTGTCAACCTCATTTCTCTGATTTCACAGTTATGTATTATACGTAATTGGTTTATTTTTATTTTTCTCTCACTTGACTGTTTGAAAGTTTTTTCCAGTCCATTGTTATTACACAGGTGAAAACTTGTTATGTGACATTTCCCCTTTCATTTAAAATCTATAACAGAAGTATTATAAATACAAACAGTAAATATACTTTTATATGCATTAACAACAACACAGTCTTCACCTATATAATCAATTTCCAGGTCAATAGAAAACATGTTTTAGTATTCCAGAAATGGTTTGCATTTTGAATGTTCCCCAAGACCATATAGGCACTACCATGTGGTGCTATTTAGGAGTAGTAGATCTTTCAGGAGCTTTTTCTCATATGGGAGGAAGTTAGGTCATTGGGAGTGTTCCCTTGTACTGGACTTTAGCACTTCAGTGTCTTTCTCTTGTGTTTTCTGGCCTCCATAAGTTTAGCAGCTTTGCTTCATCACAATTTTTTTAAAAATTGTATTGATTTTTTTTGTGACGTTTACATCATGTAGCCTAATCCCACTTATCTCCTTATCCCTCCGTATCTGCCCTCTGCCCTTGCCACCCGTTCCCCCAGACAAACAAACAAATAAACAAACAAACAAAAATCTCACTATGGAAGCTGCAGTGTGCCATGGAATGTCACACAGTATATCCTTTTGTCTGCACAACTTTACTTGCAAATCTTTACTGAAATGAGTCTGATTCAAGGCCTCTGGCTTCTACTATACTATCAACACTGGATCCTCTCAGGGGGGCACAGGGATATCCTGTTATTGCTCTGTGTCATGGAGATCCTGCAGCTTTGCTTCTGGGTCCAGCCCCTTCACACATTCTAGCAGTTCACAGATGAGGTGGAAGTTTGGAGTGGGTCAACTCAAATCCCTGGTTCTGGATCTGGGTGGTAGCTGAGTTTGGCCAGCATGCCAGCTCTTCCACATCTATACCACCAGGGCCACCTCTAGTGGTCAAGGGGAAGTGCCAGAACTCCTGCTCTCCTCCCCAAGGGCTGACTCAACCCCTGCTACCCACCACCAGGACCAGCTCTACTGTGCTGCCCAGGTGCACCAGAACTATTTAATTTTGATTTTTCTCAGTATTGTCACAGAAACAGAAAGATGACTGAGTAGACTCTCAGATACTTATTTCATGAATGAAAACAAAGAATATTTTGAAGGTAATATCTTCTAGATCTAAACCATTGATAAACCAATGCTTAAGTATAAAGTGCCAAAGTAAGAAATGGTATGGAATATGACCTGGAATTTTTTCATTCAAATGCATCAAATATCACTATCAAAAAATCAATTTAACCTAGAATGAATAAGAGAATCTGGAAGTTGTGGGGAAGAACTGACATCTTTAAGTAACATTAGTAACCTTTCTCATAGTGTGAAACTGAAAACTAGAGTCAGCCCACAAATGATCTTAACAATATGAGGTTCTAATCAGAACAAAACAGGAAAAGACATAGTGTGTATCCACATATGGCCAAAACGCTGACATACACACATTACATAGCCATGTATCATCACAAAGCAAATGGAAAATGCTGAGCCTGTCTGGCAGGGACACTAATTTTTAAAAAGACTAGCTTCCCAGTTCTGTGTAACCATGGATAATTATAGAATCATGTTTATTTAGCTGTTGCATACAAAGCATACATTTATTGTAATGTACTTTCTCCCCTAGGAGTCACAATACAAATATAGATGTGATATTTTGCATTAAATGGTGAATGTGCAAAGTCTCAGCCTGGGGGACAGTGTAGCGGGATACTGCTCCAGCCTGCAACATGGAATAGATAAAAGACATTTTTTCTCTATCAGGCCTGTACATTTTTCTACCTTGGGAATGACACGTTCTCTCCTTTTCATTCTGCAAGCAATCCTAATTGGTATGATGACATGGTACATGCCAAATGACCACCTTAGTACTCATGGGAGCCACTGACAAAGGACAATTTAATGAAGCCCCAATGCCCAAAGGAGTTGTGGTCAAGAAACCAAGCATTAGATTAGTGGCTTTTACCAAAGTAAATGCCAGAGTTGTTCAGAAGAGCATGACTGAAGGGCCTTACAGAGATGCTAAGTGTCACAGCCCTTCTCGAGGCACGCAGTGGTGAGGTGCATTATGCCTCCACTTCATTACTGTCACCCTAGGGAAGCAGCAGTCACAATAACACTTATAACACTTAGTGGGAAGCAGAACAGAAGGACATGATCCAGATTTCCTGTTGTCCATGATAGAGAGAGAGAGAGAGAGAGAGAGAGAGAGAGAGAGAGAGAGAGAATGAGAATTTGTCCAGCTGTGGGTTAGCTATTTATGCTAGAAGTGTAGGTGACCATGTGGCTACTCAACAGGATAGGGTCTAGTGATTTCATTAAATTTGTTTACTCATCTCTAATTGAACCAAGCTCTATTTGGGCATGCAGTGAGATGAAATAACCACTGGTCAATTATTTACTTTATTCCACATCTATGTAGCTATAAAATAAACTATGTGTTGATTCATTCTCTTTACTAAACGAAACATACACAAGTTAACAGTGGGCTTCAGATTAAAAAGAAATATTATTTTTATTCCTATGAAGTCCATTCTATACTTGGGGAGAAAGGATGTGTGACGAATTCCTTACAATCTGCCATTGAGCGTGCTGTAATTGCTATTAAGTAAAAGAGGAAAGAAAGACTGGCCTCCAAACAAAGTAAAGCCTTAAGACCAGGTGTGTACATGATACAACTAGATAAAAAGAGGAAAGACACAGACAAACAATAATTCCAACGAGGGAAGCAATTGTGTTTTAAATAAAAGAGGAGAGAGAAAGGGAGGGACAGGATAAGATGTGTAGATTGGAGAATAAATAGGAACTAAAAGGAAGGAGTAACTAGTCTTATCTAAGTATTAAACTAGTTATAAAGGCATACCGTTTATGAAAGGAAGTGTTCACATCACCTTTTCAAGAAGGAGAAGTAAATCATTTGGAACCACAAGGCATGTTGAGTGAAGGTAGGAAGATCCACATGAGGTGTTTGGTGTCAATGGAGTGGAAAGAGTAAGCAGCTATGTCGCGTCCGCCTTGGCCAGCAAGTAAGACATGACATGGTCGGATCCTTCTCAGTCAGCTTTATTCCAGGAACGACTCTTGACTTATGGACAGGGACGGGACCAGGACGGGATGGGGCCGGGGGACTTATGGCCGAGGACCCAAGCAGCAGAAACGCGCTGCTTATATCTCTTCCCAAGGTGGGCTGGGTGACGTGTTCTCTCAGGATAGGTTAGACTGCCAATACCTCATTAGCATAAGGACGCATGCACAAAGGACTTGTTTACCAGTTTAGCTGAGCTAGCCACGTGGAAGCCAGCTGCTTACATTGTCAGGTGCTAGTCATACGACTTTGCAACCGTCCCAGGTGCTATCTTAAACATGGCTGCCTACACAGCTATGTGTTCATTGTCACCTATAATTAATGACTTGGAAGACATGAGGTACCTCAGGTCTTTAGAGAGTTAGAGACGTGGCCAGGAGTATTTGTTGTTGTGATCAGAAGTTGTGTCAGGCCCCATGACATTTTGCTTTGGATCCCTGACTCTGATCTTTTGAACTATACCACCAGAGAGGAAAGTCATTTTAGCAAAGCGAGGCAGAATACATAAAAAAAAAGGTGTGTGAATCTTGGATTATGCCTCTTTGTTTTCAAGAGAATAGGTTGCTGTTAGATACTAATGATAGAATGTAAAAAAAAAAAAAAATAAGTTAAAGAAGTAGAGTAGAGAGAACAGCAGAGTTCAGCACCATTCACTCTTACACCCAAGAAAAATTTACTTGGAAAGGAAATCAGTGAAATTTCTGAGATCCCTAAAACAGGTATGATTTTAAGATCAAAGGATAAAGATCTTATTGTTAAATATTATTTTAGTTTGCCAGCCTAGTTAATTTAAACTGTATGGAAAATATATTTATTATAGCAGCCTGCTAATGATCTTGAGACTGTGGGAAAAAACACAAAATGGATAAAGTATTTGAGTCACATTCTAGGGCAACCTCATCCTGAAGTCATGAGACTCTGGTGTATTAATCAGTCCCTCTACCCTTGCTAACACAGGATTTTTAACTTTTTACTGCTGCTCCATTCCCACAACAAAACATTCTATAACTATATTTAGTGAAGCTGCCTCTAATCTTGCTTTATGTTGTGAATACACATGAATCAAAGTGAATCTACTCAATACAGAGTAAATAAGGCAGGGCCAAAGAGCAAAGCCAGGTAAGAGGTGATGTGCCTTAAAGAATCTAGCCTACTTTCACTTATAGTGTAGAGTAATTCCTGTCTTAGAAAGCTAGAGCTTTCTGTCTAATATTTCCCTCACTCCTTTATTCACTCTCTGAATCAAAAACTCAGCACATCTAGAGTGTGCACATGGACACTTATCACTGTGGCCTTGGATGATTTGTGCTGTTTTAACAGACTATGACAGACTGGTGGCTTATCAACAACATATATTTATCTCTCACATTTCTGAAGGGTGAGAAGACCAAGATCCAGGGGCTGATGAGGGCCATTTTCTGATTAAAGAAATATTGTTTTCTCTTTACATCTTTGCACAATGGAGAGGGCTAACTAGCTATCTAGAGTGGTTTTAGAAAGATGTCAAAATAAAATTGTAAGATTTTTCTACTCTCATAATTTAGTTACCACTTGCAAACTCACCCAACTGATGTCCTCACCATGTGGGTTAGGGATTTAATATATGGGTATTAGAGGAACAAAGCCACTTAGCACATGAAATATATAGTGAGGGACAGAAATGTGTAGGTATCAGTCAAATTATTTTATGTTGGTTGACAGAAGATCACAAGATAATTTTTTTGCCTGATAAAGAAATACCAAGGCTATCCTTATTCCATTTGTATTCTGGTCTGTTTTCTGAATGAGTAGATAAACAGGCTGAGTTGTGGCTAGAGAAAAGGTATTACATTCCAATCCAAGTATTCTCATAAGAATGTAATTGTAAACATATCTCATCTGTTATGCATACTAAAGAAGAAATAGGTAAAGAACTGCTGGTCCAGCAGAATGAAAATGGAGTTAGTTTTAAGCAGACCTGATTGTAATTCTATTTCTGTAACTATGGCTTCAGGTAAGTTACTTAAGTTTTCTAAGCCTTGGTTTTCTTGTATGTATAATTGGTGAAAGCATATCTACCACCTAAGATGATATTTGCTATTTTGCTTAGTTCTTCTTTCCACAAGCTTGATGAACAGTGTGTATATTTACAGTTTAACATGCTTTCTATTTCAAATAACAGAAAGAAGAACTCAAAATGGTACTGACTGTATGACATGCACTGGTCCAAGAATGGAGCAGTTATAAAGGTTAAGTACTAGGTATGTTGGTTCTGCTATCTAAGATGGGGTAGCAAGATTTGTCTGCCAACATTGCTTTTGACAGAAGATGGTGGCCTGTGTTCCCACACAGGGAAGTTGACCATCTCTGGCTCTCAGGATTACAAATGTCAGAAAAAAGAGTAATAATAAGAGTACAAATGAGAGCTGTATATGGAAAAAGACCATTAATGTCAGTATCAATTGATAATGTCTTTCAAGCAGTATGTATACCACAGAGATAGTAGCAGCTACTAGCTACTGTCAGGGAGAATCATAAAGTCTACAATGACACATCGGAATTTAACATATTTTCTTATGACAACATTTTATGTTACTTTGTGGTGTTGTCTCCACTAAAACCTCAAAACCTTTTTGTTTAAAAAACTATCTGTTTCTGTATCTACATAGGATTAATCTCCATGGAAAATGGAGGAAATATAAATAAATCATGGACCAATCACAGTGACAGCTATGTCCTTTCTGGGTTCAAATATGAGAGTCAGTCATGGTGCTGATCCTTTCTTTGGGATACATGACTTTTTTATAGGCTTGTAAAAATAGTTATGATGACAAAGTAGCTAGTTATACTTTCCACATAATGTCATCTGTATACACCTGTGTAGTAGTAAAACAGTTGTGAGCTCCTTGATAAGTAAATAGTTTCGTACTTCTACTTACAAGTCAGATTTAGCAGAAAGTCATAGATTTCATTATATTCTTGACATTTCTGAAACAATTTTATAAATAAGTCATGAATACTTCTGATTAATGTTGATTATTGAATTGACTGAATTGGACAGAAAGTGCAAATACATACCAATGCATTTCCCAAGATATCAGTTATTAACCTGTCCACCGTTGTCTACTAAAGGACAAATAGCATTTATATATTACATGCAGTAAAACAAGCTGAAGTTTAAATGATTTTAGTCTTGAACATTTTGTAAATGCCCGATAATCACATAAGGATGATGAGTCACAATCTTTCAACATAGTCTCTGGTCAAAACTATGGAATTTTCCTCACTCAGACCTTTGAATAACCTTCAAATATTTCTTGCATTAATGTCATCTATACACACCCCAGCTCTTCCTGTTCTCATTCTAGTCCTTTACCCATTCTTTATAGTACCTAGGCCTTTAATCCTACAGGTTGCTCTTACCCCCAACATATATGCAGCAGAGGACTGCTGGGTCTCGGTTCAGTTGGAGAGGATGCACCAAACTCTCAAGAAACTGTTGTTGTGTTGTCTCAACTAACTCAGCATTTTGTGACTCTAGACAGGTAGATCAAAACTAGTAATCCTATGGACACATATAAAAGTTTTAACAGATTTCAATCACTTTAAATGTTTTCTATGGTTCATTAAACTATATTCTTGGGAATATGTGACTAACTCTAAATATGAATATTTAGAGACATAATTATTAATCTCTATGTCCTGTATTTTTCTGTTTTTATTTTGTGAATTACATAAAGACATATAATGTGCTGATTGCTCCATTTATATCAGAATACCAGTTTATTGATATATTTTTTTTTCTCACGCACACTTGTGAATGTTATGTGCATGGGAGTGCCTTCAAAGGTGAGAAGAAAGTGTATCGTCCTCTGGAACTGCAGTTTCTGGAGGCCATGGGCTATCTAAAATGGGTGCCTGGGAGCAGACTCACGTCTACGGAAGGGCATTAAGTACTATTAGCCATCAAGCCATCTCTCTAGCTCCCTGCTTATCTTCTGAAGCATAAAGCTTTGTGAACTCAGCAAACATCCAATTTCCAATGCCTTTGCTCTTGTCCCCTGCAGAGGCAAGCATGACTCAAAGCTGATGTCCATCAATGCCATGCACATTTTCATGACATCACTACATGTGTTCGTGAATGCAAAGGCCACATCATGATTTTTCTTCGACTTCTGATGTTTATAAACAGATGCTGTACTGTGTATATTTTTCTCTTTCTTCAGTATGAAATTTCTAATTTTACTCATGCCAATATATATACATATATATATATGTATATATGTATATTCACCCATTAAATAAATTAATGACAAATTGTGAGACAATTATCAGTATAGTAGCAAACCTTTTTAGAAAAGTCACTTGATTATATCCACTCTCCCACTGCTTCAGCTGTATTGTAATTAATGCTTCATCATGAAAGCACATGTTCCAGCTCTCATAGACTCCGTCTTTTGTAGTAGAGTAGCTGAGTCAGAGCTGATCCATGGTTCTGAAATACCACATTTACATTCAGAAAAATATTTTGCATAAAAACCAAAATTACATAGGTTTTTTTGTATAGTAAAAGCATAAACTTACTCAAATTTTCAGCAACCTCAGGTGTGTCATAAGAAATGATCAGTATATACAGTTTTTAAAGGTAAGCACAGACTCTGAGGAACATTTTAAGATGGGTGTTTGAAATGCTCCATTGGCTTTTCCAGTACAGGGAAAAATATATGATAGCATTGTTGTTCATGATATGATATAATACAATGCAATGCTTCTTTTTAGGTTCTATGGGAAACTTTCTATGCTAAGGATGCTAGGAAAGCTGTATTTCCTGCTGTCTTGATGCATTTCACTCTGTATGCTATGTAAATGTAAAAGGATTGTTGGTATGCTCCTCTTTGCTTTGACCATATACCCAAATATCTCTGCTACGATGCAAAGCACAATAGCAGACTCATCCCTAGCTTCTTCTCCAGCTCATATTCTCTTGTCAACTAACTTTTTCAGTTAGTTTGTTTCATGTACCCTTAGTGTTGTCTCAGGCTTACTATAGTCCTTTTGGAATGAACTGGATTGTGGTATAATAAGCTAATGAAATAAAGAAACAAATGCCAATAAGTTCTCTACCATGAGCTTTGAATACATTCTGACTCTCTGGCCTTGCTTTTGAGATACCCCTTGGGTATGTCCAATTGGACGACCTATAACTGCCTCAATGTCAAAAACTTAGAAAACACACCATCCTTCTCCACAAAAACTCTCTAATTTCTTCAACAGTGTCAGAATGTTTGATTGTCTCTCTTTAGCGTTAAAAATATACTTTAAATGTAGAGAATAACAGTTTGTGGTGTTCTCAACCTCAATTGATGGATCTATTTGAAGACCTAAGGCTCAGGAACTTTTGTATAAAAGGGTGTAGAAAGATTGTAAGAGCTAGAGGGCCAGGAAGTTTGCTGTGGGATTGTGTTTTGTAGTTATCGCAGGGAATCTACACTAGTAGACTCAATAAATGGATGTCTAAATAAAACCTGAACAATTACAAGACAGGTTCACATACCAGTGTTGATGGTGGACATCTCATGGAGCCTACCTTTAGATGAAGTTCCAGAAGACTTCTGATAATTATTTTCCCTAGGGATGAGCCCTCCTTTGTTGATTCAATACTAAGTGGTCATTCCTAAAACCATATATCTATATGCAACACTAAAAATACTCAGCTGATTGTATTTACATAATTATTCACATACACATATACATATGAGTATATTAAAATAATAATTAAATAATATGATGCAACGAAGCTTAGAGGGAGTGGGAGGGCCACGAGAAGATAACAATTGATTACAGAGCATTATTTCTAGTATTTGGATATGATATATCTCTTTGGTTATTATGGCGTTGCAAAAGGAGTAAAAGCAACTCCTACCTTTTTTATTTTGTGTGTTTATAAGAAAAAGTATGATGCCAGTCATGATGAAACACACATTTAATTTTAGCACTTGGGAAGCAAAGGCAGAATTATCTGAGTTCTGTCTCACTACATATCATGTTTGAGACCTGACTAAACAATGAAATGCCTAACTCAAATACAGTTGTTAGATTGGCTAAACAATGAAATGTAAGGCATGAAGGAAGTCCTGAATGAGTCATGTCCTGAGTGAATGTGATTATTGACGTGGGAACGACCATGTCAACTAGTTCAATGTCTTAGTGCCATAAGTATGGCAAAGCCTTAATCAGGTGGGACCCAAGAGGGATGACAAAGCTTCCTTCAGGCTCCGAGTGCAAGTGAGTGACCAGTGTGTGCAAAGACAAGCATCTGAAGTTTCTTCCTCTGTCTGAATGTTTATATCCTGAGACTGTTTGCCTATAGAGATGTCCCATGGAAAGAAGTCCCCTGCTTGCTGTACTTAAGTATGTTGAGGTTCCAGGTTGTTGTTTATAGTAGGTGTGGGACTATCAGAACCCACATAACCCACTGGAACCCACCTTTCCTGTACATGTATCTATTTGTCTCTCTTCATTCCCTCACAGCCCCTAGTCAGTGTTGTAGGACCAAAGAACTTTATTAACCCTAGTGGTTGGGATAATAAAGAAAAAAATTCAACTCCTGGATACAGAGAAGTTCAAAATCAGGTTGCAAGAATCTGTCAGTTCACAATAAGATGGATTCATAAGCCAATTCACAATGATAAAGCAAAGGAAAAAACAGCTGCATTGCAAAAGGGCATATGCTTTAACACAATCCACTCTTGTGGTTACTAGTTCAGTTCCACCAAAATAAGAAAGCAAAAGCCCCATTCCCTCTGAAAGAGCTATTTACCTCTTAGAGGCACAGACACCTTTCAAATACAAACTAGAAAATTTAACATGATCTTTTGGAGCAGCACATCATGTCCATACTTTGCCACCTGCATTCTAAGAGGTGTAAGCAATGTCTTGACCATCATCATCTCTGTCTTCACCTACCAAAGACATGTAGCTGCCAAAAGCAATTCTGTTCTTCTTTAGCTTCATTATCCAACTCTTCATTCTTTTTGGTTATCATTGCTTAAATTTATTTCTTCCTAAATAGATAATGAGGTAGTATACACAAAACAGGAGAAGAAAGAAATTCCCACATGCCTCTCTCCACAAAAAAATACCCTGGCATACTCGCCAACAGCAGGGCTGCTCCAGATACTATCTGTTGGTTAGGAAATGCTTGCTTCATTTACAGTGAACTCCTACTTCACTCAGTATGTGTTTCTTTTCAAATGTCAATTTTGCAAAGGTGACAGTGCACTTAGTGTGTGCCCTTGTGCAAGCATTTGAAAAAATGCAATCTCTCATTATGGGTTTTGCTGACAAGGCTGCTACATAGATGCACTGCTAAAAACTGATTTGAGTATAGTTGGTGGTCAGCATGAGGAAATATGAATCTGTTGCTAAGTGAAGAAATTTATACAGAACCATTTACCTTTTGATGGTATCTCTTTTTTAACTCTTATTGTAGTAGCCTTTATGAAGACTGGGGTGACAGAGCAATGGATGGTTATGTGTGGTTTCTTGGGAGAGAATACATTGGTAACCTCAATCCCTTCATGCAATTAATACATCTTTTAATATGATCATACAAAACACAAAAGTAGAACAGCTATTAAACTTGAGTACCTAAAGAATTCACTGGGGTCTTATACTCATTTATAAAATGTCAAGATGCAATACAGAAGAGAAAGCAAATAGCCAACATGGATGGACAAATGCTCTTAAGAATTAAGTGTGGAAATATCACAGCTGTTCAGTATAAAACCTTTGCAAGAAAAGCAAAGCAAGCCTGATACAGTCTAGATGCTTCCTTGTGAGGATGAAGTGTGCCTAGAGAGTTAAAATAATTGAGGAATGTCATAGGGTTAATTGATGTCAGTAGAGCAAAGCTAAGGAAACCACTCACTCCAGATGGAAGGTGAATAATTTGTTCTGTCAAGGGCTATATTCTGAGTGACCTATGCTGATTCCTATCAGCCGACAGAATTAGTTATTACTGCCACAGTGTCCCTTCAGTGTCTGCTCATTTTTCAATCCACTGGCATTCAGTTGAGTTATTCCCTAAGTGAATCAATCCCTAATTCATAATTAGATCCAATGATAGCAGTGGATCTACAGTCAAAAACTTTGGAGGTGACAACATGAATCTTCAGACAAATCAGAAAGATTGCCTGTTTGTTATTCATAAAACCAACTGAATCTTGGCTTGCTTAAAAGGATTCTTGGCCAAGGTATTATTCATCTTTCCTTGTTTTCCTTATACATGCACAGCTGATTTTCCAAAGTGGTGGATTTATCAAAGTGATGAGCATGTAGTCTTCTCTTTACTTCTACATTCTATAGTAAATACTATGAATGTAAGATTAGATCATCATCGTTCAGAACAAAAGCCACACACTAGGACATTCTTATAGCTGTAATGAAGCACTACTATATAATTAAACAGATTAGACAAGCTAGTTGAATTGCAGCTATAATTTTTCTATAAGTCTTAAAGGCCCATGATTCCAATGTAGTACTATTAATTCATAGTCATATCTTAATACCTGACTCCTTTGCTTAACTGCACACTCCTAAGCAGAGAAGAGTATGCACAGAAGTGAGGACCCCACTGCTACTGATGTCCTAATTCCTTGCCTTCTGACAGTTTTCAGAGATCTGGTACCTTTGTGGTATTAAGACCTCCTAAAGAGACTCTCAACTCTGGTCCATAAAGAGTTACCAAATATTCTATATCATATACCCAGTAGTATAAATCTTTCCATTTCCCATTTCACACCAGCATTAAACCACCAAGTTCAAGCATTTTGATTTCTATTATACAGCAATGAAAAGTGGCTAATTAATTATTCTCAGATAATATTGCCTAGCACTTCCACTTTCACTGAATTGCAATATTTTCCCCTGTTAGCTAACTCATTACAAAACTTGAGAACACATAGTCATCATTGAGGAACTTGTCCACTGTGTCATGATAATCCAGCGACTAATATTCACCAGCACTTCCTCACCTAGCCTAGAATTTAAATGAGCAAATGATTCATGTCTGAATAATATGAGAACAAATGTGAGCGTGAGTGCATGATAGGTTCTTGCCTTCTAAGCCTCTTTATGTTCTACACACTCTTAGGAGACATTTGTAACTGAATGGTCTCACACACCAGGTCGAGGAAACCAATGCCTAATATCAAATATCAAAGCAATAACTTCTAGTTCCCTAACCCATATATTTCAAATGGTAAGTATAGTATATTAGAATACATGTTGCTCAATACTAATTATTAGAAGAAGTTAGACAAAAGTTTAACTAAATCTTATTCATAGAAATATTTTGACAGCATCAGCAGAGATGTTTTCTAAGATCTAGAATCATTGTTTTTGTCAAACTGACAGCCCCAAAGAACTTCTTATTAATGAGTCTTCTGAGGCAAATTGTACATGAACTTCTGTCAGACTGAACGTTTGCAATCTTGTTATGAGATGCCTTCTTTGTCTATGATTCAGGGGAATTGCCAACAATTAAAGCGTTCTAAGGAAATCATTTGTAAATCTAGTGTTTATGGGCACATCTATGAACTCAGACTAATGTGGGCATGTCCTTTGTCCTTGTAGTCTTCTGTAAATCATTTAAGTGAGAGATGTATGGACCTCTCACAGGTATCTATGGGATTTTCTGCCTATTGACCACACTCAACGGCACAGAAAGTACTTTCCTTCACTCTAGTGATTCCAGCTTGCCGGAGTTCATAGCTAAGTGATATTTCAATTATCAACTTAGTCCCATTCAAGAAAAATAACATTAAAAACTCTATATTAATAATCATGCAATCAGAAAGACTAATTGCTCTTACAGCACTTTAAAAACACCTGGCGATGTAGCCCATCTATCCACAGGTGATTGTTATAATCACAGGCTCAGGGCAGGAAGAGACCTTGAGATGTTCATTAATTCAATCACTTGTCCTCCAGGAAGGCTTGCAACTAAATCATCCAGGCAGATGCATATTTGCCCTAATTTTAAAAGCTCCAGGGATGGAGCTCTTGGGGCTTCTTACATTGAATAGAGAGAAAGTCTTTCTTACAGCTTAACAATTTCTCCTATTAGATTCCAAATTCATTCATTAGTATCTCGCTGAGGAAGGCTTCTTGGTATTTCTGCAGCCACATGCTTGATCCATTCAGATCAAAGTTCACTTTTTGAGAATTATTTTTGCCTAGAACTTGAAATATAATAAAAAAATTAGTCTGTACCATTTATCTTAAAATACAGAAAAACTTGACTTCTTTTTTCATAGCTCTCAAGCCTAAACCTGTCTATTCTTTCCAGTAAATAAGAAAAGACACCTAGGTATCCCAAGGGATGTACATTTAGTACAAAACTCCTTGAAGTATGGCTACAAGGATCTAGAAAACAAACTTCAAATGAAAAAATTACCTAAATTAAATTTAGATCTAAAAATTTATTCTTCTATGTTTGTAAGGTTCTAAATATATTTGGAACAACTTGAATTTTTAAATCTACCTTTTCAATTGTAATTATATAACATATAAATAATATTCAAGTATCATTGATAGAAATACAGCTCATGGCTTTAAAAATATCTTCATATAAATGGCAGAAAGGTTTCAGAGTTTTAACATGACTTTGATACATTAATATTTTTATGCTGATTACATGTTAAAATGGTAGTATTTGGAGATTAGAAATATATTGTTATTTTGTGCTATTTTTATATCATTAGTAATAAGTCTTAAAATAATCCAGTGAAAGAATTAATATCTCATGATAGCTCTACTCACACATTTAAACTTCCAATGAGATTAAAGGTAAAAGGAAGAATGA
The DNA here is from genome assembly GCA_021653895.1 of Mastomys natalensis. Taxonomy (NCBI): domain Eukaryota; kingdom Metazoa; phylum Chordata; class Mammalia; order Rodentia; family Muridae; genus Mastomys; species Mastomys natalensis. The sequence goes on along the minus strand of JAJTUV010000256.1, from coordinate 818,533 downwards.
AGAAAATGAATAGAGCAGGGTATTAAATGTTTTGTCAGGAGGTCATGCTTGAAGCAGTCCAAGAGAGAAAAACCATTCTGCAGTCTCATTGCCCATCTATAACAAATATAATGGAAGGAATACACACACACCATGAACAAACAAATTAGTTTTAAACCTATTATTGATATTTCTTGCTTGTGTATGAGGAGTGAGAATATGTAAAAGAGGGGATACTGAAGAACATTGTAAGCTCTTGGGTGGTTTGAGAAGTTCTCAAATTCATACCACGAAAAGAAGACTGTGCTGTATGTACTACAAGGGATAAAACATATGGCTACTTGCCTGTGGCTCAGGACTTGTAACCAAAAGCCACTTTCCTAGAGTGAAGAGGTTCCAAGTTTAAAATTTTAGAAAGCTATTTCAAATCCAACTAGTTGTGAACATAGGAGTGTGGGGCGGTGGGCTGTGAGAAGCAGCTGGGTGCCTGGTTGAGCAAGCCTTGAACCCCGGACCTTTACCAGGACGGCAGGTGTTCGGCGCTGCCCCCAGGCCCTGGTTCTTTTCATTCAGCTTCGGCCCTCCACAGCCTCTCCCAAAGAGAGGTCTATGACTATCAGTCACGAGAACAGTGCCTCAGGCCCTCCCACATGTAGATGAGGTATCTCTAAACTCTCCGACCAAGCCAATAGGCATTATCTACCAGACCCTAACCCACATGCAGATGAGGTATCTCTAAGCTCTCCGACCAAGCCAATAAGCGTTATCTGCTGTCAGACCCTAACCCACCCTGAAACTGTATATAAAGGCTCTATTCGGGAGAAGTAAAGGTGTGTGTTCGAGAATCATCTTGGTGTCCGGGAGTTTTTATCTCAAGAGCTGTAACACTTGGGGAGAGATCCGCTCTCCCAGAACCTTCCTGGGGCACCAAGCTGCTTCCTTGCCTGCTAGCCGGCTTCTATCGGCCCAGCCTGGGTGGCTCAGCGTGGAGAGACAGGTGCAGCAACTGGGAGTGACCGAGCTGTGACAGCGGAGACTCGAGCAGAGGCAGCAGCGGAGGCAGGCAATCTCTCCTCCCTGCTTGCACTCGCACCCTTTTGGCCCAGACCTCTCACACCAGGCTGGGCTGAAGACCAACAGACAGCGGAGACGTGGGTAGAGGACCCTTCCTGCTCTCACTCTGTCCTCAGCCGGGAGATCATTGTGGGACACCCTCCAGAACGTTCCCCCACATAGGAGCAGGGTTATTACTTGACAGGACTGTTAGTTAGTTAATGGAGTATAGTTGAGAGAAATCCACCATGAAATCCAGCCCTTTCCAGGAGGATAGTCATGTAGAATGATTATACAATCACAGAATGTTGATATGCCAAGATCAAAGATCATTTTCTTCAGTGAGTTAAAAGATATCCTTTATTCCCTCCTGAAATCTTCTTCAGATTTTATGAAGGATAAGAGAAAAAAATGTATGAGCATTCTGTGGTGTTAAACATTAATATTTCATATACATTGTTCATGTATTCTAAGGTTTTAAGAAGATAAAATATGCAGTAATTGGTGGCCTTCCTTTAATATGACTTTAATTCATTTCTGCATCATTGTAAAGTTGGGATTGTACATCAGGTTTGTACAGACAGGCTAGGCCTCAGGAGACTTGAAGAGACAACACATAAGTTTTCTGTACCCAGAATATCTAATACATTATTATGAGAATTTTAGCATGTGACCATTCTCTTGATGTTTTTCCAGACAATTAGCAACTCTGGTCTTTTGCAACTTCATCTGTTAGACATTTAATTCCATGGATTTAACCATATTGCTATGGGAACTCTCATAAGGAAGGTAATTGTGTTGCCAACTTCTTTTGAAGTTTATTTTTATTATTATTTTCTATCCCAACCACATCCTTTTATCTTTCCTATCCTCCCAGCACTTCCTCCTACATACACTCTACCTCCCCCAATCCACTCCTCCTCCATTTCTCTTCAGAAAAAGGAAGGCCTTCCATGGATATCAAGCAAATATGGCACATCAGGTTGCAGTATGACTAGGCACCTGCCATTTTATTGAGGGTGGATATGGCAACCCAGTAGAAGGACTAGGGTCCCAAAATCTGGCAAAAAAGATCAGAGACAGCCTCTGCTCCTACTGTTAGTAGTCCAAAAGAACGTCAAGCTACACAACTATAACATATGTGCAGAAGGTCTTGGTCAGTAACATGCAGACTCTCTAGTTGCCAGTTATGTCTCTGTGAGCTCTTTTTAGTGCAGATTAGTTGACTCAGTAGGTTTTCTTGTGGTGTCTTTGACCCTTCTGGGTGCTAAAATCTTTCTTCCACCATTTCTTTTGAAGTTTCTTAATTCATGTCATGTGCATGATATGGTCAAAGGTCTATATAAAGTATTGCATTTTTTTTATATCCTTACAGAAAGTATGTCCACCGCATACACTGTAAATGTTATTCAACAGAAAACAGTAAAACATAGGTTTCAAGAGGCTGTCTAATAAATTCAATTATGATAGAACTAACAAACCTAGGCCACCAGTGTTTATAGTACTTATAAACCCTGTTGCTTGTTAGCAGAGAATGAGCCAGGTTACTTGAAATTTTGCATCATTAAGCAGGATTAGTAACAGAAGAGATTACTTATGAACAAATCAAATATACAAATAAGTTCAACGTTCAGTATAATTTTAACTTTGAAATTTATGGTTTTTTAGAAGTGTTTTCACTGTTCCCGAAAGTGTTTAGTCCATGATGCCTAATACGCAAAGTCAAAAGGAAGTGCTTAAAATGTGATGGAATCAAATTTCATTGATCCTCCAAATTATCTCACATTTACTATGTGTTAGGGACCATGTCAAGCTGCATGCATAGAGTGCTTTTCAATGAAAAATGGGATATACCGAGGAAGAAGGATAGCTCTGAATGATGGAATACCTGGCATTTTCTGAAAGTTCTGAATTATACTTGTCTATCCAATATCTTTTTCCAAAATCATCACAAAATCAACTAACTTAACTGAATATATGTTCTTAATTGAGCTCATGCTATGTTTCCCAGGGCATTTGAAATGAAACACACACACACACACACACACACACACACACACACACACACACACATTCACACACCTGTACATGATATACCTGCATCTATGTATTGACAATTCTTTCTAGTGAAATTTTGAAAAGCAAAGTTAGAAACCGACCCACTGTTAATTTTAGACACAGAAAAATATAAAACTATATAGTATGCAGAAGATAAGCTTTCCACATCCCAATATGTTAATGTTGAAATGAATCATGACACCAATACTGCAGTGTATTTTAGAGCTCAAATTAATATGTAATATATTTTAGAATAAAATTGTCACGAAAATAATTATTACCACAGCATTGTTTTATTTTATACATAATGAAGAAAAATATTAGAAAAATATTGCTGAAAATTCATTCATTTATTCAATCAATATTTATTTGAAAAGTTAACTGTTACAAATCAATATTAAATACATTAATTTATTAAACATTAACAATTAATGGTAAATTGTGACAATTCTGAATTAAAGAGGACTGTGAAGAGTAAGTTATACAGGAAGTCAACAAAAGATTTATGCTTAGATTTTAGTAAGGAGAGGAAAGTAGAACCTACCATTAAAGTAGAAGATTATTTAAAATGGAGAAATGTCTGAGTATGACTTGGATATCAAACATTCAGTTGATGAACATAGACTTTTATACAAAGGAGAATCCCAAAACTGAATGTCAATTGTCAGTATATTTTATGATAATCACAGAAATAAATCAGGAAAGAAAGGTATAGATTTATCACATGATTTTACAGTAGCAACAGAAGTGGTAACTTTTAGGGAATTAACAAAGAATGTGGAAGGCATAAATAGAACATATTTTTAAAACCCTATTACAGGTCACTAAAGGCACCTGAATAAAAGGAAGATAAGTTTTATTAATAGATAATTTTCACAGTTTGAGAACATTTAAGTTCCTTGACTTTATGTATAAATTTAATATGCCAGTCCACATTGTAGAAAAGGCCTTTAAAAGAACTTTGAAAGTGTATTCAATATGGTGTGAATGAAATAAGCTAATGTTATGTTTACAAAGAAGATCAAAACTAAATATCATGTTCTATCATATATGAAAACATATTTTAGAGTCCTGCTGAAAACAGTATCTGTTGATGATGCAACAAGAAAGAACCAGACAGCAACATGAATCTCTTTACTTGGAATATTACAGAGCTGGGGCAGATCAATGGTGATTGCAGATCAAAAGTAGATTGCTTAGAAGAAATTTTAGAAAATTTAGGGGAATTTTCTTTTTTCCCAATTAAAAACTCCAAATAGTTACTTACCTCCAGATAGAAGTGAAATAAAGATGGAACAGAAACCGAAATGTGGCAGGTGGCAATGAGTTTAATGGAAGATTAACAAAAATAAAAGTTTCGATTATCAAATATATAAATAATATGGTAAAGAAGTAAAGGTCCCAGCTCATCTAAATATAAACAGTTTGTCAAAAAAAAAAAGAACATTTTGGACAAATCTGACAGAGACTTAGAACAACTAAGATTAAAAAGGAGTTTACCATTATACCTACCACAAGTCTAATAATGAAGACTGTAGATAGCAAAAAACAAACACTGACAGAAATAGGCAAACCATATATATGTATATATGCATGTATGTATGTGTGGATATGTATATGTGTGTTGGTGTGTGTGTGTGTGTGTGTATGTGTGTATATATATATGTTGCATATTCTAACTGCAATTGTCTTACATATGTAGGGAAAAGCAAAATGACACTCATTAATGCATTATTTGCAGCATGGGAAAAATAGAATTTATAGACAGTGCAATAAAATGTGAATTATTTATGCTCTAGAACTCCAAGCAGGTATGAGAATCAACATTAAAATAGATACAGATCTCAAAACATCATGTTGCATCATAGGTAAACACTATTTTATCAATCAAACTAATCTAAATTACACATATGAAAATAAATAATTGAAAAAAATAATTTGGATAGAAATATATTAAAATGTATTAAATATATTAAATGTATTAAATATATTAAATATATTAAAATATATTAGAAATATATTAAAAATGAGAGTTTAGCATAAACTTTTCCTCAATTTTGTCATGATTTTTTGTCCTGTGAAATGTACAGAATAACAATATTTTGTTATATAAATATGCAAGGAAACATTCTAGTTTATTATAAGATGATGATAGAAATGAATAAGACCTAAGGCTCTTGTGCACAATAATGACTGGAAAGTGAAATCTAAATAAATTTCATAAACTCGGCACTGCAGCCAGATGTCTCAACAATCACATAGTCTCACAAATCAATATGGGTACTTTTACTGTGTAAAGGACAGGAAGACACAAGAGAAAAAAAGAATGAGGTGCAATTTTAAAATACGATGTGAAATTCTGCTTTAAGTATGAATCTTTGTGGGCAAGAGGATAAGAGGGAGGCTGATGGTTCAGTTAGTCTATCTGTAATGTCATTGCTGATACTAGAATTGTATTTTGTACTGTTGAATGTGTTGACATCTCTTAAGTTACATAAACCCGAGGGTTGATGGTAATGGGACACAAAAGTTACTTAGTCACTTTCCTATGACTGACTTACTTCACATTGCATTTGAGCCACAATCATCCATTTATTTCATCCATGATGTTAGTGGTATGGATATTATATTCCTAAACAAATTTCATACCGATTCTCCTTTTTAATCATGAAATATCAGTGAAAAGTGAGAAAGTAAAATGGTATTTTAAAAGTACTATGTGCAAGTGAGTTTATTATCTCCCATGATGAATTTATACATAATTCAATCTATTAATGAAGTATTTCTTACCATTTTTTATAAGTTTCATTTTAATCTATGTTCCATCAAAATAAGGGGTGAATTATAGAGACACAGAAATGATAGAATTATCTAAATGAATATAGACACACAGAAGTCCCATTAAAATTTGGCTGAGAGGACACATTTAAACATGATAAGTTTATATGAGAAGAAATGAAGACAAACACTAATATAGGTATATTCTAGTTTAAGTCACACATCAATATGGTTATACAAATTAGTCAAATATTAATTTACTATTCAGAAACCATTATTTATGAATACTGAACATTTTATAAAGTCATTTAATCACATAGCAAGTGAATTCTTATCTTCATGGCCATACAAAGGTAAACTGAATTCATATCCTTCTCAGAAAAATGACTACAATTCAAGGTGATTTTATGTAATAAGAAACTAGGATTTACCAGCAGCAATCTGTGAGTAGAAATATAATCTACTCCACACAAACACATCCCTCTCACACAAATAAAATTCTGTTGAATTATAGAGAACATATGTTGTATGATTTGAATGTGTCACCCAACATTCATTTGTTATAAACAATACCAAGATGCAACAGTGTGTTAGGCACTTAAGTGTTGCTTCCATCATGAGTAATCTGCCTGTGTGTGTGGTTTAGTATTCTCTTAAGGTCCTTGTTTTAGGAATGGCTTAGTCATCTTGGGACTAGATTATGGATAAAGGAATGATTCTTAGCACACGCATATACATAACACACACACATTTCTCAATCTCTTATTCTCTCTTCTGCTTTTGGCATGGGATGTAAACCATTCTACAGAGTATGTAGATCTTTTGACCTTATGGAGAAGGAACTGAAGGAGCTAAGGGTGTCTGCAGCCCCATGTGGGGAGCAACAATATCAACTGGCCAGACACCCCCAGAGCTCCAGGGCACTGTACCACCAACCAAAGAGTATACCCGGAGGGACCCATGGCTCGGGCTGCATATGTGGCAGAGGATGGCCGTGTTGGACATCAGTGGGAGGAGCAGCTTTTGGTTCTATGGGGGTTCGATACCCCAGTGTAGGGGAATGCCAGGGTGGGAAGGCAGGATTAGGTGGGTGGGGAGGCCACCCTCATAGAGACAGGGGGAGGGAAGATGGGATAAGGGGTTGGCAGAGGGGAGGCCAGGAGAGGGGATAATGTTTGAAATGTAAATAAGGAAAACATCCAATTAAAGAAAAAAAAAGAATTATCAGAAACAAGTTTTATTCTTTATCAATTACTCAATTTCAAATATTCTGTCACTGAAGCACAGAATAAAATACTGTATATCATTATCTGTATTCCAATAAAAATTAGTTTGTTAATATATACTGAAAATGTATAGACAGTTCTGTACTGTTGCGTCCCATGTCTTACACTTAGAAACTCTTATGAAGAGTTAAGACCTTACATATAGGTGGTCTGGAGCCATCAACACATTCATTTGCAGTTGTCTTGCTACACAGCCCTATACCAGAATGAAATATCTATTTATCACAATTCAAGTCATAGACACTAACACAAAGCTAAACAGGACTACTGTGTTCTGGAATAAAAATTTAAGATTGAAAATATTTATTTTCTCAATCATTGGGTGCCACAGGAAGTATATACAATGGTAAGCTGTCAAATTCTGTTTCTTTTGACATTGTATAATTTTTCCAAAGTGGATGCTATGCTTACAGTTGGAAGATTATGTGATGGACTCATTTATTTCAAGGGTTTACCACAGCCTCCACAGCCATACTATCTATCATTGATTGCATTTGTTTCCATGTACTTCCTATGAAGACAGCTATTTGTCACTTGCTGGTGATATTTCATCTGTTCACAGAAAAGGAAAATAATGAAAAGTACAAGTTTCCTTGAGGAGAAAGGAAAGATAATTTGAGAGAAAACCAGAGACTTACATGAATGTAAGCATGTGCTTTCATGCAGGGAAAGGGCATGGCTCTCAGCAGGTGCGATGGTTTGACTAACTGCTACATGTGGTTTCTATGAGCAGATATGAGTAACAGTCCTTTCTATTAAATACTTTTGCACCTATTTAGAAAGCATGTAGCTGGGGCAGACTTATAAAAAGCTGACCAAGAGGTTCAGGAAGGAGCCTTTAATAACTCTATCTGTTGTTTACTTCTATGGAAGATTGTCAAGAGGCCTGATCTTTGGGGTTTCTTGTGGATAATCACAGTTCCCCCGACAAAAATGGTAATAGCTGTAATGCTTAGAGTAGAGTTTCACAACATTAATACTGTATTCACTTTCCACTGAGTGTTTCCCCGCAGCAACACCTGTGGTATCAACAGAGTAATGTAGGCTCTGTGTGTGTAGGATGTCAGCCAACTGCCTGTTCCCGAAGTAGCTTCCAGGAAAAAGACTGAATAAAAGCTACAGTGAAATTCAATATGAAGAGAGCCATTTTAGAAGACTTTTTTAAAAAGTAAATAAAAGCCTGAAGCAGAACGGACTACAAACTGGAAGACAGGGATATGAAATATACAATTCTTTAAAACATGATCACAGGTTGGAGGCATTCTGCCTCTTTCGTCTGGTCTCAGGAAGTGGAAGTGAGCAGTTCCAGGGTCTTCATCAGTTATTTAGAGTCGAAAACATGGGCATAATCTGTGAATGTAAGAGCACCCCACATTCTAAAGCTAAAAAGAGAGTACCAGCAAATCGTGGTGAAGGCAGTAAGCCTCTCACCATACTCATGGTCATCCATCAGTAGCTACAAGCTCATAAATCACTCATTAGCTCAATCACTTATGAAATCACAATTTTGGTAATTACAGTAGATAAGAATTTTTTGAAGTCTTCCTAAGCAAGATTGTATTCACTACGGTCTTATGCTCTATAATAGAAAGTAAATGCATTCTTAATTAAGGCAACACATTTATTTAGAATTTACTACTTGTTAGAAAGTATGTAATAGACTGAGACTATCAGCAAGAAAAACAGCTGTTCATCTAACAATGGGAGAAGTTAGTGGTTGTAAGGAATGAATCACTGGGACCTGAATGGGGCTATGGAGGGGAAGTGGATAAGGAAACAGTGGATAGAAGGTACCAAAATACAACTAGATTGTAGGAGTAAGTATAAGTGCTATAAAGTATAGTGATACAAGGCTAGTAGGAATTTGCTGTATATTCATAAATAACTGAGAGAGAACATTTGAATGTTTCCAATGCAAAACAATGGTAGGTATTTGAGTGGATAGAAATGCTAATCAGACTGATGTGATTATATGCTGTATATACATATTGAAATGTGCAAATATATTGTATACAATACATTGTGTTTGACTGTAAATATTAAACAAATTAAAATAAACAATGTGGAAGCTAAAAAATTCTTTCAACTGACCCACAGTGATAAGAATGGTGGAGTGAAAGAAAAAAAAAAGTCCTTGGTGATTCAGCTGTCTCTAGAAATATATAGGCAAAGTATTTTAGGCTTCTTGTGAGATGATGCCTAAGTCATGGATTCAGGCTGTTTAGTCCTGTTTTTGTGATGTTGTGGATTTTTTTGGTCTGAAAGAAAGTGACTAATCGTCCTATCTCATATAAACTCCTCTTGCCCCTATAACTTTTACCCATTCTTATTCTGACTGTATTGCCAGGGTACCTTCCCAACGTTCACATGCCCCAGACCAACCCAACTTCCAAGGCAATTTGAAGTGATACTTGCTTTATAATGAACAAAATAAGATATCACAGTAGTTGAGATACTGTTGAAGTCAGAGTGACTTTGGCATAAAGACAGACACAAGTCTGGAACTGTGTGCCTTCTAGAAGTAAACTTACACTTATCTGATCGCTTAGCTTTTGTGAAACAGAAAGGCAGTTCAGAGTAAGGAGCAGTCATTGCTCACATGCTCTTAGGAAGTACTGGATATATTAAAAATTTCCAGCTCTTTCTCATAAGGCTTGCTAGGTTTAACACATAGTTGATTGAAGGATTGACATTAAAGCTAAAAATAAAACTAAAGAACAGGGCTAGGAGATAGCTTCATGGGAGAGGAACTTTGCACCTAGCCTGATCTGAGTTTGATGAATCGGACCTAGATAATGAAAGAACATTGATTTATGTAAGTTGTCCTTTGACCTCTACATGTGTGCTGTGGCATGTGTGCACCTCCTTCTCCCATTACATACATAAGTGGACCACTACTACCACCTTCAATAAAAAAATATTTTTTCAGAGATTTCTTGATATAAAATTTTTGAACTATAAAAAAGAAAAGGACTAATAGATACAAAAATTCACAACTTTTATTTTTTTAAAGTCAGTGCTATTTCTCTGTTTTCATCCATCCTGGGGAGGGATGGTGCACCTACACATGCTCACACACACAGTTTTGTTGCCTAGAAGAACCCTTATGTGTCTTCCTTATCTTGCCATTTAAACATTACTACCAACACCAAGAACACCACTAACACTTTTCTCTAATTGTATCATAATTGCAGAGAGTAGGGTATAAAAATTATTCTTTATATAATATATAATTTTATAGAACATTTGCTTGTAACTGAACTAGTAGGCCAGTTCAGGACTCTTCTCAAGCAAGTGTCTGCATCTATCCTTCACGGATGATGCCCAGGACACTAAAACACAGGAATTGTGCTCATAGCTATAAAGAAAAAAAAAGGCTAGATGGGGAAGTCTCCAACAGAAGACTCTTAACATTACATTTGGAATTCTGGGCAGGAAAGATGGCTCACAGGGTAAAGGCTCCAGTCTGCCACACCTGCTGATCCGAGTTCAATCCCTGGGACTCACATGGTGGAAGGGGAGAACCAACTCTCAAAAGTTGTCTTCTGATGAACACAATGGTATGATTATGTACAGAAATGTATAAAACAAAAAAAGAATTTGGAACTTTAAATTGTGGTCTAGGTGTATTTTAGAAGATGGTGTTTCTTTCATTTTGCCAAAAAGTTTGCAATGTGAGAGTATTCTCTTTGAATCTATTTTGTTGGGACAAATAGGTCAAACAGAATGATTTATTTATTTTTAAAAAAGTATTTATTTGGTTTGTGTGTGTGTGTGTGTGTGTGTGTGTGTGTGTGTGTTTGAGTGAGCTCATGTGCACCACATACCTGCAACAGCCCATGTGGGTCAGAAGAGGGCACTGAATACCCTGGAAGTGGAGACGCATGTGGTTGTGAACCACTATATAGGTGCTGGGAATCCCTCTACAAAAGAATCCAGTTCTTTTAAACCATTTCTCCAGCTCCTTTTAAATTTAATTTTATTGTTTTTAAGCTTCTTAAAAATTAAAAAAGCTATTTTCATACAAAAAAAATGGACTCTATCTTCCAGTCTGAAGGAATTGCTCTCATTCTCACCCCTCTGCACCCATACTAATTTCTGAAAAGTTCTTTGTCCTTTAAAATCTGTATATCTCCACATGTCACAAATGCTCTTCTATTCTTTTTCTTTTTATTGGACATTTCATTTATTTACATTTTAGATGTTATCCCCTTTCCCCACCCCCAGAAACTCCCTGTCCCATCCCCTCTCCTCCTGCTTCTATGAGGGTGTGCCCCACCCATCCACCCACTCCCCCTTCTCCCCAGCCTCGAATTCCCCCACACTGGCGTGTCCAGCCTTTCCGAGACCAACTTTCCTGAGATAGGTGCTCTGCTACAATAAGCTTTGCTGGATAGAATAATTAAAGGAAATGTGTAAAAGTATCTCCATTTAAGTAAGACTAGTATTAAAATATGCACTATAGTATTTATGAATAAGAAATAAAATCATTAGAAATATTAAAGAAAGAGGAAATAATTCCTGGTAATTTCAGATTCCACTTCATGGCAGAAAGTGTATTTTGGATTTGTGGTTTGTGTTTCATAGGGATTTAATGACCATATACTCTCCTGGCACTGAGATGCTGTGGGTTTAGAGATAAGGAAGCAACCACTGTTGGATTTTATTGCCCATAGATCAGAAATTACAACCACAGGATTATTTTTGTTAAATCAGGGACACACAGTATGTATCGTTCAGTAAAAGAAAAGAACATGTAGAGGGCAGCCATAACAAAGACAGCAGATACAAGGGGACAAGAATAGGCCAAAAATGTCACCAACAACCTACCATCCCATGGTTTGATTGAGTGTTAGATATTTGGTTATTGAAAACAATAAAGCGGGCTCTGAAGATGTGAATTGTAATGAGAGTGGAATGTAAATTATTGTCATCTTCTGCTCTCTGATTGACACCCTAGACTTCAGAATTCATACTGCTCTTGCAGATATGGGAATAGACTTTTTTCATTGTACTTAATTTGTCCTGGGAAAGTTTTATCTTCCAAAATCATAGGCTACGCCTCAAAGTTGAAGTCACTAAGGACAAAACTCTGCCTACTCTGAAGGAATAACAGTTGTTTGTATAAAGAAACCATGATTTCTAAAAGACCAGTGCCCAAAAGACTGCTGGATCATAGGAGCCTGACAAAAACATTAAGGTCTCTGTGACAGGAAGGTCGCATATCTTGATTTTAGGGCAGCATATGGGACACTTTGACATGGGAGCACTGACTTTGTGGAAATTCATATTAGTATGTAAACAATTTGTGTATATTTCTTTATATATTACGTACTGGTAAATATTGCAATATCTCTAGTCTGAATGAAATTCACACATACACAAGGATTTAGCTGAGGGATGAGGGAAGTGAGCATCTAAATCACCATGTATAGGTGTCTGTGACATATATGTATGTATTTTTGTGAGAGTATATGAAAATATGTGTGCACACATGGAGACCAAAGGTCAGTTCCAAATGCCTTCTGCAGTTGCTTTCTGCTTTATTTTTTGGGACAAGATCTGTCATTGAGTTTAGAGCAAGCCAATTATGGCAGGACAGCTGGTCAGAAAACTTTAAGCATCCATCTGTCTTCACTTTATTAGTGTTATCATACAAACATGGACTCCAGAGTTTGGTTTCTTTTTTGGGTTATGGGGATACAAACTCTAATCTTCAGGTCTGGTTAGAAAGTATTTTACTGATTGGATCATCTCCGTAGGTCCCAATTGCCATTTTATAAATGTTCATGTCATTCATATGGTTGAAATATCCCCCAAAGGCCCATGTAGTAACAACTTGACACTTTGTGGTGTGTTCCTGAAGGGAATGTTGGAATGCTTCCTTCATAACTTCCCCTCTTTGGTCCCAGTTGTGACCTGATTGGTTTTGTACCATTCTGTGCTCTATATTTCACTGTATTGATACAGATCTAAAACCACAGGACCAGCCAATTGTAGTAGACTAGAACCTGGAAAACATGCAACAAAAATAAACCTCCCCTCTTTCTAAGTTGATTATCTCATGTATTCGACACATCAAGGAAAAACTGAATAACACTAGCATGTCAGAGGAATGCTCTGGAGCTAGCTGGCCAATGAAACTGATGTAAACTACAAAGGACCCTGATTTGCAGTGGTTCAACTTTTAACTTCATGTTGACATGAAAGCTATGTGTCCAGTAGAAACTGCACAACATAGCACTTTGACTTTTTTCCCAGGCTAGTGACAAGGAATTTCTTGAAATACCTGACTTCAGTGTAATGTGAATATTGTGGATGCATTTAAGATTAGTTACAAATTGGGTAGATTAGGGGTATTAAATGTCTTTTATATTACAGTATTTTCAAATTAAAGTGTTTTCTTCTCTTAATGTAACCCTACTGCAACTGGAAGTGCAATCACATTTAGTGTAGTCATCCCAGCAAGCCAAATAATTGTATTTAACTGATCTCCAGCAGATGGTACACCTTTCATCTGATTCCACTTGATACTGGAAGAGACACAGAAGTTGCAGTGACAACTGAAAAGGCTGCTGCTCTATACTGTGGAAGAAGACTGGTGGTTGATGCTTAGTTTGAGTAAATGGCAAAATAATAGAAAAAGAGATCAGTTTTTGATCAGTGCACCAAACGACCCAACAGATGGAAACTTAAGGAGGAAAGTTTTAGATTGGTTCATGGTTTCTGTGGATTTCAGACCATGATGGTGATGAAGGCATGGTCACTAGTGTACCGCTGTACCAGAGAACTTTTGCACATCCTCTCTACATTTAGAAGAAAGCTTCAATTTTTTTTCCCCTACTAGATTCTTCACAAGATTATAACAGCTTTCTGCCTGTACCAGAATATTGCTTTCAATGGGTGACTAGGGAATGTCTCATGAGGAATTATATTCCGTAAGTAATTAAGTAATTGTATATTATTTTCTCTTAGGAAGCCCAATTACTAACTTAAACTAAAACCAAAAAGAAAAAAAAACACAGCATAGCAAGACGTGATTTAGCACATTTTAGTACTGAAGAACTACAATATGGTACCTTCATGCACCACAGCATGAGCATGTAGAATCTCTCTGATGGCTGCCTTATACAGAATAAGTCTGACTGTTCTTTGAGATCCTTCCCTCAAGCCTTCACTGTGTACATCTGGCCCATGCAGTAAGGAAGCCAGCACCATGCAGGCATCATTTCTTTTTACAAATCTCATGAGGAAATGCTTTTAATCCACCAAATAATTTGTTCCAGATGTGGACAGGCAAGCAACTTTGAAACAGGAAGGAAGGAAGAATTATATTAATCTTGTCTACTTCATCTATCCTCAGGCTCTATTTTTAAAAGATAGAGAGTTAAAATAAAATGGCAGCAATTTTCTGGTTTTCCCCTAATAATGTGTAATTACAATGTATCCAGGAAGGCAATAGATCCTAGCAGAAAATTTGAAATGGCTATTATAAAGAAAGAATTTAAGAGTAGACTAACTTTTGGAATAAGGAAAGTAAGTAATTATAGTTAGAGGCCCTATACTGTCAGGGCTATCATGTTTGCTTGTTGTAAATTAGATTGAAATAAAAGGATACAATCAGGCTACCATTGACTAGGAAGAAAAAGTTAAATATGGTCCTCTTGTAGAAAATTAAGCATTTACCGAGTGCTGGCTGTATAAAGAAGTTGATATTGCTGAGGTACTGATTATGTCAGTTTTAAGTCATAGAGAAAAAGTCATAATCTTCAAGCAACATTTTCTGTTTTGTCCCTATTTCAGATCCAAGTGAACAATCTTCATCAGTCTTGCTGCAAACACATTATCCAAAATTGTTTCAATTTTATACATTGAAACTGACAGACACATAACATTTTTCCCAGCCAATCATGTACTTTGGAAAACAATTTGATATTATTCACATAGTAAAAATTATATTTTCCCAGAAGATTATGTCAGCAGCATGCTCACAATCAAAAGCATTTACATTGTCAATAAATTTCAATCATTTAGGAAAGAGCATCCAAGGATTGGGAAGATGGTTTTGCTATGCTTGTTTGCTTATTTTTGGGTTCTCTCTCTCTCTCTCTCTCTCCTCTCTCTCTCTCTCTCTCTCTCTCTTTCTTTCTTTCTTTCTTTCTGGTTAATTTTCCTACAGTCAAAGAAATGTAGATAATGCTTTTATTGAACCCATGCTCAATTTTATTTGAAGAGGGGGCTTCTTATTTTTGTAGCAAGAACAGGCTTGAGCAGGTTATTTTAGAAATTCCTTTCTAATCTAAAAGTGAATCTTAAAAACAAAAACAAAACAAAAAAAAAATGATACCTTTAATTTAGGCTTCTGTCAGCTATGGTGAAATTACATCAATTAAACATAATGGGATGTACCTACATAACATCATATAACCATGTATATGGATATATACCAATTAATAGATATAAATCAACAATTAGTAATATGGAATACATTAATGAATATGGTACATATGTTTATACATATAATGTTAGAAGAGGCATGTAAATTGATGCCATGCATATTTTACTAGTTTTACAATTTTATGTATTTTTGTTTTTTGTACATTTGTAGTGTAATTTTAATAAGTATATGTAATGTCATTTTAGTGGAATATATGTGTAAGTTTGTGGGTAAATTTTTGTAGTCTTGAATGTATAATTAAGGTAGACTTATTAAATATTCCTTTGAGTTTCTTTAAAAACAAAAACAAAAACAAAAACAAAACAACAAAAACAAAAAAACAAAACATGAAACTTTACATGTCCTAAATCATGCATGTACATTTAATCCTACACATTTGGTTTTATAGTCTATGAAAACATAACTTTTATTGAAATTTGTTTCCTGAAGCCTATGCTTATGGAATCATAATCACTACTATAAAGAGGAGTATACAAAAAGATTATGTAGAAGGTAGACTGTCCTAAGATGACCTCACAATGACAGCTAAATTCAGTGAATATATAATCATATATACTAAAAATTTGCACATATGATTAGTTTAAGTATCCTGATTTGGGGTAGTTAGCCCAGATTATCCAGATATATCACAATATCTTATTATTTTTTTTTTGTTTTGTTTTTTCAGAGACAGGTTTCTCTGTGTATCTCTGGCTGTCCTGGAACTCACTCTGTAGACCAGGCTGGCCTCGAACTCAGAAATCCACCTGCCTCTGCCTCCCAAGTGCTGGGATTAAAGACATGTGCCACCACTGCCCGGCTATCACCGTACCTTTATAGAAGAGGATTGCTAGCTGCTGTTGGAGAGAGAAGTAACAATGGGATAATGATCAAAGTGGTGACAATATGTTTTATATTTTAAAATAGAGGAAGGGACAATAATTCAAAACAGGATAATATCTGCTAAGTTTAGGGAAGGACAAGAAATAGATTCTTCTTTCAGGACTCTACAAAAGATTCCAGGCTGATACTCTATAGATGTTAGTCTAATGAGCACTGTGTGAGATGTTCAACCTAAAAACTGGAGGATGATGAGGTTATTATTTTATGTCATTTACTTTGTAATACCATTTATAGCAGCAAGCGGAGTCTAATGTATGCAGGCTTGCAGGTAAGTGGTATGAGTATTGTAAATACACAAAAATATTTTACTTAGATACTAGTGATATTATTGTACTTGGCCATATTTAATAAAACTACTATCAAATTCAGATTAGAGTTCATGGATTCAATATTATTCATCCATTATTTACATGAAAAGACATTTCATGACTACTATAGCACACAAAAATCTCAGCCCAAAATTATGATGCTAACAGATAAGCGATTGAGTGAATGCTCACAGATAACTAGGTTCAACCTTGATTTGTTTGTGGACACAATAGTTGTCCTGAGCACAGTGTTGACCTTGTTGTAATAATTCCCTTTCTTAATTCTTTTAATGTAATAATTGTATTTCTTTTACTAGCTTTGATGTACTTGCCTTGAATTTTCTCGAGTAACTTAGTTTACATGGAATTTAAGACTTTATATAATATGAAATATAACATAAAATGAAAAAAAAGAAAACAATAGTCACACAACATCCCTGGAACTAAAAGGGAGTTAGCATCTTGTTCAGATATAAAGGACCATTTAGGGAGAACACATGAAAAAAAGAGAACTCAGGAGTTAAGACAGAAGGATAATGAAAAGGAGGAAGTGACCAGGAGTGAAGATGATAGGAAGTGGGTAGTCAGCCAGAATGAATTGTAAAAATTTATGTGAGGAGAAGAGACCAAGGCATTTTCACAAATATATCCTTTATAGGATCAGAAGGTCAGCATGTGTCAATTTTTAAATAGGGAACAGAAGACTAAGACATGATGGTCACTAGTAGTGAAGATATGAAGCCTCTTCTTTAAGATGCTTACCAATGACAGAATGGCAAGAGACAGTACAGAACAACCAGGCTCAGGAAAGATTCAGATATGCATTTTTTTCTGTACATTTCAATGTCTGTAAGAAGCCTTGATTGTTAAAAAGAGGCAGTGGGAAAGAGAAAATGTGCATGTATGAGAAAGATATAACTTTTCTAATTTTGTAGATGTGTTCATCACTTTTCTCACTGCTGGGGAAAAAAGAAGAAATTTCAGAAAAGATAATTTTATGATGGTTTGAGGGAAACTAGTGTTTGTGATGGGGAAAGAATGGCATTGAGACCTTGCTAATACTGGGTTGTTCAGGAAAGCAGAGAGAAATTGTTGCCTGATGTAGGCCTGGGAGCTCTAACTTACAAGGTCCTTCCCCATAGTGACCTTCCTCTAGTGAACCCCTAAAGGTACCACAATTTCCCCCAAGCAGTACTACCATCTGAAGACCATGTTTCCAAATGCATGAGCCACATGAGAAAATTTAAAACTAAAACACACAGAATATTTGGTGGTAGTGTACAGGCTAACCTTCTTTGATAATGTGAGCTCTGATGTGGGGACTGTACGGAACTCTGAGCGCTTCTCAGTCACAGCTAGAAAACCTGTGTTATACAACTTTCTGTCATGATTTATGAATGACAGAAACCACTCAGAAGAAGAATAAGTTCATTTTGACTCATGATTTTAGTGCATTGTCATTTTTCTCATGTCAGGTTCTATGTCTATAGGGAACTCTGAAAGTGCAGCACATAACATTTAAATATTTGAAGGAGGAGGCCTATTCATCTCATGGTATGTTGGAAGCCAAAATGGAGAGAAAACCTGGGGCTGAGGTATCAACACTCCTTTCATCAGAATACTTTCAGGACCTAATTTCTTTTCACAAGACAGTTGTATCACTTCCTACAGAGCTACAGTGTGGGGCCACAAGTTTAACATGAGTCCTGTGAGAAGACATTCTGCATTTGAACTGAGGGGTAGAGATAAAAGTAACCTTCTATAATTTGAATAGGATAACCAGCTTGGTTTTGTTGGGTATTTTAAATGCATCTATTGAGGAAAAAGGCTGTATTCCAGAAATGACTCATCACTTAGCTCATTTATACTGTTACTAAATACCAAAGATTGTCACGCAAGCTTATGATTTTGTTTTGCATACATAAAGTAGAACAGATTTAAATACTTACACACAAGTTCAGTGGCTTATGCTGGTTACCAAAATTGAGTTCCAATTTAAGCAAGCAATCACTGCACAAGCATTTAGGAAAGCAGTGGGAGAGTATTTATGAAGGTTGCAGGCTGTTTAGTCTAGTGCATGCTGTACAGAATATGTAATAGCAAAAATATTCATTTTTACATAGTGGTTAGACATAGAGGCTGAAGTAGAATATAGTTTGTTTCCATAAAAGAGCAATAAAAACAACAAAAGCTTTGGAATCTGTAGCAGATACAGGAATATGAGGAATGAGGAGAAAGGAAAAAAAAAAAACACAGGCAAATATAGAGAAAGTTGAGAAAGCAATGAAAGAGAACAAAAGAAGGATAGTGGCTCTGAGGATAAGGAAGCAAGTTGAATATTCTAGCCTACACTACTTTGTCTCTATAAGAATGATTTGGAAAGCAAAGAAAAGAAGCAAGCACAATGGGATTTAGCAGGGTTGAGGAAAGGGCATAGATAGAACTTCTAACCATTACTTCATGGAAAATACTGTATGATATGTTCCTATGCCTCTCATTTTGTTTCCACAGTTACTGTATGTTCATATTGTATTTGCAAGACAACATTAGTAGATATTGGTATCTTTTAGTTAGGGTTTTCTTGCTGTGAATAGACACCAGGATTATGGAAACTCTTTTAAAGAAAAACATTTAATTGGGACTGGCTTACACTTCAGAAGTTTAGTCCATTATCATCATGGCAGGAAGCATGGCAGGATGCAAGGGGATATGGTGCTGGGGAAGGTGCTGAGAGTTCTATATCTGTATCCATTTTCAAGAGGAAGGGACTCTGACCCACTGGTTTGCCTTGATTATCTGAAGCCACAGAACTCACCCCCATTGACACACATCCTCTAACTACACTATACCAACTCCAACAACACCACACCTCCCAATTGTGTCATTTCCCCAGGAGCCTATGGGGCCATCTTCATTCAAGCTACCAGGTTGAGGGATTATACAGTTATAAATCATTTCTACTTTCCACAATTCATATTTAGGCCTTGTTAGAACTACTTAAAATAATAATAATAATAAATAATTAATGAAGACACAGATTAGAATACATATATGTACATACACACACATATATATTATGATATATATATATATATATATATATATATATATATATACATAAAACATATTCTGAATTTCTTTTTCTGATTTCACACAAATCATGACATGACAAAAATAACAATGGACTAAAACACTACAAAAAGTGAAGTGTTTTGATTTGAAGCAACAAGAGGCATAACAAATTCCAGAATTTTACCTAATAACAGTGCATGAACAATCCCAGTAGCTCCATGGATGAACACTGATCCAGCCAACTTCCCTCCTGATGCTTTTGAGCTTTCTGTGCTTTCTGATTCCTTTTGTCAAACTTTCTTTTCCTACCAGAATTCCCTTTGCATTCCCTGCCCAAAGAGATATACTTCCACATCAGATAAAAGTTATGTCTTTGGTGGAATTCTCTTCTGTATCCTTAGTTTTCCCACCTATATGTGGCTTTGAGAAGACATCTCAGTGTTCTCTCTCTCTCTCTCTCTCTCTCTCTCTCTCTCTCTCTCTCTCTGTTTCTCTTTTCCATTCTCTCACCCCCTTTCTATCCACCTCTACTTCTCTCATGCTCTTTCATTGCCTAAAATAAGTTCTGATACTTTCTTCTGAAATTTAATGTCCCATACAGCACTGCCATTGGATAAGAAATACTTGCTATTGGTATATGAAAGTTCTATCTTCTGAAATAAATTTGTAACTAAAAAGCTAACCAGATCCTCAGAGTAGAGATTGGAGGTAGAATGGGTTCAAATCCATCAGTTTAGAGTATGTTCTCATACAAGGGCCTTGCTCATTACTCAGTGATACACATATTCAGACCTATGTAAAACCATGCGTGCAGTGGAACACTGAGGTTGGTGCAAACTTTGCAATGTCAGGTCTGATAGTGTTCTTGAAATTAATCACCAATTCTCTTTGTTAGGAGTTTGAGGCATGACAAGACATAATAGAAAGGAAGATTAATTGTTGAACTAGAAAATCCTTGCATTGACAAGGGCAATGATGAAAAAGGAAGAGAGAAAGAAAATGGGTAAGGGTAAAGAAAAGAAAAAGAAAACAGAAAAGAAATGAGACACACAGAGAGAGGCATACAGACAGACAGAGAGAGAAACAGACAGACAGAGGGGGAGAGAGAGAGAGAGAGAGAGAGAGAGAGAGAGAGAGAGAGAGAGAGAGTCAGAAAAAGACAGAGAGACAGACAAACAGGCACAGAGAGACAAACTTGGACTACTCTTTTGCAATCTCTATTTATCTCAATTTTCAAGGTTTCACAGTATCATGACCAGATTCTGTCTGTAAAAATCTATTCCCCAAACTGTCAATAAAGGGGACTTTATGAGTCCCATTTATATGACTGAGTAGCCTTGACTAAATCTTTGTGCTACATCTTTCAAATTCTTAGGAGACATGACATATAATCCTTTGTCCTTTATCTCCTCTAATTCACATGAATTCAATTTAATTCTACTCGGAGACCTACAGGAAAACAGCCCTGTAATAAATTTGTAGTGCCATGGAGTATTGTTAAGTTGATTTGGGGTCTCACTCATTCAATGGCACACTGTCCTAAGTTGGCACTGAAGAACAAGAATCCAATTTGTATATGGAAAGTTCTTTGCTGCCATAATTACTGTTACCAAGTTTCCCCACAGACCAGGGTCATCTTTCCATTCCACATCCATAAATTTTGGTTCCTAGTCAAGTGTAGGTGCAATAAAGTTCCCCATTTTAGTTATGTTTGGACCAGTCACAATCTGGCAAATACCACAGAGCTCTGTGTTCTGTGAAGAAAACCTTTCATGATTCTAGAGACTATAAACTGAAAAATAGTGAAAGAATATGGATTGCACAAAATTACATGCAGGAAGCAATATACTGTAAAAGGTGGTATTGAGTATATTTTGATGTTATTTTAGATATAAATAAATGAAATTATGGAAGAAGTGTTTCTATAAAAATAAAAGTAATAAGAATGAAAAAGAGAAGGAAAGCTTTGGGGAAACAAAGGAAGCCTGGAGATAGTGGAAGTCCTGAGCGAATTGTTGATATGGCACACCATGTCAAGGACTCCAATATCTTAGCATCTTTGGAGCAAGAATCCTTACTTGGACAAGGCTCAGAAGTTTGGCAATGACTTCCTCAGATGTCCAAGTATTAATATCTACATTACAGAGACAAATCCACTATAGCTCACCATTTTTCAACCTGTTAATTAAGACCTGAATTGGGCTCACTACAGAGACTGCTTTGATAGAGTTCAGCTAAGCTTTTTTTCTGGATTCTGCTGTAATCCTGCCTCCTTGTCCAGCTGTGTGCAGTAACTCTACCCTAGTGCTCAATTCTATATAGTAAGTATTCTGAGCTTCCAGTGTACTATACTGTCAGGAGCCATCATAGGACAAGCTAACAACTAGCAGATGATCTTTCTGAAATTGTCTGCCTTGAATTATGATAATCTATGACAGATTATCTCTGATTGGTAAGGTCCAGGAGAAAATAATTTTAGAAAGGAATATTGCTCTTATATGCTCTTCCTGTTATTGTTAAATATATATGATACTCACCAGGTATTAGCACACACTTTTGAGCAGATATTTGCACATCTACACAGATGTACTGTTTGTAGTGATGCTATACAGACAAATAGATGACATTTCAATTATTTATGATGATCCTATAGTAATTCCTAAAATTATATCAGTATTTATTAAGCTCCTTTATAACTGGACTGCTATTAGGTCTCTTATGATAGTCAAAACTGCAATGAGAACCCTGTCAGTCTCCTATGTGTCATTAGTTAATTGCTTATAGATAGTAACCAGACTTTCTCCTACTCAGCACATTCCATGAGGTTGTAACACAGTTAACCAAATATCATAAACAGGTAACTAAAGATTTATTATAGGTGCTAGAACAGAAGATAAAAATATTGACTGGATTTATCTATACAAAACTTTACTAATAACTTAGTTATATATTTTTTTTTAACTCTCAATGAACCTATAGACCTGTGACAGGTTATGAATGTTTAGCTAGATATTCCTAATGGATAAACATGTAAACATTCTCTGTTGTAAACTTCTAATTCAATTTATGATTTGAATTAATGTGTAAACTTGTGATAAACTTTTAAACATGCGATTATGTATTATGAATGCTGCATAAATGCTGAGGACAAGAGAAGAGACAGGACTGAGCTGAGGAGAACATTTTAGAAAGAACACCTTTTAGACAGATCTGAACAGAATGTTTTAGAACAGAACTGAGGATAATTTTTTTGTGTCAGGACATAAGAAAACTTTTCAGACAGAACTGAACTCAAGTAGAACTTAGAAGCCTAAGCAAAGCATTGGAAGAAAAGGCATTGAGAGTAAGAGCATTATTGTGACATCAGAGCAGGAGGAGAGAGTAATATTAGAAGGAGAATACACAGTGGAATAACTTAGAAACTATAGGTAACATAAAAAAGTAAGAGAGCAATGTGCAGAATTCAGAGGGAAAGAGGAAAAAAAGAAGCTTCAGAGAGCAGAAAGAGCAGGCAGGCTACTCCTTTCCATGGGACAGAACAGATCTTTTCTTAATAACAAGGCAGGCTTAGCCTTATTAAAGGAACAAAGCATTCTTTTTACAAACTTGGGTTTAATTCATTTAGCATTAAAAGGGTAAAAGCTTTTTCTTTCTCTATGCAATAAAGATTGGAGTTCAATTTTCATCTAGAATGAGTCAGTTCTTTCTGCACTGATGCTTGGTCTTTTGAATCAAAGGCGTATATAAGTATAGATGTGTGTGTGTGTGTAAGTATGTAATTGTGAGAATGTATGCAATCTGGTCCCAACTGGTTTGAATAAAAATGTGTAAGTGTGCAAGCATGAATCTGTATATGAATTTATGTGAGTTTATGCATATTTGCTTATGTAAAAGTTTTTCCTTCTGAGAGTGTTAGTCTCTTCTGGTTCAATTGAAATTTATTGCTCTAAACTTTCCCCCAGTCTGTCAAGAAAGAGGCGTCTGGACAAGAAAGAAAAATGTCTAGCAATTAATCCTTTATTTAATCTCCTGCTGTTTATGAATGAGGTGCTAAATGCCCGAAACTGTGATTTCTGGCTTCAGAGGAACACAGAAGGCAAGTCAGCTACAGTAGCAAATAATTTAGACTTAGATAAGTAAACTTTTATTATTGTATAGCAACCCTAAATATCTCATAAGACAAAGTATTACCCTTATATCTTGTAAGATTTTTACCCTCTGCTGACACTCTTCCCCCTCCACTGCCTCAAGGAGAATCAAGAAAGTAGATCCCACTATACTTCTCAAAGAGCTCATGGTATCCAACCACAGCTTTTTCATTCATGGGTATGTCCTATCATTTCTTCATTCTTTCAAATCCCAAGTTGGGTCTAGTTCTTGGAGCCTTCCCAAAAAAAACTCAACAGAAAGCCTTGCAACAACAACCATCACACTTGTAACTGGGTTCCTTTATGTGATGCTTCCTTTCTTCAGTGTAAGAGTCATGTGTCTTGAGTCTGTTTTGCATGTCTTAAGTCATCATATATATTTATATATGTTTCGCTGAACAGAGAAAAGTCATGTATTAATTTATTGATTATATTCTTGGCACCAATTCTTTGTCAGGTATCTAAAATCTTTGCTATGGAACTTTTCAGTTCCTCCATAAGAAGGTAGAATGTGCTTTATTGCTATTAACTTTGGATGTGGCTATTATAGGCTTTGATGAAAAAGATTTTATTTAATTCTGTTTAGAATAATTGTAAAACAATCAGAGGCTTAAATTTTTCTAGCCTCAACTCTTGAGCTCCAGATAACTCTAAAGGAGTGGGCAGAGAAGTGGGTTCAATGTGGAGCATGGATGTTTCAAAAGCAGTTGCACAGAGACAGCATAGGAGTTGAAACAGTTGCTTGGTATATTAGAAAGTGTGGAGTTAGAGGCAGGCAATAAGGTGAGTAAAAAGTAGTTAATCGATTGTCTTAATAACCAAATACAGTTTACATGTCAATAGGGAACTTGAAAAGAAAAAAGCATCTGTAGCACTATTGAATAATCTAAACCAGAACTGCCCCACCATACACAATTACATGGTAATCTTGACTATATATCATGATCAATCTTTTTACTCCTACAGTAAAATTGGTTGTTAAAATTCTGTACCAGTGATTGCAGTGTGCAGACATAGTCTAGATATATTCATACACCTGTATATACAAATTTGGATATGTTCATTAAAAAAAGGAACAAAGCAATAAAAGGGAAGACCTGAATCCATAAGGGCAATGAAGGAAGGTCCACCCTCCTTCATTTTTCTGACTCAATTCCTCCACTAATAGGTAGTCTCAGACTTAATAATGATAACCATGAGATTTGTAGCTATTCACTTCTAGCTGACAATGCTAAAATCTCAGGTTACAGAAATGAGAAAACCGAATTCCTTAAAGAAGGAATCTCTTACTATGTGTGTGTGTGTGTGTGCGTGTGTGTGTGTGTGTGTGTGTGTGTGTGTGTTTGTGTGTGTGTGCGCGCGCACACGCGTGTGTGTGTTTAGAGGGCCCAAAGATTGCCCAATGTAGTCTTGTACTTCAATATTAGGCTCAAACTCAGTTTTTAGTAAGGCTTGCCTAAGGGCTGATTTGGGTCTCTTTTAAATATGGAGAGCCTTCTCTTAACTAGAATTGGTCTAATAGAATGATTTTTAAAAAGCAGGATGGAAATTTTAATACTGTTCAATTCAATAAAGAATTCTGCAACCAAACTGGAGCTAATGGGCAGGACAGTAGACAAAAAATGGCCAAAGGAGAGCAATCCATTTATTTTCCCCCAAAATAGATGTTTATTTTAAATGGAACTGTTTGCAGAACTATGAGCATACCATAACTTCTCCTTGAGCTTATCAAGAAACTGCAAGGTATTCCTAAAAGTCAGTTCTATATACCTTACACTTCATCAGACATTTCCTCCACAACCATTCATTCTGTGTATTGCTAAGACAATCCCCTGTCATTTTTCTGGATTAAGACAGAGACAATGTTTTATTTTTCAGCCATTTCAATTCTTTCCTCCCCTGAAGTGAATCATTTTTATAAATTGAAACCATTGAATTGCTTATTTTTAAGTAGTAATCAAAGGAGTTTAGCTAAGAAAAAAACTACAAACTTTTACCTTAAAACAGAAGAAGCAACTTGTTTATCAGTCTATTGACTCTTTTATGGCAGTTTTACTATTAAGAAAATGTCTTTTCTTCTTTTTGTGGCAAGACCTTGAACTTCATAGCCCCCTTATTTGTGAACCTGCTTATGTGCTCAGAGAAAGCTCCAGAGCTCATATCCATTGATTAGATCAAGCATTGTTGTTATTAAGATACTAGAGAGTCCTTCAAGAACTACCCAGAGTACAGCCAGCCGAGGTGATCTACATGCTTTCCCCTCTGCACCATCTGGCACAGGACTCTGCCTGTTTTCCTGATGAGACCTTCCAGGTCCAGGAAAATCCAAATTAACCCCCCCCCCACAATCCATTGCATATCAGATCCACCAGGGTCAGTGCCAACAGAGGTGAACTATATGGGGCTACATGTAGTCTCCTGAGCTCCATAGTCCAGCCCATGGCTTTGCCTGCCATCCCAAGGAGGACTATGAAACAACAGGAACATTTAGGTCCATAAGGGTCACAGATAGCAAAGGCAAACAGCATGCTTTATTGTATAGAAAGTTCTATCATCAGGCTCACATCTTTACCTACCTCCTCAGGTAACGTCTTGGTTGGCATCAAGAACATTTGGCCGACACCAGGGATAATGAGATAGCTAAAGTCCAGCATAAGAACTTAATGAAAGCAAGGACAATATTGTACCTATCAGCTAACCTACTACAGCAAGCCCTGGACATAGCTGAAGCACAAGAAAATGACAATAAATCTAATCTTATATAGATAATAGAAATCTTTAAAAAGAAATTAATACATTTCTTAATGAAATACAGAAGAATACAATCAAATGGGTGAAGGAAATGAATAAAACTGTTCAAGACCTGAAAATAGAAGTAATAGAAAAACAATAAACTGAGGGAATCCTGGAGATGGAAACAGAGGTAAGCTAACAGGAATTGCAGACTCAAGCATAAACAACAGATTACAAAAGATGGAAGAAAGAATCTCAGGCATACAAGATATAACTTTTTAAATCAAAAACTTAGCCAAATAAGATGTTAAATCTAAAATGTCCATGACATAAAACATCCAAGAAATATGGTACACTATGAAAAGACAGAACATAAGAATAATAGGAGTAGAAGAAGGAAAAGAGTTCTAGGTCCAAGGCCCAGAAAATATTTTTAACAAAACCATAGAACAAAATTTCCCCAACCTAAAAAAGGAGGAGATGCCTGTAAAGATACAAGAAGCTTTCAGAATACCAAATAGATCAGATCAGAAAAGAAAATCAATCTGCCACATATTAATCAAAACACTAAATGTACAAAACAAAGGAAGATATTAAAAACAGCAAGTGAAAAAATCAAATAAAATATAAAATTAAAGCTATCAGAATTATACCAACTTCTCAACAGAGAATCTAAAAGCCAGAATGACCTGGTCAGATGCCTTGCAGACTCTAAGAGACCACAGATGTTAGACTAGACTACTATGCCGAGTAAAACTGTCAACTACTACAGATGAAGAACAAAAGAAATATTCCACGACAGTGAAATTTAAAAATTACTGCCTGTAAATCCAGCCATACAGAAGTTACTAGAAAAAAAAAATCCAACCTGAGGAGGTTAACTATACCCAAGAAAACACATGAAGCAAATAACTCCATATCATCATAAACAAGAGAAGTGAAGCGCACACACACACACACACACACACACACGTTTGTGTGTGTGTGTGTGCACACTACTACCACCATCATAAATTAACAGGGATTAACAATCATTGATCATTTATATTTTTCAAAATCAATGGATTCAATTCCCCCAATAAAATATGCAGGCTAACAGAATGAATGGAAAAACAGGATCCATCATTCTTCTACATAAAAGAAATACATCTTAGTGACAAAGATAGATAGAAACTCAGAATAAAAGTCTGGAAAACAGGTTTTCCATGCAAAGGGACCCAAGAAGCAAGCTTGAAAAGACATTCTGTATATAATAAACTTTCAACCAAAATTAATCAAATGAGATTGAGAAGGTCACTTCATACTCAATAAAGGTAAAATGAATAAAGAAAATGAGATACATTTACACAATGGAATACTATTCAGTTATTTTAAAAGGACATCAAAAATTTGCAGAAGAATAAATTTACATAGAAAATATCATGCTGGGTGAGGTAAACCAGACTTAGAAAGATAGGCACTAAATGTATTCACTTATAAGTGAATTAAATTATAAATATTAGCCTTAAAGTGCAATACACTACCATCTTATAGTCCACAGATTCAAAAACAACTAAGTAACAATGAAGGCAGAGGGAGGATGCTTGATTCTCATTCAGAAGGGAAATAAAAGAAACAATGAAATTGGAGGGAGGGAGGAAACTGGGTGGAAGAAGGCATGGGGAGGGAAACAAGGGTTGAGTTTAGGGGTGCGGAGAGCTGACAGGGAGAGAACTGGAAAAGAGAATGTGATAGTGGGGGAGGGGTGGAATCTCTGGGACAAACTGGATATCTGGAACAGAGGAGGCTCCTGAAAGACTATGGGGATGATCCTAGCTGAGACTTCTAGCAGCAAAATATGAAGATGGAAGTGGCTACCTCCCTTAGCTAGAAAGGACTTTGATTGGAGGGAGGAGGATACCAACTCACCTATAAAACATTTGACCCTAAATTTGTCCTGTATACAAGATGTGGATGGATAAAGATGGAGCAGAAATTGAGGAAACAGTCAATGAATGACTGGTCCAACTTGAGACCATTCCATGGGAAAGAGTCAATCCCAGACACTTTTATGGTATTCTGCTATGCTTGCAGACAGGAGAGATGCAGAAAACCACAACAAAACATTAGTAGAAGTCCAGGAAGTCTTGTGGAAGAGTGTAAGGGAAGGATTGAGCAAGCTGGAAGGTTCAGGACACCACAGAAGAACCCAGGTAAATTAACCTGAGTCCAATGGGCTTACTTAGACTGAACCACCAACCAACAAGAATGCTTGGGCTAGACCTAGATCCCTTAGATATATGTAGCATATATGCAGTTTGGACTTTCTATGTGTTCTGAAACAAATGGAGAAGGAGCTATCTCAACTTTGTTGCTTTCCATTGCATTCCTTTCTTCTAGTTGGGCTGCCTTGTCTGCCTTCAATGGGAGAGCATGCACTTAGTCCTGCAGGTACTTGGACGTGTGTGCCGGGATGTGTTGGTACCCATGAAGAGCCTCCCTGTTCTAAGGAGGGTGGATTGGGGAATGGGATTGGGATGGTACTGGGAGGAGAGGAGGAAGGGGGCTGTGATCAGGATGTAATATGAATAAATAATAAAGAAAGAATAAAACAAGCTATCATTATGAGACCCAAATAATATATATAGTACCTGGTAATATGAAAGGGAAACATGAACAAAAGTTTTCTCACTTTGTACCCAGCTATTAGATCAGTACTTATGATGTGGGATTTGGGCATCTCCCTTTTAAGTTTCTTTTACCACCACTATCCAGTGGTCTCAGTAACTTATAAGCTTTAAATAAACACTGAAACCTTTAGGGCAGAAGCCAATTTTCCATTGTGTTTCATTGAAGATCACCATGGAATAACACAGTCCACTCATATTCTTACACAGCATTTTTTATTTCCTCTATCTTAGTAAAACTTCTTGGAAAAGTTTATTACTATTTGAGATGCCCTGCTTACCTACCATTACAGAGTCAAGGTATTTAAATATGGCGTCTATACTCAGAAAACAAACAATCAAACAAAAACAATACATCACCAAAAGGAGTTTAAGCTAATTTTCATTATAACTTTCATAATATGTCTTCTTGAGGTTAGTTAGCATTATTATTACCTTATTTGAAACAGTCACATACTTCATCTTTTCTTTGACCTTCTTTATGGATATTTCTTTTATTTATGCAGAATAATTTCTCATATACTCCAGAGCACCAAACTTGCTCTCTCATTATCCTATATATCTTTGATTAATGAAGAATGTGCTGATTTTGCTCAGAAATGCTCTTTTTAACCCAGGCTTGTACTTTCTAATGTGATACCAATAATAATCAACTCTTCTCAGCATGGTGTTATTTCCACTTTGCTCAGCCTCTTCTAGAATGACATCTTTCCTGCTTCCACTATTTCTATGCTTTTTAGAAATTTTAAATTTTATCTTGCCTACAGTGAATGGAACTATCTCTTAATGTCAGTGTACATCCAAAGGATAACATTCTCATTTGTCTCTGCAAGAAATAAGGAAAATGAAAGACACTAGTGGATAAAAGATTGAAATTCTTTTAAATGACAATTCTTATGCAGTGAATTCTGAACATTTCCATACTTGGCACATCCAAAATAACTTAGTTGTGAACATACAGGATTAAAGCTTGAGCTGTGCAAAAGATCAAAGGCCACATGGTTAGGACAACCATTGACTATTGACCTGTGGAATCTATGTATAGTATACTTGTAATTTGTGCTATCTGTTAATGATGGAAAGAAAACCACAGATAGCTTAGTGATCATTTCTAGGGAGTTAGTACTATTAGATTAATGATTAATATTTATACAGAAACTTGGAAGCTGATATGATAATTATTATCTGGCCATTAATTATTTATCCTTCTTTGTGGAACAATGGATAGAAAATAATGCATTAACAGACATCCTACAGTTACTGAAGATGGTTGTTTATTGATTATGATTCTCAGAAAGACATTGAAGAAATGGAAATTGGTAGACTGTTGATAATCTATGGTCTCGTGGGACATTTTCCTTCTTCTTCTTCTTCTTCTTCTTCTTCTTCTTCTTCTTCTTCTTCTTCTTCTTCTTCTTCTCTCCTCCTCCTCCTCCTCCTCCTCTTGCTCCTCCTCCTCCTCCTCTTCTTCTTCTCCTTCTTTTCTCCTCTTCTTCCATCTTCTTGACTTTTTCCTTCCTCCACCTCTTCCTCCTCCTCCTTCTTTTTCCTCCTTCATTTTTACTTATTTATTTATTACTATTATTTCAATTTCAGACAAGGTCTACGTTATTGTGGTTATTCTGGAACTTACAGTGTAGACCAGGTAAGCCTCAAACACTTAGAAATATACCTGTTCCTGCTTTCTAAGTGCTATAATTAAAACTGCACCAATATGTCTGACATTAATTGATTTTTAGATTTCTTTGTTTTTATTTAATATGCACGAGTATTTGTACATATGTGCACTATATATGTGCAGTTTCTACAAAGCCAGAAAAGGGCATTGGAACTCCTGGTACTGGAGTGACAGATGGTTGGGCAGCACCATGTAGATGTTGGGAACTGAACCATGTCCTTTGCCAAAGCCAAAAGTACTCTTACCACTGATCTATCTCACCAACTTTATTTGTCTTCTTATTATGAAAGACACAAATTGATGTTAATATTAAAAGCTACAAGGCAGGGAAAGTTTGAACCCAGGGACAGTGTAGTCTCAGCTTTGGCTTTAATGTCTTTCAACTGATGGATTCAGCATCAGGTAGGTTGAAATCAAATAGTTATAGATGTCTATCACATCTTCAAACAATGATACAGCACTTCCTAGCTTCATGTTGGGTAACAATGTATGTGACACTACCTACACCTATTGACATATCAAATTAGCTTTTGTGAATACTGTTCCTATTTTCATATGAGAAAAACACATGACAGAACTTATTCTGTTTTAAAATTATTAATATATGTTAAAATATTTTCATTCAAATTTGAATATGCATATTAAACACAGAATGAAAGTGATACATGATTTATTCAGGGACATTTTTAAAAAGACACTGGTGTTGTATGTGAAAGTGGACCTCTTTGTTCTGGCATACTCTTGACAGCATACTTACATAGTAATTGTTACTCTGTTTTTTAATAAGAGTCTCATAAAAGGATGATATGAGAACTTCAACGTCCAAGGTCACAAAGTTATGTCTCAGACAATTCTTGGAGAATATATTAAGTACCACATATTAAAGAGTTGGTTTATTGATTGCCTCATTGATATTTGCTATAATTAAAGAACATAATTAAAATAAAGGGTAAAGACATCTCTTTTTAAATACGCTGTGTTTCAGAGTTGGAATGCTGACTCAGCAGTTAAGACCACACGGCTTTTGCAGACAACTTGGATTCTGTTCTTGCCACTTACATGGTGCCCATATACTTTTTTTGTCATCATTTAAAACATTTTTGTGCCCAATAACTTATGTATAGCAGAATTTGACTTAAAATCTCTCTTATCCAGATAGAAGCAAGGTGTATTAGACTTGTGCAATGCAAAAGCTACTAGAGACATTTAGAGTTTCCATTTCTTTTCAGAAACATCCCTGTATAATGTATGAAAGACAGTTGACAAAGTCAATCATACCTATAATTTAAAGATGCACATATATGTGTGTGTGTGTGTGTGTGTGTGTGTGTGTGTATGTGCATGCTTTTTAGAATTTAAGCTAAAGTTTTTATTTAATGTATATTATAAATACATTACTTTATGACATACAAATATGCGTTGGACATGGATAACCTTCAAGGCAAAGAAAGAAGTAATCATCATATAATAAATAGAATAAAAATAAGAGACAGCACTTATTGTGCATATAGCATACTTGCTTGTTCAACTGGGAAACTTTATGGAAAATATCAAATATTGCAATTAAATTTATGTAAGATGCACAGATGTAAAAGAGGCTAATGGTACATGGCTGCTCAGTGTCAGAGCCATAGTGTGAGCCAAGAGCTGACTGCAGGCTGTTTTCAACCCCATCAGAGAGCTACCTACCTTTCTGATTAATGCCACCTTAGACACTTTTATTCTTGTAGGTCTCAGAGTCTGCAATGTTGTCTTGTTTGTTTTATTCAGTTTATTCTATTGTTCCTTTCCTTTTATTAGGAGCAGCTCTATAGATATCTTTCTGTTTCTACTGATATCATTCTATAGATTTCAGGTTAGGAAAAAGCTAAAGATTTGGAGAAGGAACTTCCATAATATATTTTCCAGGAAGTGTAAAGTAGAACAGAATGTTCAGTAAGGTACCCTATTCTGTACTGTATTCATTCATTCATTTCAGATGTGAGGAGATAAAAATGGAAAAATTTATCATTCAAAGAACTAATTATACAAAAAATAAGACAAATATAATAATAAAAGACACATGACTATTATTTCAAGGCCCAGAATTAGATAAGAAAGGAAGGAATGCCTTCAGGACACACAACCCAAGTACCTTGAAGAAGGCACCAGGATAAAGGGGTAGACAGGAATGTTAACAGAACATTGCTATTTTTGCTGTGCATGCATAGAAAAAGCAGATTAAAAAGGTTATGTTCTTGAAATGTTAGCAGGGTGAATAAAAGCATAACCTGTTTGCCAAAATGATTATCTGGAATTCTCTGTAGCCAAAATGTTCTCATTCAATAGTGATTCTGCTTAAAGATACTATGCTTAGCTCATAAAAATACAGATTAGATTTTAAGGTAAAAAATTGCAAACAATAAAACAGACAACAAACCCCCAGTGAACCAGTTGCCTTCTTATAAATATAATGAGCTATCAATGTGAAATTCTCATGTTCATGGAGACCATCACAGTTGCTGGGGAGATATTCTCTGTCATTTTGAGGGTGTGCTGCCCCATTCTCTATTGTCATTTCTTACTTGTAGCTGGCAATGACTATGTGCATCTATCACAAATAATGACAATGCTAAGACATGTGATAGATTCACCAGACGTGGGATGGTCATGGCACTGAATGGCAGGAATATTAAAATCTTTAGAAAAGGCTTGTTTGCATGGGTCATAATTCATTTGGTTATCACCTATTTGGTGATTATGTTCAGCAAACAAACATAAAAGAGTCTTGAGAAAAATAAAATTTCAAATGAAAGGATTATTCATCTACTAAAGTAGCCCCATAACTATGAAGCCAACATGGAATTCAACTATGGTTTCTTTGTCATAACTTCTGTATTGAGGGTGAAAATACCCAGTGCTGCCTTTGCATATTTAAAAAGGGGGTGAGTTTCTATTTTGGAAACTTCTTCAAGAATGTCAATGCCCACATTCTATTTCTCCTTGCCTCAGTGTACGGGTTTTCCCAAGCTATTTCCTCCTGACTCCATCCAAAAACAGTGCTGCTTTGCTTCAGCAGGTACTTCCATGATTACAAAGAAAGCACATAGTATTTCAGTTCCTCAGCATGCTCAGTCTGGTTTGTTACACAGGTGTCTGTCTGCTTAGGTGATTCCAGGTTCTTGGCTCTTTGCTCAAAAGACTGGAAATGATGTACATGGGCAGCAACACAGCAGGAAGTATTATTGAGAGCAAAATATATGTACACATTATGCATACACTGTCAAAAGAGGCAGCAGGCCAGTCTACTGGGGAGCACTGAGAGGCTTCAGTTATCTTTCAGGGATCTCTTTCTGAAGCTCAAGAGAAGAAGATGTTTGCTATGAGGATAGCTTGGGTTTTCCACTGTTTTGTTTGACAGATGGGCTATGTAAGCCTTTCTTCACTATATATGTCCCTTTCCATGATCCATTTGATTTTATCCACACGAATGCCCAATAATATATAGGCATAGAAGATACATAGCAGATTCTCTTGAATAGTTCACTGAGAGAACTCAGTTTATCTTACAGCAAATGCACTCCCAAATCTGCAAATGCAGAGCCAGACCAGACTGGCTTTCTGTTTCAAACTCCAGACACATCTCTAAAAATTTTTTCAATAGGAATGGTATATTATAAAGTTATGAGAAACCCATCTCTTGTTGCTTAAAGCAAAGAAATACACAGGTAGTTTGATACAGGTGATGGTGGTGGCTTGGTTGACTAACTTGGCTAAATGCATTTGTGTTAAGTGCCCAAACCAAGCAGACTCCCTAGTTGCTAAGTAATTCCCTATGCTTGGTGGCCTAAGTTTTCGAATCTCACTCTAATGACCTTGCTGAGCCCTCTTTCCTTAAGATACACCAACACCAGTGGCTTTTTGAACTGTGTAAGAAGCCAGCTCATCTATACAATGAGGATAATTAATACTTTGGGGAGCAATTTAAGTGCTTAAGTCCCTACTTTGATCAGTGTGGGCTCTGCTTAGCATTCCATCAGAGTCAGGGGTCTCCTTGAAAGAAAGAAAAATTAAAATATGACAAAAGCGTATGCTTGTGAAGAAGACTTGATCTGGATGGGATTATCAATTCTGTCAGCGTGTTTGTTCTCACTTCACTCCACTGTGAGCTATCTAAGCAACATCAGGCAGCTATCTGGTGTGTATGTGTATAATCTTCATTGTAAGTATTCTAGCTCTTCATTTCTAGCATTTTTGAGTTTGCAGTTTTCCTTCAGAAACAACAAACCACAACAGCAAAGGATGCACAATGAAACTGTTGCCAGTTTCCAGTTAGAAAACCTTGAAATGGTTGCAAGCAGTAGTAGGGATAGCAGGAAAACTGCCCTAGGAAGATTAATAATGGCATGCTCACGTTTCCAATCCACAGGGAGGGTTAGAAGTTTTCTCTATGTGTATTTAGGAAACTGCAATAAAGGTTATTATTTTTTCACATTGCCCTAGGTCAAGGACTCAGTGTTGGAAATCAAAGGCAAGTGAGGAATATGATTCTCTACCTGTGACTGACATAGTGGAAATGAAACTGTCTCTCAAGTTTAATTTCAGCACCTTTTTGAAATGGCATGGGAAAATATTACAGATACCTAATACATTCATTATTTGAATACTAGACATTTAGCTATAAGAAACATTTTCTTTTCAAAACCACATGATGCGGCCATGAGGTAAAGAAGTAGCAAATTAATCATTTTTTTAAATGTCTTCTCATGTTTGAGCTGAACATGTCACACACATTGAGGCCTGTTTCCCTTGCCTGGACATGTACTTCCTGTTCATAACCTCTCTGAGAGTGTGCACCCTACCACTTGCATCTGAATCTCTCCTTATCTCATTTACTCGTCTCCTTTGGTCTCTTTTACTTTGCATCTTAAATATTGAGATATTTCCCTTGTCCTGTGAATGTTTCTTTCCTGTTCGATTTGTCTTAGATAACTTTATCTTTTATTCAAATATTTAATGGGTCACCAACAGTTCCACAAATTTTATTTTTTTTTTCATCTCGAGCCACGATTGGACACCTACAATAACACTTTCATTTGTACTGCATGGAGTCAACCCAGAGCCTTTAGCTATTTTCTAATTAACATGGACTAAACATCGTTTCTCAGACCTGCCACACCCATATCACATAACATACTTAATGCATTAGCAATCCTCTGAGCACTCAAGCTAAAACACTTTCGAGATCTGCCACTAAATCTCTCAAGTTGACCCCTGGAATCACTCTCAAATCCATTCCTTTTCCTTCTTACCAGGATAATTAGACTATTTAGATGCAAATCTCTTCTTTCAGAATGAATCTTTGGCTTCTTAACTGGTTCATTTCCTTCTTGCCACCCTCTGACTCCTGCTAATATTACCTGTGGAACTCACATGCCTCCTAAATTCAGATGAACCACACTTATAAAACAAAATCCTAACGTTAAGGTCAAAATATGCATTGTTTATAACCTAACAACTATTTCAAATACAGAAGAATGCCTAAACATAGTAAACAAAGTACATACTTACTCAATGAATATGTGAGTGACTGGGTTTTAGCATGCTTTAGTGTGTCTATGCTATAAAAAAATTGGTTTCAATAAAATAAATGAAAATCATCTCATACATTTTTTCTAAAATTAAACAGAACTCATGTTGTGTACTGTAGCATGAATGGCAGAAATGACAAACACATATCCTATGCGCCATGGATTTTCACTGACACAATTACAAATGATCTCTCATTGCTCCTGTCACCTGGTTGGGGAATTGTAATACAGCTATGAATCTTCACTCTGGTTTATAATGAGACTACCACATGCAAAACAAAGACAAAGACAGAACTAATAGGTAGGATGCAACCTAATTGTACACAGTATGTGACAGAAGACCAAACAATGAAACAGTTAGGACCATTCTTCTTTCTGTTCTGTTGGAGTGGGACCTGGGCCTGTAGTTGTAGTTAGTAAGGTATAAAACAGCTCTTGATTAGTAAAGAGAAATGTAGAGTTGGCACATAAGGTAATAGGGTAGATGACATTGATACACAGCAGTTTCTGTGTCCTTGGTGGATAAGAAAATCTGTTGCTACCATGCCAAAAGTCCAGAAAATTTCTGGCCACAGTTAGAAACATACAGGTAAGAATACTAAGACGCTGCCATACAAAGTACACACCTAATTTATTGTGACAGTGTCCAATTATGAGCTGCAGAATTGACTGATACAAAAGTGATGGCTGGAGACCTGGGCTCTAGATTCTAGATCTTTAGTATAAGAGAGTAGAAAGAAACTAGCATTCAAAACAACAATGAGGTGATTTGGGACTTGTGTTTATCCTGAGGAATTAGCTGAAGTTCATTTTTCATTTGTGTATGAGTGCCACAAAATCCTTTCTCTTTTGATTAACCAGCTAATTCTAGATCAGAAAGCTTGTGAGTGGTCATTTATGCCTTACACTCAGAAAGTCTACCTCAAAGTTAGCATAAAGTATGATGCTGTCCTGTCAATGATAAACTCTGACACAAGGCTCCTTAGGACAGGTTCTGCATGTCCTATGTGAAGAGTGTAGGAAGAATTCAGCTGCAATTTTGGTGGTTTTTCTTCTTATATTTTACTCTGCTCAGTACAAAAAATTCAAATTCACCCAACAGTGATGTGTAAAACCTTTTAAGATTTTTTCAAAGTAAGCAATCATTATCATTATCTTCTCCACACATACAAAGAGAGGTAAGAAAAGAGAAGTTTAGCTCTTGAGTAAACACTTTCACATCATCCTACTGAAGGCTTATATACAAAGCTGATTAACTAGACAACCCAGTGGTTTGTGTACCTGGTTGATTTTACTGTGCTCAGTTGAACAGGAAACTCAACAATAAAGAACTATGGTGACCCCAAGAGCCAAATGACAATGTGAATTTATGTGCCAGAGTTTTCATCTAAAAGGTTCCAGAATTAACATGTGAAAGCCAGAATATCTATTGGATTGTCTTAGATCATCTCTTACCAAACTTCATGTGAATGTACCATGAGCATGTCTCCACCTCCTCACTGTGTGGACATAACAGCTCTACAGGGTACATGCTGGATGAGACTCAGGTTACCAAGGCCCCCACTGCCTTCATCCTTGAGGAAGCTGGACCACCAAGAGCCTTATGTGCATCCCCATACCTTTAGACTTGGCCCTGGCAGAATGAAGATCTATATGAAGCTCATTGAGTGATGGTTTTCAAATATACTTTATATTGCTTGACTGCCTTTCTTTATGAAGACATAAAAAAGTAGATATCAAAACATGTTTTGCACAAAATTTTTAGGAGGTAATGAAAAAGAAGACAAGAGATGATGAGATAATTATACTTGATTAGAGCAAAAATTTGTGTAAGAACAGAAATTGTACATCTAGAAGCATTCACAGGGAGATGGAAACTCTTAACAAGAACTCCAAGCCCTGTGGTATATTTGAGTAATGAGAAACAGCAAAGATACTTTCTTAGGGAAAGAGAACATTAGACACTATAAAAGATTTAATGGACTGGTAGGATAGTATGTGTGCAAAACTACCACTTATAAGGCAGATCCATTCTGTAAACATGTTCTGTGGTTTAAATAAATGGGAGTTTTAGCTCAATGTAACATAGTGATGTACAAATTGGGAAATTTTATAGTAGATGATTTTGGCACATCAAATATTCAATCTCAAATTGTATGGTGGTTTGTTGGACTAGCAGACACACTGACTTACGTTTTGTAGTCAGAGGGACTAATGATAAAGTTGTTTTTAAACCATTGGTTATTCTTACTAATGTATACACAGTTTTTTAAAAGTTCCGTAAATTTTTCTTAGATATTTACTCAATGACGCTGTGCAACTCTCTCCATTTTAGTCCATGAGGTATAAACATTAGTATACTTTAGCTCCAACTCTTAAGTTACTTAAATATCTAGTTCAGCTGGTATAAATAATCAGTGTGCAGTGTGGAAGTTTAGTGATAGCGCTGTGTTCAAGAGCATTTATTTCTGTACAAGATAGATATTGGAAAATCTGAAGGTTTCTCAGAAAAAGCAGTGCCTGAAAGATGTCTTAAAGCATGAATAAGAGAGATAGTTAAGAGTCAGTCACAGGCAGGGGCTGGAGTTCCCTTTGTATTCAAATGTTCTAAAATTTTCTACTAACCCATTTAATGTTTAAATAACAGATTAAAAATGAAAATTGAACATGGTGTTACCTGAGGACCCAGCTATACCCCTCCTGGGTATATACCCAGAAGATATTTCAACATGCAACAGGGCCACATGCTCCACTATGTTTATAGCGGCCTTATTCATAATAGCCAGAAGCTGGAAAGAACCCAGATGTCCTTCAACAGAAGAATGGATACAGAAAATGTGGTACATTTACACAATGGAGTACTACTCAGCCATTAAAAATAATGAGCTCATGAAATTCTTAGACAAATGGATGGAGCTAGAAAATATCATCCTGAGTGAGATGACCCAATCACAAAAGAACACACATGGTATGCACTCACTGATAAGCGGATATTAGCCCCAAAACACACAATACCTAAGATGCAACGCAGAAACCTCATGAAACTCAAGAAGAAGGAGGAAGACCAAAGTGAGGGTGTTTTGTCCTTTTTAGAACGAGTATCAAAAGATTCAACCAGAGCTCCCAGGAGCTAAACCTCCAGCCTGAGAACAGACAGGGGCAAGCTGTCCTCTGAGAGGCTCTAACCAGCAGCTGACTCAGACAGATACAGACATCCAGAGCCAAACAGTGGATGGAGCTTGAGGACTCTTAAAGAAGAATAGGTGGAAGGATTGTGGGCCCTAAGGAGATAGGAACTGCACAGGAAGATCAACAGAGTAAACGAACCTGAACCCTTGGAGCTCTCAGAGACTGAATCACCAACCGTGGAGCATACCTAGTCTACACAGATCTACCTCCATGGGCTGAACCTAGGCCTCCCTGCACATATGTTGTAAATGTGCAGCTTGGTTTTCATGTAGGTCTCAAACATCTGGAGTGGGGACTATCCCAAAACATGCAGCCTGTATATGGAGTACGGTCTTCTAAAAAAAAAAAAAAAAAAAAAAAAAAAAAAAAAAAAAAAAACAAAAAAACAGTTGTTCAGTTATTCATGGAATATTACTTTTTTTATATCTCTTGTATTCAGTTTGCAACTACTTCATTGAGAATTTTTGTATGTATATTCATGAGGGATACTGGACTATAATTTATATATTTTTGTTGGGTTTACACTTGATGTCACTATTTCAATATTATTTGCTTTGAGAAGGAGCTTATTGTGGTTCTGAATTTTTTTAAACATAACTCAAAAAGTATTGCTTGTTTGAAGGCTCTATAGAATTCTTGCATAAGTATATCTGACCCTTGGTATTTTGCTTGTTTGTTTCTTTTCATTTTATTCTGTTTGAATGCTTTTTAAATTTTTTTGATTTGCTGAAAATAAAAATTTAAAAAAAAAAAAAAAAAAAGGCAGTGTCTAACTAGGCTGGGCTCTGGGGATACAGAAGGTCCATTCAGTACCATAGTCACTCTCTTCCAGCTCCCTCATGATCTGGATATACATCTAATGGCTCCTCCTGTACCATATCTGCCTTTGCATCACCATAATTCCTCCCAGGATGGCAATGAAATAAACCTCTAAATCTTTAAAAAAAAAAAATGATTTGGACACAATTTAATCAGTATTGAACATGAATACTTTTTTCAATAATTTATATTTTTATTCACTTTCCACCCTGATTGTAGCCCCTTCCTTCTCTCATCCTAGACCCACCTTTACAAGTCACTTGTCCCATGATCCCCTCCACTTCTCCCAGAAGGGGAAGATGGTTTCCAAGCGGGATAAGACTCATCCTCTCTTGCTGAGGTCCAACTGCTAGGCAGTCCAGGTAGGGGAAGGGGATCTAGTGGCAGGCAACAGAGTCATGCTCTTTGGTTGGTGGTTGGCTGTCACTGTTCCCTTAAGAGTTTCATGTAGTATCTATTTATAAATCACTAATAGTATATTAGTCACTAAAATTCTTAGAGATTATTTGAAGATAATAATTGCACTTGAATAAAATAGATCATTCCAATGATAAATCCTGTAAACTTAAACAAAACTTACCTTATATAAAGGTAGCTGCCAATTTTGATATTTTTTGAGAAAATATCTAACAGTGGACAATATGTCAAAACTTCCAAGCATATTATATCCCTCTGAATTTATCATTGCAGTGATGGTAGTAATACAAAACCACACACCAAAACACCAATATTATGATTTTGATGTCTTTTATTTACATAGTTTTCTTCACTGGTTATATTTAACAACAGGCTTTACTCTTTTAATCTTTCCAGGATACGATTCAATAATCTTCACACCTCTAATTTACTTACTGAAAGAAGTGAAATATGTGCTTTCTGTTCCAAAATTTCAGTATGTCTTTAATTTTGTATTTGAAATGTTTTCTTCCTAACACTAATTTTTTCTTCTGATCTTGCCATAATAACTTGTCACATAGGATTTTTTGCTTTCCCCAAAAGTTTATAGCACATGGCAATTTTTGAGCAGTTTTTTAAATTCTACTATTCTTCCAAAAGAATACTTCTCTTTTTAATCTCTTAAGCATCTTCAGTATCAGAGAGACTGTTCACAAATCTTATTTCTCTTTTTTCTATTATCATATAACACACAGCAACAAAACATAAGGCATTTCTTTTAACCATAATCTGCCAGTTTCCATATTTTGTTGGGTCTGTGAAGAGATATTTCTGGATATTTTAGCACTTTTCTAGGGGGAATTCCTCTATTGTGGACTTTACAATTCACAATCTACACATTTCAGGCCAAACACATACACACACACACACACACACACACACACACACACACACTTGGTTGGTTGGTTGGTTAGTTAGTTAGTTAGTGAGTTAGTTAGTTTTTTAGGCTCTGATCATCAGCCCTGATCCTAGAATGTCATCTGTTTTTTTTTTTTTTTTTTTTTTCTCAACCTCTGAGCTGTGTCCACAGGCACAATTTCCTTGTTTATTTGATTTCTGTTGGAAACACAATTGCCTCTATTTCTACCTAGCTTCTGTTTTCCATTTTCTTCCCTATGTTACTTTTTAGGTTCTGAGATAAATGATTCCCTGAATCTCCCTTCATAAAATAAATCAAGCACTCTCATCTAGAAATACTGTATTTGTCCATAAAGAAGGCATAATATGAACAAGTATAAAGGTGAGAGCCATAAAAGACAGACGTGAAAGAACCCATCTTGTGAGGGAATTATTTCTTGGGCTCTATAGGTAACAAGTGAGCAATAGTAACCTCTGAGAATCCTGACTCAATGAATAAGTAGCCT
This sequence comes from Mastomys natalensis, assembly GCA_021653895.1. Classification (NCBI taxonomy): domain Eukaryota; kingdom Metazoa; phylum Chordata; class Mammalia; order Rodentia; family Muridae; genus Mastomys; species Mastomys natalensis. The sequence continues at coordinate 776,036 of JAJTUV010000256.1, read as the reverse complement.
CTCCAGTCCTGGTCCCAGAAGACAAGTCCAGAGCTGGACATTCATCTCATTCACCAGGGTATTATTTCTCTCTCCTTGTAGAAAAAGCATGCTCTTGTCCTTGGGAAAAGATGCCAATATACAGGTGGTGTGTGTGTGTGTGTGTGTGTGTGTGTGTGTGTGTGTGTGTGTCTGCACAAACCTGCATATATGTGTATAAATGAGTAAGTCAATCTAAGACTATCCTCATCCTTATAATAGCCATGGCAAGGATCCTGCACCCTCGTCTGATCAGCTCCATGATCTGTCCCCTTCATGACTGATGCTCTAACATTCCCCACACCTGCTACCTCTGATTCTTTCTGCCAGAACATTTCCTGCATTGGTATTTTCCTCTGCCCTGGAGACATGTAATTTTGACTAGACAGCTCCAGTACCTTTCCTATATTTCCCCATCAAAGCTGCATTGACATTTGTAGTCAAACCACATCTCTTTCCATCAGAGTCACAGCATTCTCCCTTGGTACTCATTTCTCTGTCTTAGTGTAGCAATCCACTTTAAAATTCCTGTAACTCTTTTATACTGTCAAAGGAAAGCAACACCACATTATTTCTGAAACAAAAGACAGGGACAAAGAGATAGAAAAATGATAAAAAAAAATCCCCTGTAGTGGTTGTGTATGGGATGAACATAATGCTATGAATTATGATAGAAACAGACAGTGAGTGCTTAGCACATGTGAGCTCATAACATTTCTGAGCAGTAAACGATACATATTTGTGACCTTTGCTTCAATGACAATAGTTTCAAAAAACATGTAGACTCTGCTTTTCAAAATTCTATCTGCTATAAACAATTTACTATTGCTCCACTTCCTAAGATGCAGTACATACATCCATTTCCCATTGACAATATTCTCTCAAAACAAATGTCTTGGTTGCAAAACTTAAACTTTCCTACGTGATGATGGATCAGAGTAACAGAACACTTCAAATTTTTCTTCAAACAACTCTAACCTGAAATTTCTTCCTGTAAAGTGTAATGTTGAGAGTAGATGACATTGGGCAGGAGTAGGGGAGAACATGATCAAAATGCATTTTATAAAATTATCAAATAATTAATTAAATAATAATAGTGCAATTTTTCCAAGTAAATTACACATCTTGTTCAATTTGTTCTCATTACCATCTCAGGAAGAAAATATTTCCGAAGACACTGACCTCCCTAAATTGGAGAAATTTTCCTGAGTTCACAGAAACAGAAAGCCAGTTTGCTTCACAAGTTGTTGTATTTTTCTTACCCATTAATTTCTTTGCTTTATATTAATTAGATAAGAGTCTACAGATTTAAAGGAGAATACAGGGTATATAGTAGAAGATTTAGAGAGAGGAAAGGGAAGGTGGGAATATGGTAAATGATTGTAATCACAAAATTAACCAAAAATTTTATGCATATTCTTTAGCAAGTGTTTTTTATCTTGAATCAAACTGTGTCCACGAGGGCTCTTATAATGTAGAAAGAAATCCATTGCACATGTGTACCTCTGGAGTTGGCAGAAAAATCCAGGTACAGTGTTAATTTCAATGGATTTCTTTCTTTCCTCTGAATAATGAGATTTTAATATTCTTCCAAGATGTAATAAAGAGGTGAGGTGAAACAAGTTGGAAGAAAGGATCCCAGGATTGCTGTGGTAGTTGTCAAATGTTAGTGTGCCTTAACATCACCTATAAGAACTAGTTAGGCATTTGTCTAAGTGCCCAGTGGTCAGAAGCTTTTCACTTTTCTATTCAATCTAGGATGGTGGCCCAAGAAATGGTGTCACTCACAGTTAAAGTGAGCCTTCCCACCTGTATGACTGGTTTAGATTATCAACTTGACCCAAGCTGGAGTTATCACAGAGAAAGGAGCCTCAGTTGAGGAAATGCCTGCATGAGATCTAGCTGTAAGAAATTTTCTCAATTAGCGATCGAAGGGAGGAGAGACCATGCCATTGTGAGTGGTCCTGGGCTAGTGGTCCTGAGTTCTATAAGAAGGCATGTTAAGTAAGCCAGGGGAAACAATCAAGTAAGCAATACCCCTCCGTGTCCTCTATATCAGCTCCTACCTCCAAATTCCTGCCCTGTGCGAGTTCCAGTCCTGAGTTCCTTTGGTAATGAACAGCAATGTGGAAGTGTAAGCTGACTAAATCCTTCCCTCTTGAACTTGCTTCTTGGTCATGGTGTTTCATTGCAGCAATAGAAAACTCTGACTAAAACAAATTAGTAGGAATCTTGTGACATTCTAACCATGTCTTCGGGAAGACTGTTTAGAACTTTGGAAGAACAGACATTGGATCTCTGAGGGATGTTCTGTAGGAGCATGGAAAATAATGTTGAGAACAGTGAAGAAGGTGGAGACTTTTACATGGCTGAAATACATAGTATCTTAGTTAGGGTTTTATCGTTGTGAAGAGAAACCATTGCCATAACAACTCTTATAAAGGATGGCATTTAATTGGGGCTAGTTTACCATTCAGAGGTTTAGTCCATTACCATCATGGCCGGAAGCATTCAGTGTTCAAGCAGACATGGTGCTGGAGGAATCAAGAGTTCTAAGTTTTAATCCACTGTGGGTGTGGGATTTAATGTCCTTGTCCTAGCTGCCTGAAAGTTAGTATTCTACTAGCAGCCTTCAGATGAAGATGTAGAGCTCTCAGCTCCTCCTGCACTATGCCTGCCTTGATGATAATCGACTGAATCGCTAAACCTGTAAGCCAGGGGAAGCAAGCCAGTAAGTAACATCCCTCCATGGCCTCTGCATCAGTTTCCTGACATGTTTGAGTTCCAGTTCTGAGTTCCTTTTGTGATGAACAGCAATGAGGAAGTATAAGCTGAATAAACCCTCTTCTCCCCAACTTGTTTCTTGGTCATGATGTTTTGTGCAGGAATAAAAACCCTGACTAAGACACCCACTCTTTTTGTTGTTGTTGTTCTTCTAAGATATATATTATATGATGGTTACTATTCATCATCAACTTGACGGAATCTAGAATCACTTAGGAGACAAGGTTCCAAAGAAACATGTGAAGAATTATCTAGATTATGTAGGAAAAAAAAGGCTTAATTTTTAACTATGTGTGGTATTATTTAAAGGTTGGGATTCTAGACTGAATAAAAAGGGGAAAGCAAGCTAATCCCTGGCATCTATTGCTTTTGTCTTCAGATTGGAACACAGTGTAATCAGCTGTTTCAACTCCCCTCCTCTAATGAAGGACTACACACTTGGACTCAAATTTTCTCTTGATTTGTTTTTGTCCTTTTTGTCCATTCACCGAATCAGGAAAACTAAGACAAACTCTCTTTCCTTTTAGTCCTTTCTGTTCTTCATTGCTGTGCTTCCTTTCTCTCTACTGTGTTTTTATCTCTGATTGAAGAAAATATGTTCTAGCATGAGATTACTGATTTTTTAGTTATGACTCTGTTTTATGGTCATTGCTATAAGATTTTAGTAGACATAGTTAACCTGTCATACTCTATCATGATTTAATATTATGTTTTCATACATATTATGAAATATTTCGCACATAATGTTATCCCCGTTTTTTCTATGATGCCATATACTTTCCCTTTAGGTAGCGGATATTTGACCTTTTCTGGCTACCAGTACTTGAAATCTTCCCTTCCAGTACAGTTCTCAGCCTCCACTGTGTTAATGATAGCTGCCAGTGGAAAGGATTCGATTCACATACTACAAAGACTGCCTTCTGAGTTACCTGAGCTCAGCCTCAGGAATGGGTCTCCTATCAGCTTGTCCTCCTTGATTTACTACTTTTTAAAATTTGTGCTTATAACTCATTGGTGTCTTTAAGGAAGGCTTATGCTTTTATGTTTTTTTGCATATCTGTTTGGTGTCATACCAAGTGTTTGTAGGTGGTTCTGGAGTGGTGAGGTAGGAGTGGATGGGTTGGGATGCACCCTCATAGAGGCAAAGGGGAGGGGAGAGGACAGATGGAATAGGGGGTTGTAGCAGGGTTACTGATAAGGGGGATATCATTTGAAATATAAACAACAGGAATTATTCTTAAAAAAATAGGGCAGACAAATCAAACATATACTGACTAACCCTTTGTGTTTCAATATATGAGAAGCACTTTTTGTGTTTGTAAAAGTACGTCTCTGATATTGCATGATATCAGTGCTTCTGCTACTCTAATAAACCTATGACATAACCAACTGATAAAGAAAATATCTAGACATTTCTGTTCATGTGCAGTTAACCTTGGTACATTGGAGGTAGTTAGAATGAAGCATATGATGGTAGAGTTCACAACGGAGCAAAAAGCCTTTTACCCCATGGTAGCCAGGAAGCAAAAGAAAACAAAGAGACTACACTTAGAATCCTCCTCACACAATGTCCCCTAAGACCTAAAGAGTTCTTAGAAGACCCACATCCTAAAGGTTTCACCACTTTCCAAGAGTACTGCAAAGTACATCTAAGCTTTAACATATGGCCTTTGGGGTTCACTTGAGCATGTGGAATATACTTAAAATAAAACAGCTTATTTATTTGAAATGTGAATTTACCTGAGTGTCTTGTATTTTTATTTGCTGAACGTGTGCCTAGCAATATAGGGTGTGGGCATGGCTCAAGAGGAATGCGCAGATTAAGTTACTCCTTAAGGAGGGGTCAGCTTGTTCAAAGATTAGCAATAATGTATATGCAGGTTAACAGTAGGAGTAATGGACAGTGAAGGTAAAGTCAAAACCCTTGAGAATTCTGAACTGCAATCTCAGAAGATCCGACTTTGTGTTGTTCACGAAGACAAATAGGAAAGACTCCCTCAAAATCTCCCATTTCGACCCCTTTAAAGGTAATGTTGCAGTAAGAATCAATTTTATGGTTTAGGTCTTCCACAGAGAAGGCCTTTTCAGATTTTATGGGGCTTTTTGCTTCAATAAGATCCATTTTCCTTTTTATGTTTTTCTTTGGGCTTTTACAGTCCTCCTTTGTTCAGGATAAAAATGATGATGGCTCTAACTTAAGAATGTGCAACAAATAAGATTTTCTATTACTGACAGATGAATGAAAACCTGGATGGTGTAGAAACTGGCAAAGGCCAAACAATAGATTCTTAGCCATTCTGAAGGAACTTGCTGCACTTCAGTACAAATTACAAGTCATCCTCCCAAGCCCTTCAGAATCTAAGGCCTGCCAAGAGCTAGTTAACTACTCTGACAGCTGAAGGAAGAGCAACAGAAGGCTCTGTCTTTGAATGAGTAAGTGGTATTTAAGTTGAATAAAAGGGGAGACAGAAAGCAGCAGTGAGCAGGGGTAGCAGCCAAGGAGGGAGTATTGCTTTGAATGCTTATTCGATGTCAGAACCCTCCACTGCAAGCATATACTGACATAAATGTTTTAAAGTATAGGACTACAAATGGCAGCAACAGGCATCTATTACAGTTGTGGTGGAATTGCTTACCTAGCAGTGATTGCACTTTGGTTCTGATGTGTCGTTTTCTACTTGTTACCAGTGGTCAAGGCAGGGAGGGTTAGATGCTTGTTGCTCATTGTTATGAATGATTGAATACCAGGTTAAGGAGCTTTCATTGACATGCCAAACACTTTCTTATGTTACTTCATTGACTGCTCTTACAACTGTCACTATGCTAATGCTACTCTTATTTTGAAAAAAAGAAGACAGCATCTCGTCCATGACTCCCACTCAGGTGTATTGTTGATTCCTGTATTACTGTTTCAGAGCATGGCATTGCCTTACTATCCCACATTTTCAGCTTTGTGTAGCTTCCCCTCTTCCTTTCTGAATTGAGGTAATACATTAAAAAAACCCTATATTTTCATTCTCAAACAAGGATGTATCCTTTGTGCATATGTGTTAAAACACCACAGGATAAAGCCTGGGTTGCCCTGTCATATTTCATATGAATCACCTACCTGAAGACTCTGGACCATTGACCTCAGGGGTAGAAAATACCACTTACATGTGAATATTGTGATTTAGAGAAAAGTGCTTCTCTTCTTTTCATGGTGGATTTTCTAATTCATACAGAACTTCTTCTTGAAAAGAAACCTAAATATGTGCATAAAAGTTATCTTATAGATACCGCTAATATTTTTATACTATATACACTATTTTCCTTCTAAAACAGTAGCAGATAATTACAAATAGAGCTTATGAAACATTTCCAATGTAAGTTGACATTTGCAAGAGAAAGTCTATGTAATCATCACCAAGGTGGAAGAGATATTAATATATTGTTATTTGATACAGATCATTTTTAGAAGAAATAAAATTTTATATATGTCGCTGGATTGCACTCCTATCTCTTACCCAGTCGGTTTTCACCACCCACTCTGCTAAAGGTGGTATGAACTATTCTATGCATATTCTGGAGTGAATACTGAATGACTGTATTCAACCATGAAGAACATTTTCTAGTTTTAAAGGTTAATACAGCTAGAATCCTATCACACAGCATTTTAGAGTGTGCTTTTATCCTAATTTTATGGATATCTATGGGAGAGCAAAATGAGCCACTATGTGGCTGAGCTTTGTAGTAAACCCGTACATTGAAACCAATCTGATAGTGCATTTTCATACCACGTGATTTATTCATTTAGTGCAATCCTATCAATACTATCCAGCAGTTAAAATAAATCAACAAGAACTGCATATAGCTATAGAATTTAAACCATTTTTAAAGCACATAAGCCAAAGAAAGCAATGAATATAAAGTGGATTTTTTGTGACAGTAGCTTTTCTGTTTGATTTTTAAAAATTAATCAAAATATTGAATGACTCAGTCCATAAATTTCTTAGTGTTACCATTAAGGGGATTACAGAAAAACTGAAGTTTTTTTTTTTTTCTTCCTCTTCTCTACCTTCAGTTTATATGTTGAATTTTCTATTGTTTTAGTGGAAAGATACAGAATGTAATTAGACAATAAATTGTATCAACTCATCAACAAACTGTCATCTAGTCCTTATCAGCGATTTTTCTAAAAGCTCAGGAAAATATGCCCATCCCCTATTCCTTTAAAATTGTTCCCACCTGCCAAACTTGAGTTTAGTATCAGATTTAGAGTGCCTCTCTGAATCTTGGTCTTTATTCTCTTATTTCATCAAGTTAATTCTAAAATGACTGGATAGTTCATCTGTATGCAAGCATGAATTTCCAAATTGGCAGCTCTAACAACTACAGTATTTGAATTACCATCTATAGATGACAGTAAATTACTTTCAGTATTACCTTCAAACTATTAAAGTTACAGCCCACTGCAATAATGCATGGGTCCATATTGCTGCTGTCAGTAGGTACTCAATCAATAAAACAAGATTGTTCAGTATTTCAGCATAGCACAAGTCTCATAAGGTAAGGGTAACATGAAATATTTGATAAATATACGCAGTAAAACCTTTAGTAGTAAAGAAGTAATTGCTTTGAATTGGCACTTGTAAAGCATTCCAGAGCCTGGGATCCTCAGAGAGAATACTCTGTTAAAGAAATCATTGTAGTTGAACCTGGTGAGGAAGTTATATACAAGTCAGATAAAAAATACAGGGGCACTCAGTATTGGGCTGACGAGCAAAGGAACTGTTACCCAATCTTCCAGAATAGGTAGCAATAGCCTGTTGCTTGATTTTTTTTGGTATACAGCTTTTTTTATATATATTTATAAAACTTATCACAACTATGAATATGAAACTTTTTTAGATACTTGAGCAAAGTTTACTTGATTTGCTAGCTCCTAATCTTATGGGCAGAATGTCCCTATCTTATGCAAGCTTCTGATACACATTTTAAAATTGTGTCCTGATGAAATTTTATAATCTCCAGTTTGTTCCAATCAGGACATGATCAACCTTTGTCCAGTATGTTCATGTTGTATGCTGTCTCCACTTACTAATCTCTGGAGACCTATCCTAATTAACAGATCAACTATTTGACAGTACAGGGCTTGTTTTAAGTACCTCTCCCCACTTTTTTTTTTACTTTGCAATGACCATAAAGTACAAAAGTAGTAATAATTGTGCTTTCCACATGAAAATGAGAAGCCACAAGCTGCTTTCCTGAGTTCTAAACGGAAGAACTGATGAATAACATATGCTGAGCTTATAATATCTACAGTTAGAAAAACAGAATGTGTGCTTTCTATAGTTTTAGAGATATACTTTGGATTTATATCCATGAATAAAAGAAAGACAACTGCAGTGCAGGACTGTTAAGATGGAAGAAATCTTTTTTGTGTTTCTGTCCCACCTATGGCCAATCTGACAGAACAAGCTAGTGAGTTGGGTCCAAAGTTGAGAACACAGGTTTAAGTTGGAACCACTAGGTTAATACTCTACTGCGTTGCTTAACTCCTATGAGACTGGCTAACTAATTTAACTTTCCTGAGCTTCTGTTGTTCCAAAAGCACAGTGAAAATGCTTTGTGAACTATTTTTAAGGATAAGAAAACTCCAGGTATATTATATTAAATATTTATTCACTACATGTTGTCTATTATTACCATTATTATTCACAATTAGACTATCTACTTAAGAAATTTGCTTAGTCAACAAACATCAGAGGCACAGCACTAAGCTCTAACTATTAGCATAGGTTAGGAAGGGTTCTGATTTCAAAGATAGGATGCCTCAGAGGGGATCATTAGCATAATGCAGAAAATAACCTGGCTCATGATCTATGCTCACACAAGGTGAAGTGTGCAAGGAGGGTGGTGACATTTGAAGTATTCATACTGGAGCAAAACTAACAGAAGATTATGCTAGGTAAGAATAAATTTCATTGTAATGAGTAATGCAGAAATCCAATAGATCTTTACTAAGTTCTAGAATAAGGGTCATGTTACTGAGAATGAGTTGAAACTGTTTTTAAGAAACTAGCAATGAGGGAAGAAATAAGATGGAGAATGACAAACCTCTTCTGGTGCTGCCTATTACTATCAGCTTATCCAGGAACATATGTCTGCCAATCAGAATTGAACTCTTAAAGGCATTGCAACAGTGGGGTGTGGTACATGTACTACATATCTATCGAAATTAAATAAACTTCACAGAAATTCCATACACTAAAGAGATTGCGGTGAAGAATTGTGTGCAATTAGGAAAGGTACTTAATTCCTGTGATCTGGTCCAAGAAATACTAGAGCACATCTGTTGTCAGTGTTGAATTATACCTTTAGCGCACCTCAGGGAACAGCCTTTCTTTTACCTTGGGAAGCCCATATGTAACCTCAAGAAGGTTCTCAATGCAGCACATTTCCTTCTTCTAAAAAGCTGTGCTCTCAGAGGACATGTTCATCATTCCTGACCTGGATTAAATCCCCTGATACTTAGGTAGGATAAAAGGTCTTCCTGAAACAAACCTACTTTCATCTTCAAAACTCAGAGTTGGATGCTATATATTCTCTATTAATTACACTTAGACAAAGTAGCAGATGGTAATATAGAAGTGAAGAAAATTATCCATCTTAAAGTCATATAGACATCTATTCAATGGAGGAGGCATTAACTGAACACCAACATGATACTTCTTGATATAAATAAAGTTCCCTGCAGAAAAGAACATGTCAGAAGATTTCTTTCTTTCTTTCTTTCTTTCTTTCTTTCTTTCTTTCTTTCTTTCTTTCTTTCTTTTTAATGTACAATTCCTTTTTAAAATTTTTGTTGGATATTTTCTTTATTTACACTCCAAATGATACTTTCTTTCCCGGCTTCCCCCCATCCAATCCCCCTATCCCAATCTCCTGCTTCTATGAGGGTGTTCCCCCACCCATTGAGCCTCTTCCCCCTCACCACCCTCGAATTCCTCTACACTGGGGCATTGAGCCTTCACAGGATCAAGGGCCTCTCCTCCCATTGATGCCAGACAAGGCTATTCTCTGCTACATATGCAGCTAGAGTCATGGGTCCCTCCATGTGTACTCTTTGGTTGGTGGTTTAGTTCCTGGGAGTTGTGGAGGGTCTGGTTGGTTGATATTGTTGTTCTTCCTATGGGGTTGCAAACCCTTTCAGCTCCTTCAGCTATTTCTCTAACTCCTCCACTGGATCTAGACTCTCCGAATCATCTCACTCTCAAGGTTTATAAGTTCAAAATTATAAAATAAGTTCAATGCTTCTGTAGCTTCTATATACACTACAAATAAATTTGTAACGAAGACAATTATGTTTTGAATCAAGAAGTTTTCCAAACACACTACACGAATCAAAAAAGTAACACCAAGTCATTTGACAATGATCTAAACTGGCTATAAGAGATGAGGCTAGATTTCATTTCTTTCATATGATTGCTTATTATAAGCATGGCTTCATTGATTAAAAATTATTTCATGAGAACTTCTTCAACTTCCTCTCCCCTAAGGATTATATCATCTATTTATTGTGACCAAGTTTCCCAGAAATACAAAGAAAAAATGTGAAGATAACACTGTCTGAAAACTATTTTGTGTGAGATGAGAGATCTTGGGTAGCGCTGTAGCTAGAAGTTAGTAAGAACAGATGGACAGTCCCTGGGACCAGAATTCTAGGTGGTATTTAGGAGAAGATACAGCATGGTTGTGTCTGTTCTCTACAGAAAAGAAACGAAGTCATGTAATGTCTCAAAGTCCGTGTTAGGAGTTGTTTTTGACTTAAAGTTCAAAGGAAAGTCATTTGAAGAATTTAGAGAAAGAAATAAATGGTCTGTTTAACTGCTTAATATGGGCATATATGCTATTTTGAAGTTAGTATTAGTCAAATCACTTACCAGACTCTGGACTTTGATTGCTTCATTGCTGAATCACTAGCATTGTTCAGTTCAAAGCACAAAATACATGGTACTGAAGAACTGAAATACCAGCTGTGTTTCTGAAGGGAGTAATGGACTCAGGGAAAAGATTTTCCTTCTACATGGAATTTAAGAGATATACTGAAACATTTCTGACACATTTAAAATCAAAGTAGACAAGAAGTATTAAAATTAATAGTTGTTATTTATAGTCAGGAATGTAATTAGCTCCTCAACATTTTTTTTCAAAAGTTTCATTTTTTACTTTTGTGAATATTCTCTCTTTATTTAAGTATTATTTCTTCTGATTTATACATATATATATATATATATATATATATATATATATATATATATGTGCTATGCTGTCAGAGTAAGTAAGTAAAATTACCTCAATTTGAAGAGGAAAATGACACTAATTATAGATTTCAAATTTGTAGGGATTATATATATATATATATATATATATATATATAAGATATATATCCATATTTATCATGATGGCATAGTATGTACAATGTATACAACAACAGCCATCTGATACAGGTACCGTAGATGTAGGATCGTTGATTCTATTAAATAATCCTTTCATCCCATTAAAATGTTGAAGTGTATGTATTCTCAGAAAAATAAGCTCTAAAATAAAAATTTTCATTTCATGTTTCAAAATGCTTCCTGCATAAATGACTGAACTATCTATACAATCTGTCATGTGGATAATAGTAGAGCAAATATAGTTTTCAGGTGTTATTATACATTGAATAATTAATTTTTTTTTTTTACCACCACACAGGAATGGTAATTTCAGAAAAAAAATTCAAGTTTTCTTTTCTCTATAATGTCCCTATGAGAGTATATTGGTCATGTTTTCATTATCGTAAATAATCTAGAAAAACAAGTTCATAAAGGGTAATGTTCTGGGGAATTTAGTCCATGACCAATTAATTGGCCTAGCTCTCCTGGACTTGCAGCAGTACCCAATGGCAGGACCACAAGGCAATGGAACCCTTCAGCTCATGCCTAGAAACAAAACAAGACAGGAAATGACCAAAGACTCCTGCTTGACATGGCTGATGACACACAGCCTTCTGAGGGAACTCCCCTGTTAAATGCTTCACCATTCTTACCAGTACTTCAGTGCAAACCAAGGCTTTAACCCACATGCCTTAGGATGACATTTTAGATACAGACTGTGGGTGATAGATAATTTATACCTTATATGTAATTCAAAGTATAATATTTAAATAATATATTTATGTGTGTGATGTGTCATTGTTATTAAGATACCTTTTAAGATTCAGATATTAGCAATTAGAAGGTACAGAAGGCAAGTTTGCTTTCCAAAAGTATTAATGTATACCGATTTTTATAATTCATCATAAGGGAAGAATTTTCAATGCAAAAGATAAATCCTTATGATCCTCATATGACAGCTCTACCTCTAAACTATATCCCATCGTATTGTTATTTTTCAATATTAGAACAATTTGAAAATTATAGATATATTTGCCTGTATTGGGTGTAGTGTGAATGGCGTACACTAGCATTATAATTCTAAGGCATTAAAACTACGGCTGAACAGAAATAAAAGTCTTGCATTTATTGATTTTTAAGAAATTAACATATATAATGTAATTAATACATTCTTTTTCACTTTATTTCTATATGAATCCAATGGCAGGCTGACTTAGATTTTTTATTGAAAATGCTTTTATTAAAAGTAATTACAGGACAAAAAAGATTCCTCAGAGGGTAAAAGCAGTTACCACACAAACTTGAAAATCTAAGTTCAATCTTAAAGCCCACAAAAAGGTAAAAGGATAAAAACAAATTCAAAGTTTTACTCTGATCCTGCATATGTACTCACAACCCATCATTCATGCACATACACACGTAGTAACTTTAATGTTACTAACAGTTATTATTACAATCATTATTAATAATTATTCTTTAAAGAGTGCAATGATTTTTAGAGATTTCTGAAGGAACTAAATTTGGAAATATAATACTTTCTAAACACTGAACCAAATTCCATTTACTTTTTAATAAACTTAATTTAGTGATTTATATATATATATATATATATATATATATATGATAAAAAACATAGAGTATCCACATACTGTAACCTAAATTGTCTTTACTTATAACAACATACATTATCATGGAACAGTTTTCAAATAAGAAACTAACAAATTTGTACTTCATAATTAAATTCCATACTTTATTTCATTAATTTTTCTCATAACATTCTATTTCTGTTCCAGTATATATGCAATTTTTAATTAGCAATATACATCAAATTATATACAAAGTAATGGAATTTGCATATATAGTAGAGTTCTCAAAGACAAAGACAGAGCTTCAGAGACAAAGGGAGAAAGTACATTCACTAGGAATTTAATAACTTTTAGCCTTCTGACATGGTTTTAGATCCCACCAAACCAAATACAATGTCACAATTTTTCAAAACAAATGAGCATTTGGCAGTCCCTTGGTGCATTTTAGGATGCCTTTGTATTCCTGTGACAGGAACACGATAACCCTGTGTTGGGATATACTGTAGAGCATTGTAGAAAATTTGCATATGATCTAAGTGCCTCTGCATTGTGAGATGCTGTACTTTTGACTATCAACTCTTTAGGAAACATCTATAGTAATTGTTAGAAAAATTGACTCTGTGCATAAAATACATCCCCAAATTTACCAGTCTCTTTAAGTAATTAAATAGATTTAACTCATCCATTGCAGATTTTTGTTGTTCCTATCATTACAGACACAATAGTAACTCAGTGGAATTGCAAAAATGAATTAAAATGCTGACCATGGGCTACAGAGATGGTGGAGCAGGAAAGAGCTCATAGAGCTCTTCTAGAAGATTGGGGTTGCATTCTCAGCACTTATATCAGGCAACTCACAAAAGCCTATAACTCCATTTCCAGGGGATCTGCTGATGCTCACTTATGGCTTCCACATATATGCTTGCATGGACACACATAAAACATGCACACACACACACACACACAGATAGAGAAAGAAAAAGAGAGAGAGACAGAGAGAGAGACAGAGAGAGAGACAGAGAGAGACTAAAATTAAAAAAATAATTTTAAAATGTTAGGCCTCACTTTAAGGAGCTCAGATTCTAAAATAACGGACAGAAAGATAATGCAGGTCTTATACATCAATTAATATAAGAATTTACATACGGCTTGAGCCTGCACAGTTTTGAAGATATTGAGAATATATTTGATGGAATAAAGCAGTTAAATTTGGGGATACTAAGTACCAGGAGAGCAGATGACTCATTCTAGGAAGAGAAACTACTATGCATCAGGTTTCCATACAGATCCATCAGAGCATGCAGATGAAGGCATGTGGCCTGCAAAGGAGCCAGTTGCTCTGCAGTGCCAGATAATTGGTTTCTACATGGTTCAACTATTCTTGAGAAACCAGAATCTGGGAACTTATACTTTAAATTAAACAGCTTCTTGAATATGGAGTACTTGTGCATTAATATTCATTTATTCTTTTAACATTATGAGAAATATATATATATAAAATATGCATACCTATATACATATATATGTATGTGTATACATATACATGTACATATATGTATACATATACATATTATATACACATTCACACATACATAGACTCTGGACAAAGATAGCCTAAGAGGCCAGTCTATCCATATTTTAGAAAATTGTTCAATATAATGTGACAGAGGATTAATATTCCAACAGTATGATAAATGAGTCACAAGGATTTGTCCTAAAGTACTGACATTTTAAGATTTAAAATTGTAAATGAATGCAAAATCTCAGTGTCAGTCAACAAATAATTAACTCAAAAGTTAAGCTAGCAACCACATGCTATGTATTGCTAATGCCAATGAAAACCATCTGCATTCTAAATTTTAATCTTGACCCCTGTACTGATTGACTTTGCACAGCACAGAAACTGCAAATCATGTTTTGATCTCAATTCATTCTAAGTAGCTCTTTGTTGTACTTTGACAGCATTGCTCCTAAATTAATGGAGAAAAACGGAAGCACGAGAACAGGATGTTCATATGTACTCACACCCAACTACTATCATACCTGTATCTCTTCTTTCTTCTTTTAAATTGGACATCGTATCTATAGAAGGGAATCACTTTTTTCTAATGTTCTTTATTTTTTCTATTTTAAATACAAAATAAATTTTATATCAAATTTTATTGTGTAAAGAAAAAAATCAAAGGCAACCTGGTCTACAGAGCAAGTTGCAGTACAGCCAAATAAAGTAAATCATTAAAAATAGAAAACTGGTGAAGGTGTAATTAAATAAGGTGGCCCTGTTCTAGCCTCAACAAGCAGCCAATATTAGCAGTTTTGACTTTGTGGTTCTGGTTTTAAAGATGAAGAAAGAAGAAACTGGTTAGGGAATCTCCCTCCACTGCTAAGGAAAACCACTGAGGCCAGGTGTAAATCTGGGCTGTACTTGTATGGAGGCCTAGAGAGTCCACTTTGTGAAGCTGTGAAGGTGAAGCCTGAATTTCTTTGGAGACCTCAAGATACTGGGATGTCAGAGCCCTATGATTTTTGCTGCAGAAAGCTGTTGATAGGGAAGGGAACCAGCCCAAATGTAAGGTATGTGCTTTAGTCAACAAAGATTATTGGAATTAAGATATTTGAAGAACATTTTGACATGACATGGAGATGCAGAGTTTGGAGTTGCCCAGTGGGTTTTTTTGGACTTGCTTTCGTCAGGTATTCAAACACTATGCTTCCTTTTAGAAGGGGTTTGCAACTGATAGGACAAACAACAGTATCATCCAACCAGAAACCCAGAGCTCCCAGGGATTAAACCACCAACCTAAGAGTACACATGGAGGGACCTATGGCTCCAGCCAACTATGTAGCAGAGGATGGCCTTGTTGAACATCAGCGGGAGGACAGGCCCTTAGTCCTGTGAAGGCTTGATGCCACAGTGTAGGGAAATGCTAGGGCAAGGAGGCAGGAGTGGGTGGGTGTGGGGAGGGAGGATGGGATAGGGGTTTTCCAGAGGGGAAACTGGGAAAAGAGATAACATTTGAAATGTAAATAAATAAGATATCCAATAAAAATAAAATGACAACAACCCCCAAACAAAATAAAACAAACTAAAAAAATAAATAAATAAATAAATAAATAAATAAATAAATAAAAAATAATTACAATATTGATCCTATGCCAATATATGCTGGAAGTATGTGAATTGATTTTTCATTTTGATTTTACAGATGATTACACATAAGAGATTGTATGAGTCTCAGAAGAGACTTTGGATTTTAAAGCAAGTTTTAAGATTGTTAAAGACTTTGGAAACTTTTGAAGTTGGACTAAAGGCATTAATATTATGATACGACTACAAGTCTGTGGGGGCCAGAAAGCGTGATGTGATAATTTGAATAAAAATGGCCCTCATTGGCCCATAGCATATGGCACATTAAGAAGTGTTGTCTTGTTGGAGAAGATGCAGCCTTGTTGGAAGAAGTGTTATCACTGGGGCCAGGCTTTGAGGTTTCAGATGCTCAAGTCAGACCCAGTGTATTTCATTTTCTTCCTGTAGCCCACCATTCCTGATTTAGGCCTTTCAGTGTCTTCTTCAGTGCCATTTGTACCTGCATGCTGCCATGACAATGATGGACTAAAGGTCTAAACCTATAAGCTAGTCCCAATTAAACGTTTCCCTTATAAAAGTTGCCACGATCATGGTGTGTCTTCATAGCAATAGAAACTCTCACTAAGATTCATATCAATTAATTATAATTGGCAGTGAAAATAATTCTATGATAAAAATAAATTTAAGCAATATCTGTCCATCAGTCCAACTTTACATAAGGCCATAGAATGAAAACTTTACTCTGTAAAGAAATTTACACCTAAGAGGACATAAAGAATTAATAATAATAAATAGAAGAGCAATTCTAATATTGGGGAAAAACTCACACAACGACAACTGAATAATAGGAACAGATACACATTGCTTATTCTAATCAATAGCCCTCAATGTTAATGGTCTCAATTGCCCAAATTAAAAAATAGATGATCAAATTTGATTAGAAGAACAAGATTTATTTTTTATTGCATTAAAAGAAAACACCTCACTAAAAAGATGGAAAAATGTTTTCCAAGAAAATATACTCAACAAACAAGGAAAGACAGCTATTTGACTAGCTGACAAAATTGACTTCAAGCTCAAGCTAATCAGAAGAAATAGGTAAGGACGCAACAAACTCATAGAAAAGAAATTCCACCAAGAAGATTTTATAATTCTAAATGTTTATGCAACAAACACACGGGTACTTACTTCATAAATAAACATGACTACAACAAAAATCACACGTTGGCCATAAGTCAGTGGTAGCAGATGACTTCCATACCTCCATCTTATGAATTGATAAATAAAGATAAAAACATAACAGAGAAAGAACGTCTAAAGTTAAATAACGTCATGAGTCAGATGGATCTCACAGACATCTACAGAGCTTTCTGTCTCAGTACTAAAGGGTATGTCTTCTCAGCAGATGGTATGAGTTCTTCAAAATGGACTATATATTAGGATTCAAAGAAAGTCAACAGATACAGAAATTGAAATAACACTGAGTCCCATCTGAGCACAGGTTATTGAGGCTGGATGCCAACAACAATAGAAATAGTAGAAAATACATAAACTCATGGAAGATGAACAACTTCAATATCTAAAACAACATTCTTAACACTATATCACTCAATTTTCTGCTTCTTTAAAATCTTTAATTGTACTTATCATAAGCTGAACTTTTGTATTTTTTTATTACTTCTTTCAACAAAATGTAAACAATTAAAGAATAATGACTATATTCAGAACTTTTAGAACGGCGCCTATACAGCAGTAGGTACACAGTACATACTCAGTGGATAAATGATTCTTATCTTGTGAGGTGTTATGGGCCTCTTCAGATTAAAATGACTTACTTTGGAATTATTCCTAGTTTAACAAAATATCAGAAATTTCAGCAGCACTGGGGTGACCAAGACTTTAACTGTGATAAAAACAGTCATTAGTTGATATGTCTGGATGACCATGGCAGCTGGAGATGCGCCACAACCTTGGGTGGAGAGACCACCAAAGATGTCAACACTCGTTTTAATATAGACTCCAAATGGTAAGTCAGTGTTTACTTTGAATTTGAAATTTTCAAGAGAGATCAAGTTGCTTCTTGACTATACACTGAGCACAAGTCCTCCTTGAAATCATTTTTCTTATTTCATAAACTAGTTTTTCTCATGTCATTGAGTCTGAACAGTGACATTTCACCTCATCAGCTATGGCATTTTAATGTTTGCTGCTATAGCATGTAAAAACTCCATGAGGTAGACAAGTAGGATAAAGCATTGCGATTCTAATTGGGCTGATTTATTTCCACATGGCTTCCACTCAGAAGAGGCAATTTGGAAAAAAAAAAAAAAAGAAAAAGAAAGAAAAAAGAAAATGGGTGTGCTGCTCTTGAATTTAGTTCAGATTATCCTACCTTAGTTTGTCAAATGTAAAGATACACTATTCAAGAACACCTCAATGACATTCCACCTAATAAGTAAAATTTGTTCAATTAAGGCAAACTCTTGGAAAACTGTCTGCCTCAGCTGCTTCTTACCCAAATTAAGATGGCTAACAGGGCACGTTTTCTTGTAGTACTTCACAGGGACAGCTGACTCTCTGGGCGGCATTATTTAACCACTGGCCATTATTTGTTCATGTTGTTATAAATTTGGATGATTTGCCTCTGAACCGAAGGGCACTCTGAAGTAATCTTAGAAAGAAAGGCTCACTCCTTTTGTGTAAGAATTAGTCTACTTAACAGCTTGATTCCATATGATCTCTGTGACATTTTTCACTCTGTAGGTTTACTAAATAGGTTCTTGTAGAAACAGCCATAGAAGGAAGAAATGTGGCATTAGCTCTTTCTGAAGCAGCAGCTGCTAAGAAAGTGAGGGAATTAACGCCAACAGTCAGACTTGCTGATGCTTCGACAGGAAGTCAATGATACACTTGAAGCTGTCTGCAACAATGCTATTATTTTTGCTTCACTTAGAATTAAAGCACTGGAAGATGAGATAAAGCTGAATGATATACTACTTATTCCCCTTGAGGACCACGGGAAGACATAACACAAACAAAAGTGACAAGAAATCTAAAGGTAATCAATAGTGGGACAATTAGTTCAGTGGCTTAGATAGCAGTAGTCACAAGACTATTTTTGAGCATTTTGACAAACACTTGAATAGATCCTCTCTGAATGAAAATTGAGTAAAAGTACATCATCATAAAGTGATTTACAATACATGGCAGAATCAAATACTTGCTGTTTGTATTCATATATGCCTATTTTAGAGTACGGGAATACTGTGTATATTTAAATCAGTTGTAAGCTGTGCTTAAATCACGATGGATTCAATGCTTTTTGATAGCATAGTAATTATCATCCTAGGAAAATGAACTAAATGGATTTTTGAAATGATTTTAGGCAGTATGCTTTAAAAGGAGGAAATAAGAGCTATAGATCGCAAGTGGAAGTCACTGGGGGCTCAATTACTGAAAATCACACATTATTTTTTTTCTACTTTGAGAATTCCTGTCCTCCTGCAGACCTGGGGAATCTGTTCTGTTGCATATCAGTGCCAGAGCTTGTCTCAGATCTATTTGATACTCTTGTTATCAGAGATCATGAACTTGACAACAGAGCTCTCTTTGCTCATGTGTGAACAATCCAATTATTTTTAAGTCTTCCTGACAAAAGCATTTTCTGGAGTCGTAAGTCAGTAACCAATTGTGTACTGCCCTCCCATGTTAGAATAATTGTTGGGAGCCCACTCCTAGAAGAAAGTGGTTATCATCTTTGCAGTTATCTCAGGCCATATACCCTGACAAGAGAATTGTTTTCAACAGCCCACAACAGCTGAGCTCACTCTGATAAACATCTTGTTTTTCTCACATATCTTGTTTTGCTATAGTGTCCCTCAGCTGCAAGGCGCACGTGGTATCCACGCTGCAAGGCACATGACATAGTGCCTTCAGCTGTGTTCCCCTGCTTGTCCACGAGGACAAGGCACGTGGTAAAGCGTATAAATACCCAAGATTTCCTTTCAACAAAGAGAGACTTGATCAGACCCTCTGTCTTGTCTCCATTCTTTGTATCTCTTGTCCCTCCATCCCCACTGTCTCTCTTGCTAGACCCAGACCTGCAGACAGGAGCAGCAGCTTGGGCCGGGAAATAGTGGCCCCTAAATGTGGGGAGGAAGGGCTGTTACATAGTGGCACCTCAATGTTGGAGCTCCAGTAAGCGGGATACAGTGAAGGACACCACGGGAATTGGAAGCATGCATCCTCACTCCTGCTCTGGAGAACCTGTTGTTTGACGGAATGGACTGGGAAAAATAATTTTTAAAAAAGTCTTTCATTATTCTTTTTTTATATTTAAGACAATTTTATTTGAAGAAATGTCCATATTTAGAACTTGTATGCTTAATCTTTTCCAAAACATTGAATTTAATGTATTTTATGCTTTCCACTGAAAAAATAAGATATTTTTGTTTTTAGTAATTGAAATTCTTCTCAACTCTATGAAAGATATTAATATTTTTATAGATTATCTTTTGTCTATAGCTTTGAGTAAAAACTTACTTTCTGCCTCCTGTTTTAAAAGCCCATGAAATTTTATTCACTATATTTCAGATCTTATTTTATTTTGAGTTATCTTCTGTTTTTGCACTCAACCAGTCTAAATAAATACAATAATGACAAAGAAAATATACTTAAATTAGGAACAGAAATATATTTAAACTTTAGAAATATATATTTGTAAACTCATAGAGAAATGAGACAAAGGAGAGTTTTTGTTTTTTGCAAATTTAGTATCAGTCTCAAGGACTTAAACCATATAGGACAAATAGAGTCTCACTGATGTATGTCCCGATCCAGAAAGAACAACTTTCTAAGACCAAAAGGAAGTGTACCAGTGTTGGTTTGGAATGAAGGTCACTGGTCACAGAAGCTCACAACAGTATTATCTGTATTATGTGTGTATTATGTGTGTGTGTAGAAACAAATACAGTGGATTATCAGAAATGTTACAAATCTAAGGAAATTTTTCTCAAAAGCTATGTCATAGGATACATACAAGAAGAGTGGGGCACATTGGATGTGCAGGAATCGCTGGTGATAAGGAGTCCTGTAGACATGGTCAGTGAGCACATCCCCTTCATGTTCCCCTGGTTATTTTAATTGGAGTTTGATATAAGTGACTTTTATGTTAATTATTTTACATTTTCATAGAAATCATTTAATTAAATAAACTACAAGGAAGAAGGATGATCAAATATGTAGTTTGACTCAATGCTGTTCTATTTATTTTCTTACAAATACTTGCAGGTGAGTCATATTCATTTCTCCCATTCTCATTCCTTTCTTTTTATAGCTCCCAACTAATTACATGAACATTTTATGTGCATTTAACCAGTTACTCATGGGCTTAGTGTCCAGCTAATATATGGACAGCTATATGCAAATATATAATATTATTAGTCCTTTGATGATTTCATAGAATGTTTTGTTCATATTCAGACATCTCCCTCTCTTCCCAGATTCACTACCATTCCTAACCCAACCAAATTTCGGTCTTCCCCTCCCCCTCCCGCATATTTTTAAAGCCATTCAATCAACTGATGCTGCCACTTGATGTCTTGCCTACCACTTGAGGTCAATCCATCAGGCTTAGGACAGAAGACTCGGTGGTCTACTATTGCTAATGCCTCTAGATTACATTTCATTATAGTTGAATCCCAATTACAGTCTTGTTATATAATTAATTTTACTTTATGCAGAAGCATGACTGTTGTTATATATATCTGAGTGTAAGTGAAATTTAACTAAAAATGTATATCTTCTCAATTTTTGCTTTGTTTTCTTTAGTCATGTCAGAGGTCTTATGCTGATATCTTAGATTTTTATGTATTATGAAGAATGCTTACACTGTAAAAGATTACCATAAATTTCTGTGGTCATGAATTTTGCTTTAAATTACTGTTTTTTGATTCCTATATTTGATAATGAAAATGAAAAAGAAAACACTTGTGAAATTCTCTGATACTGCCTTCCTTCATAACTAAATATATCATTTGAGATTCCTTACTTACCATGGGGAGAAGCCTACAGTACAGTATTTTATTAAAGTTTAGAATTCACCAGTTCAATAACTTTGAGTTGACTCAATTTCTCTAATATTATTTATGTATTTTAGCTTGAAATATTTTGCAATTTAGTTGTAGAGATTTTTTTTTTAAAAAATTGTAACATTTGGATTGAATTTAGTGAAGTGTATGATTGAACTTTTAGTTATGATAGTCAATAAATCCTACAGATTTTTATTTGTATAACATATTGATTTGTATTTTAGGAAATCTTGAATTATCTTATGCTACATACAAGTAAAAACACAGAAACATTTATATTCAGTTTTCAAAAGTCTTTTCTAATATGATTCAGTACAGATACCTATTAGAAAAGATAACCTGCATGATTTGCCCAAACTTAACCTGTCTGCACCTTATCATCAGATGATGTGCTATATACTAAGTGAAACAAACTGCTCTTTTATAAGTAAAACACAAAATTAAGACCCACACAGTTCAAAAGTTCTATTTCCAAGGTCTGGAGTACTTTAGTGTTACAACAAATTTGCTAGTTTATTTCACTTTTCTTTTTTGAAACTGATGCTGAGGGACCATGGAAAAGGCTCAATCAGTAAAATAGTTAATAAACCTGTATGTGATGCCTAGATGGTGGAAGAAGATAATGAAGTGTAATCACTGTTTCTCTGGTACCACACTGGTGCCATAACACTTCTGCGCTACCCCTCCCCTCAAATAAGAAAGTAGGTAAATTTTATTACCTACTTCTATGTAGGTGGATTATTTTAAATAAACTCTTCAGGAATGTTGATTTCCTATGTATTAAGTAATCTCCTTCAAATGTTAGAGACAGTCAAACAAACATTCAGCTTTAAGAGTTGATTATAACGTTTTCATGGCATCAATGCCTGTCAGTTAGTATGGGTATGAAATGGGCTGCATATGGGAGACTGTTGCCCACTTTTAACTGTCTGGGTAAGCTGGAGTTGAGGAGAAGAAATTAACTCCCACTCGAAAAGTCCTGAGATTAATAACCAATACATAAAAATATAAACGATGGAGCTGATACCACACTGACATTTATTTTGATCCAAGTTTGGTTTCAAATGTTCTCATATTTCTTAATAAATATGAAATATGTAAATTATGTCAAATATGTCAACATCAAATATATCAGATATATCAAATCTTAAGTCATTCTGGGTCTTGGAAGTTTATATATGGTACTAAGGATAGGAAGAATGAGAAAATTTATAGAATTTGTGACTAATACACACATATGTACTTACTTTATATTTTAGCAATATATGTCATTTAAAATGTTCATTATAAATTTTGGCTTATATTTTAATTTATCACAAGAAAAACATGTATTTTGAAAATGACAGTCCATGTTAAGTTATTAATCTGTCTGACTGCTTGACTGTTCATCTTCCTGCCAGTTCATGAGAATGCATGGTTTATATAAACAATCTAAGTAGGCTTAGAATTATGTGTATAATACTTTGAGACTCACCATATTTTCTTCCATATCTATCTTGAAATAGTTCCAGGAGAAAATGAGAATATCATCTTTTTTGTTTGGGGAGATTTTGGTGTATGTGGGGAGTGCACAAGTGTCTAATTGTGCATTTAGAGTCCATTGGTTAACCTTGATGTCATTCCACAATCTCTGATCACTTTCTTTTATGAGATGGGGTCTCTTATGCGCCAGGCCCAAGGTTCACCAATAAGACAATGCTGACTAGATAACAATCCGTTGAGATCTGCCTATCTCTTTTTCCCCAGCAAGGGATCTACAAGCATGAGCCAGCACACAGGCTGTTTTTAAAACCGGATTTAGAAATTGAACTCGGGTTCTCAAGGCCATTTGACTAATCTATCTATCCCCCTTAAATACATGACTTTTAGTTATCTAGTTAGTTACCTATCTAAAAAATACCTGAGTGAACCATCACTGACCTTTCTTTTCTAGAAGAATGCAATGAAGTTATCAAAACTATGGCACACCAAATGACGATAGGTCATCCCTAGGAGCCATTGGTTACTAAAGAATAATCCAGTTCCATGTGTAGATTGCTGCCTAAGAATTTTTCATCAGGGAAGCCACAGCAGCTCCCCAAAACATGTCACTCCTCTTGGCTTCTTATCAGAACTAGATAATATGATGCTATTAATGCTGAAGACACTGCCAACCTTGTGCACATGACATGAAGAAATCAAATAAGAACTGAACTAGAAGCAGAATGCTTTGATAACATTGAAGTCAGAAAGTATCCAGATGGACCTTGTAGGTGGAGTTATTTTAACCTACCTATTATAGGCCCTGAAGCAGATTTGATTTGTGATTAAAGGAAGAATTCCAGCAATTGTTTCTGTAATTAATCTGCCAAGGAAATACCGTATTTTAGCCTCCTTCCCACATTAGTGCCTTAACTGAACTCTGACTTCAGATATTGCTTTCATCCATGTTAATAGGTATAGAACAATGTAGATGTTAAGAAAAGAAAACTAGAAAATCAATACCAATGTGTTTTAAAGGTTATAGATTAGTCAAGTTAAGTCAAGCATCATTGCCTTCAATTTTTGCTCAGATAACTGTAGGAAATCCAGATGATTTGTCTTGCTAGTTCTTATGTCAGTTTGTGGCAGATAGCACAGTGAGGATTCTAGCTCACTCACTATGACCACAACAAAATAGGCCTTCATTAACACTAAAGGTTGAAATGCCACTGCTGACACCATGCCATCTTGCTAACCACAATTGTGAAGGCAGTGTATACAAATTTGGTGGAATTATAATTCAGTACATTGTATAATAGATATTACGTGGTAATAACTTCTAGCTCAACATTCTCCACTATTTCAATGACTAGCACAATGAAATTTAAGGAATAATTAAAATAAATGCTGAATTCTATCAACCACTTATTAAAATTATAACACATTATCTCCACAGCTATGATAAATACTAAATATAAATACATGCTCAGTATAACCTACAAAAATATACTGGAATTAAAAGATAAAATTTTACTTTCCGTTGAGTCTGTGGTCTTTGATATTGTGGATATGTTTCCTTTTTAAGACTCATTTCTGTAAAAGCCATTTTATAATTGATATTAACCCATGATCATTGGAAAACTTTATGTGATGGCTTTCTTTGTGACCCATGCCAATGTAAAATGTTTAATGTGGTTGATTATATTTCAATAAAGGCAAGTATTCAGACAACTCAATGAGAGCAATACTTTAGGAAATAAAGAGTAGAGGGAGAACATTTGATACATCTATTTCTAAATCAAACATCCTTACAGTATTTCAAAACTAAAATCTTACTTCCTCTCTCAGTAAAGTACATGAGACTCAAAGACTATAAAGGAAGAAAGAAGTAGAACTTAAAATGTATTTCAAAGTTTGTTACCTTTACAATAACGCCAAATGAAGTAAAAGAAGACAAGAATAGCAGCTATTTTTGACATAAATGGGTAACTCTGTTTTAAAAGCCCTACTATAAGGCCATGCCTGCAGAATAGATCACTTTTGACAGTCTTGAATGCTTCCTGGGCTTAAATATTTTATGCCTCCCTATTTGTTAATGCTTACTGTCAAATAAAAGGATAGAGTAGAATGGCTGAAGATCTAAGTAGTCAGACATAGATTTACCAGACTAGGGACAGTACCTGGCTTGTAAAACAAACAAACAAAAAAACCAAACCAAACCAAACAAAAAAAACCCACATAAACAAAAACAAAAATATCTTATTTTCATTCAGCATTTGTAAACCCAAGGACGTATAATTTGGGAGACATTCTCAGAAGAATGTATCACATTGGAGTACTGTTTTATTTTATACCCCATAGAAGCTGTCTGATCATCAATGTGGTAAGCATGCTGAGACTTCTGGTGTACTTGAACTCGTCAGTTTCTCTCTAACATCACATTGCAAACATCTTTGCATAATCGATTTTAGTTACCAACACAGTACTGTGTGGAAAAAAGGAGATAGACATGCTGCAGCATGAGGATTCTAAAGGAAAATTTCTCTTTCAACAATACCAGAAAACAGAATGTAAGCTAACCTAAATCTGTGATCTCAGTATCAACACCATTTATCCAATAAACTGGAAGACAGAAACAAATGGAAGCTGAGAATTTTTTGTGCATCTAAAACCACTACAACACATAAGCCTTATCATCTACATTTGATCTAGACTTAAATCCCTTGACTCTACAGAGTGTTCCAAGATACCTAACAGCAATAGTCTTCAATATACTACCACACTGGTTTTAAGGTGCTAACTTTGCACAATTTTTCTAAAGGATAAGTTTCAAAAGCAAACTTAAAAACATTCAAGTCTAAGACAGTAATGGGAGAAAACAACAAGAAGACCTTATGTGTAAACTATCACAGTGACATAAAAGACAGCAAGCAAATAGAAGGCTGTCTTAGTCAGTCTATTGCTAGGCAGAGACACCATACCCAGTACGACTCTTATTTTACAAAGAACAGATTTAATTGGAGGCTGGATTACAGTTTCCTAGGGTTAGTCCATGATCATCATAGCAGGAAGCAGACAGGCATAGCATTGGAGCAGTATCTCAGAGCTTTTACATAATGATCTTCAGGTAACATAAAGACAAGGAAAGAAACATTGGGCCAGGCTTGGGCTTTTGAAACCTCAAAGTCTATCCCAGTGGATGATCTCTCATAATGCCACATCTATTTCCACAAGGCCACACTTTCTAATCCTTCGCAAACAGTTATACTATCTGAGGACCAAAAAATTCAAACTTATGAGCCCATGGGGATCATTCTCATTCAAACTACCTTCTCTCTGTTTTTTTTTTTTCTTATATATTTTTTTACACTTTCTAAACTAAAATGCACTTATATGTGATTATTATTTTTATAATTGTACACATAAACATTATTATGTCTCTTTAATCTGTTATATTCTGTTATCTGAAATCACTAAAATATATAATTTTAATATAAAATTTGATATTTCCTCCCATGCCAGACTTAGAGGTAAGCTATTAATTTTTATCTCCTTTTGAAAATATCTTCCTCCACAGAAATGCCAATGTATTTTTATATGTTTGTTCTCTCCCAAGGCCCACTGGGGTTGTTAAAGTCAATGGCAAGTGGATCATGTGGCAAATGGATCATGTTGCTTTTCTAATATGTTAAACTTCAGTTCTGAAACTAATTTCATCCAAACACAAAAGCAAACATTATTGATATTTAGTAATTATTTTACTAGCCTCATGAAACTTTCCATGAGGCTGCAACACTATGCAACACCTGACTAGTGTCTAATACTATAGATACTATACATTCCTCATGGCATGATGAAAACAGATCACAGCAATCTCTCTCTAAGGTCCTGCTCTCTGCTTCCTATTTGATCAAGATATGAACAAGCTGTCAGCTTGCATTAAAAAGAACAAAGCTCTTCTAGACTCTCTAGTCATAGTGTATTCTTTCACCCCTCTTCCTGATATGCTCTGAAGTATGAGCCAAAAATAATCCTCTTCTCTTGAAGTTTCTTCAGCCAGGTATTTCATAGTGGTTAGCAGAGAAGTAATAAAGACACTGCTGATGCTCAGAAAGTAAAGATTACTTATCTTGGAAGTAATTGGGAATGCTGCAATTATAACACTATTTCTAATTCCTATAATCATAGGTTATTTTTGTTTTTGTTTTTGTAGTATATCAAAAGTAGTTTTCTGTTCGTCTGTCTTTCATTTTTCTTTGTGTCTGTTAAAATAGGTACTGTAAAGAGACTAAATACTATGGATTCTGAGGTCAAATGGACAAGTGATTTCTACTCATCCACTTAAAAGATCCTGACCTTTAATAATTTGCTTTATCTACCCTACCCCTTATATCCAAATCAGAACTAATTGTATCCATCTCCAACTTTTTAAAGCTTAGGGGTACAGTAAGTGCTTGAATACTTGTGGTTCTCTTGAGATTTGGTTTGTTGGTAGTGCCCAGTATTTCAAGTGAAATCATTCTGATTTAAATGTATCTTTGCATAGAGATATGTCTTATTATATATACAATATTTGAGCTGGTGAGTCTTTAACTTTTGGGGGAATTGATAATCTGGGAAGATCATTGGACTGGGGTGAACTGTCTTCCAAGAATTAGTAACATAGACATGCCACTGTATAGCTATGTGCAGATGAGCCAGTGTACAGCTATGTCATTGATTCATATTTGGGCCTTCAAATCTACTTTACTTTCTTCACTTTTCATTTGTGACAAATTATCTTCATATATGTGTGGCACAGGGTTATTTCTGTGGTTTTAACTTTTTAAGTATGATTTAGAAATTGAAAGCCTATTACATGTTTGCATAGATACTTATGTGAATACCTATGCATATGCTTGAGACATATATGTGTTTTTATGTACAATGTGTATATATCAAGCATATGAATACTCTTATAAAAAGTGCATTCACTACTTAATTTCTTAAAGTGGGATCTGAGCATATACAAAGTTAGGGGAACATTTATACATGTACATTGTTTTCTTTTATCAATAAATTTTCAAGAATTCACAGGAAAATTTATTTCACAAGGAATATTTTGAGTATTAGGTTGAACATCCCCTAGGCAAAGTATAAAATGAAGCTAATAATACTGTGTGTGTATCTAATGACCACAGGATTAACAATAGAGCAGTCACGTAAGCCAGATTGCTAGAATGAAATAATGTGGAGATTACCTGCTAGTATGTGAAACTGAGCAGAAAACAGAGTGTCATTGTCTTTTTAAGATACCAGAAACACGTTAGTTATAAATACTGCATATCTTATGAGTGCTTTGGTTTGGATACACATTGTCGCCTGGAGGCTTATGTCTTAAATGAAACCTTTATCCTCAAAGCTATATTGAGAGGTGTAGCTTTGGAGAAAGCAATCAGATCAAAGTGCTATGATTTAATCATTAATTAGTGGATTCACAGTCAAAATCTAATGACTTTAATGGGATGTAGTGGAAACTAGGACTTAGAGCCTAGATGATGCAAATAGGTCACTCAGCGATACACTCTTAAAGGGTATACATCTTCCATGTCCTTTCTATTGCCCCTCTTCTCTCCTACTCTCTATACTACTCTACTCCTTTACTTTTTTCTTTTCTTATTTTCATTCCCTCTCTTTCATAATCGTTGACCATTCTAAAAGTATGAAGAAACATTTTCAACTTTTAAGTTATTATTTCTTGCATATCTTCACAGTAGCAATAATCACTAATATACTGTGTTTGCTTCTCCTATTTCAACTGTCCATGGAAAGATTTAGTAAATAGACTTACTCATCTTTCCTGGCATACTGAAGGATATACATTGTACGGTTTTATGTATGTGAGGTCCCTTACAATGTAAAATTCATAGACACTGTAATGGTGACAAACAGGGCTGGTAGAGGAAGGGATGAAGTATTCCTGGGTACAGTGTTTTACTCTGAGATGAAAAAGTTCCAGTTATAGACAAAAAGTATGATTAAATAATAATGTAAATGAATATATTTAACATCATGAAATTTACATTAAAATTATATTGATGGCAAATATTGTATATATTTTGTCACAACAAAAATTATGTGCTTATCATGAACTTTAAAAGATTTGTAATTGATTTGAACATATACTAGAATTATTGATTTTAGCTCTTCTCATTGATAGCAGTAAATAACAACATGGGCAACCATATTGAGTCCATTCATCAAGCAGACTACCTCTGCCTCCAGCATTGCACAGATACCTGTGATTAGAAGCCTTGGCTCTCTCCTGTGTGTGATTATGATAATCTAGGAAAGCGCCAGAAACATTTCACATAAATTTAATCAACAGAACTTCCAACCACAGAAAGAGTTTCTAACTTTCATTTAAGCTTATGGTTCTATTCTAAAATTAGCAAAGCGAATGTATGGGGATTTTGGCTGTGGCCACAACAGGAAATGTTTTGGGATATTTAACTGTTAGTGACCCTAAGAAATTAGCAGTTGCTTTTGCCTTGAGTTGCCAGTCTGAACTGTAGCCACAAAAAAATCTTATGTTCACATATTTACATGATTTTCTACTCTGTGATTTTCAGGGTATACTTATCAAGCACAATTTGTATGTGTGTGTGTGTGTGTCCCAAGTATTATAAAATATCTTATCAAGAGATCTCAATGTAAGTGGTAGCCCACTGAGGTCCCAGGGATCAAGGGTAGATGAAACTGGTGATCTTTCTATGGGGTCATCCTCCTCTTCAGCTTCTTCAGTCTTTCTCCTAATTCAATAAGGGTCCCTAACCTCAGTCCAATGGTTGGTTGTAAGTATCTGCATCTGTCTCAGTCATTTGCTGAAAAAGCCTCTCAGAGGACAGACATGCTTGGCTCCTGTCTGCAAGCACAACATGGCATTAGTACCTGCCCATGGGATGGATCAAAAATCAGGCTGGTCACTGGATGGTCTTTCCTTCAGACTCTGCTACATATTTTCCTTGCATTTCTTTTAGGCAGGAACAATTCTGGGTCAAAAATTTTGAAAGTAAGTGGGAGGCCCATCTCTCCACTGGGGGCCTTGTCTATCTATTGGAGGTGGTTTCTTCAGGTTGTATCTCCCCACTGTTGGGCACTTTAGCTGTTTTGCTTTTTGTTGTTTTTTTTTTTTTTTGTCATGTTTTCTAATTCGAGGTCATCTTCACTCCTCTGTGTAATTATAATACAAGAAATATGGCAGAATCACTGCTAGTGTGCACTTGAGAACCAGACTGTTTAGATTAAAATTGTAGTCATAGCATAGCCTCTATAAACTTACACAACTTACTGAACCTCATGAAGACTAAACTTCCTTATAAGACAAGTGAGTATAATAACAGCTTTACTTCGAAGGGCATGTGTACAATTCTTAGGCTCATATTAAGTGTATTAGAAAGAGGCAAGTATTATGAATTATCTTTACAAATATAATTTCTTCTACTCTGGGCTCTCAGTTTTTATGAGGTGTAAGAACTCTTCCAAACAACCCAATTAACATAATTGCTTTTCATGTTCCCCTGATTTGATTTACCTGTACATGTTTACTGAGATGAATGCATCTATATTTATTTCTTGTTAGTGGTAGTGGTGCTACAATGCTTAGGTTCCAATTCTAGCTTCTTCAATGGCTTAACCGTTTTAATGTGAGTGACTATCTTAGCCTGGTAATGTAAGATGCCCTAATGAGTAAGGTGGGAATGTAGTTGAAGCCTATGTAGAAATGTCTAATAAAACAATTAATTCAATTAGTACATTATGACAAAACATCCCCCTGAGTTCCAAACTATAATATTTAGAACAAAACAAAAAAAACCTCTTCATGTAGAAAGGAGAAATAGAAAACACAGAAAACAATTCTGATGAATGTAAGTAATGTCATCAAGGACCAAAGGGAAAACAGGAATAACATGAGTTACAATTAAATAATATTTGAAAGAACTTACTATGTCAAGTATGAAAATGTAACGGTTAAATGATGACTTGATTTTATAGATTGTAGCTTAAGTTGAATGC
Source organism: Mastomys natalensis (assembly GCA_021653895.1). Classification (NCBI taxonomy): domain Eukaryota; kingdom Metazoa; phylum Chordata; class Mammalia; order Rodentia; family Muridae; genus Mastomys; species Mastomys natalensis. The sequence continues at coordinate 744,535 of JAJTUV010000256.1, read as the reverse complement.
AATAGAAATAGTCAGATATTCTGGAAAACTGCTTGAAGACAGACAATAAAAAACAGAGTGACAAGACAGCCTTCAGAGGTGAGAAAATACTGGCAAAGTTTTCATCTAACAAAGTACTGTGGGACTGCATAAGGGTATCCTGGTTCTTGACTGGGCATGGGCCCAGAACCCCGAGACTCCAAGGGAGAAACAGCATGAGTTCGGCCAAGTCCCCAGAACCCAGGGTCCTGACAAGCAGTCTAATCTCCATGGACCTACTTTGTTCAGTCATGTAGGCCATTACAGCCCCTCCCAAAGTGCACAGGTAGAGGGTGTGACTGCAAGCCTCAGGCCCTAGAGATTTACATACTAATTAAGGTCAGAGGGCGGAGTCAATTAAACCGCCCCCAGAACCTCCCCCTTTCTCCCTCCCTTCCTTACTCAGGTCTGCCCTGAGTTTGGGGGGTACATCCAGATCCATCCACCATTCGCCATGACAATAAACCCTTTTGGAACCAAGGACTTCCTCGTATCATTGGGGCCGTTGCCGTCACTGAAGTCTCCAGCCTCCTGGAACCTTAGACTTTCTCCTGGATGTGGGACCCGCTGCATGGAAGTCTCCAGGCAGCCTCCCTGCTGCAGCCCCGTTTACCCACAAAGTACCAATATTCAGAATGCACAAATAATCATAAGAAATTCTAATTGAAAAGAGTGAATTCTTGTATGTAAAACTATAACACTGAAAAGTGTGTTAAGAGAAGACTGGTGATTAAAAAATATCTAAAGCATATATAACCAAATACAATATAAAATAAGAAAACATTAGTCACACCAGATAAAAGATAATGCATATAGGAATTATTTGAAATGTATAAATAATTATACAGTTCTGGAGCTTTGAGCTTTATTATTTCTACTTATAATAATAAAAGATGCAAAATAATTGCCATATTTATTGAGAGACAGCTGTATACATTTCAGTTCCTCTCAAATGATTTCATACTGAAGACTTTGGAGGAGCAACATAGCCATATGCATGACATGGTGAAGAAAAATAAAGAATTTAAATACCTCAGAGTTAGTGGTGCAAATGAAATGGAGATGAGTTATTATCAATAACAATTATGTGGTACTGCATCAGACATGATGGAAAATACAAGCTTTCCTAAGAGATCATCTCAAAACTGTAGAAGCTGGATCTAGGGATGCACAAAGCCCCAAGTTCTGTCCCAGTACGACATAAAATGAAAAACAAACAAACACAAAATCATATCTTTTTAAAAAAGAGAAACCATTAGAGAAGTAATGAAAAGCAAGACATTAAAAAAAATAGAAACAAGACAACCATGATGAGCGCTGACAGCTACCAGAGGGAGCCTTAGAAATGAACCGGGTAGACAAGCAACAACTGGTAAGTGGCACATTTAGGAAGAAATTGACAGGGCAAATATAAAAAGTCACATTAATTGAAATGTCAGGACATTTGGAACAACAATTTGCTGTGAAAATGTATTTTCATATTACTTCATACTTCATAAACCTTGCAAGAAGCAAAGCAGCAATCTGCCTGCCTCTAGTTACCCATGGTCTGATTAATTATGAATATAAGGAGAATAAAATCAGGATCCTTTGTATATTTTCCCTCATAAGTCATTTTCTTATCATTTGCCAACTTTATTGTCCTATCTTCTAAATCTTCTACAATGGATACTAGGTTAGAATAACCTGAAATCACCCAGCACTCCCTGCAATACTAGAACTCTTTTCTACTTGGGCTTTGATATTCACTATCCATTCTCACTCTATCCTCAATCTCCATTTCCATTCTTATTTTGCAGGAATTAATATTCTACTTTCCTGTTTTGAAAAACTTTGGGAGTAAAAACGGACATTTACTTGTCTGTGACTGGCTTATTTCATTTAGCATAATGCCCTGCTATTCTATGCACACAGCAGGATTCATTATTTTTGTACTTGAAAAATACTCCCTAAGGAATATTTGTTCTACACTGCCATCAATGAACATTACAGATTATATACTAAGTTTAAATTTTATCAATGGGAGTTCTTGGTTGTCTTGTTCAACTTCAATATGAAAGTTTTTGCATCATTTTATTATAATTTATTTTGTCATGTTTGGTTGTTATATCTTAGAAGTCCTATGTTTTCTAATGAAAGACAAAAAAGGAGTGGATCCAAAGGGAGAAGGGAGGTGAGGAAGAAAACGGAGGAAAGAAAGAGGGAACTATAATCATAATCTATTGTAATTTATTTTCAATTTTTTTAAAAAAGAGAACTCATGACATTATTTTGCTATTGTAGCTGGTGCTATTCTGAACAGATGAGAATCTTTGATAAACTTTGATGAGCTGGTTTAATATGTAAACTGAATATCAGGGTAGCTGGATCATATACAGATGCTTTTAATTTTCAAAGAATATATACTATTCTCTATAATGTCTATAATCATTTACATTCTCACTGAGCAAATTATAGGGTTATTTTTCCCTCAACATACTCAGATTTGTTAGTTTAAAAAATATTTGATGCCAATTGCCCATTGTCTTGCTTATGTCTCCTATTGTATTGTGGTTCTAGTTTACAATTCCCTGATGACTAGCAATGTTGTATACTCTTTCATACACTTAGAAATTTTTGTTTCTTTTCTTATGCATAATCATTTCAAATAACTTAACTGTTATGCATTTAGTGGTTGTTTTTTATTATTTGTGTATTCTGAATATTCCTATTTTGTTGAATGATGAATTTTAAATTATTTTTTTCATTCCTAAAGTCTGTCTCATTATTATTTAGTTTTGCTGTGTGATGGCGGTTTCTTAGTTCACACAAATTCATTCGTCTATTTTAACAGTTGTTTTCTATGCTTTTGAGGCCATAGAAAACATCACTTATACCGGTGTCACTTTAAACTTTCTTCTAGAAGTTTCATAGCTTTACATCTTAAGGTAGTTGGGCCATTTCTATTTAACATTTGTATACAACGAGAGAAAGGGATCTAGTTTCAGTCTTCTATATGTGGATATCCATCTTCTACAACATCATTTACTAATGTCTCATTTTACACACCAGTTATGGGTGTTCCATGTGACTCCAATGAATAAGTAAATAAATACAAAGAGCATCTATGAATAATAAATTTAGTATACTGATTTCTACCTAAAAATGTTTAACAATACTTACAAAGGAATCTAAAGAAGAAATAAACACTAATAATGAAAGGCCACTATGTCCACGACTTGGAAGAATTAGTATATAATGTCCATCTTAAATAATGTAATTTTCCTATTCAATGAAATTATCATCAAATATCAATGGCTATTATTAAAAAGATAAAAAAAAACATAAGTCACATGGATACAGGAAGGATCCCTAAAAGACAAAACAATATTCAGGTAAGTAGGATAAATCTGGAGTCATCAAGACTACTGGACTCAAGGCCTGCATAATGCTATAGTAATCAAGACACCATAACACTGCCATAAAAGTCAACAGCAATGAGGAAGAATAAATATGTAGTACGTCATATATGTGCATCTACAAGCAGCCAATTTCAGGAAGTCTCTAAAACCAAACAATGAAGAAACAATAAAAAAAAAAAATAAAGAAATGAATGTTAGAGACTATTGAATATTTGGGAATGACTTTTTTAAATTAAAAATTGAATATAGAAATAGGTGTGCCTTTGCGGGGTGATGTGGAATCCTAGTGAAGTGGAAACTTCCTGGACCCTCTGAGGTTAACCTTAATAAGTAGTCCTAGTAATGGAGGATACGGAGCCTGACCTAGCCCAGTGCTCTAACCAAGGTAGGCTCCCAGTGGTGGGTCTGGGATATCAATCCAGTCACAAAATCTAAACCTCACAACCTGTCCTGTATGCAAGATGTGTTACCGCAATGCTAGTTCAGAGCATGGGGGTGGTGGCCAACTAATGACTGGTCTATTCTGAGGCCTATGCCAGGAGAAGGGAGCCCATGCCCTGCACTGCCTAGATGACTAGGATCCAGGAGCTAGATGGCTCAGAGACCTAAAGTATCTGACAATGAATGAATGGATGGATGAATGAATGAATGATGTCAGTGAAATTATTCATAATGATATTTTGGTATTCTCATTGGATCAATGCTAACCCAATCATCACTAGAGAGACTTCCTCCAGCAGCTGATTGGAACAGATACCTACCACCAAACATTAACAGACCTAGGGTGATGCCTGCAGAAAAAAAAGGGAGAAAGGAGTGTAGAAGCTAGGATAGCATGGCCCACAGAATCAAATAAGCAGAGCTCACAGGGGCTCACAGAGACTGAGCAGCAGTGAAAGACCTTGCATGGATCAAACCAGGCCCTGTGCATACATGCCATGGTTCTTTGAACTCCCAATATGGGGTATGGGTGTTGGTGTCTCTGACTCTTCTTGTGGAACCTTTGTCCTCCTACTGGGTAGCCTAGTCTAGCCTTGATATGAAAGTATATACCTAGTTTTATTGCATATTGTTATGTTGTGTTCAGTAATATCACTGGGATGCCTGCTTTTTTCTGCAGAGGAAAGAACAGTGAACCTGGAAGAGAGCGGGGGTTGGTTGGGGGATTAGGAAGAAAGAAGAGAGTGGAAGCTGTGGTTCAGATATATTGTGTAAGAGACAAATACATTTTAAATAAACAAAATAATAGAAAAACATGAGAAATATATTAGGAACATGACAGAGAACAATGTCAGAGTTTTGGTAAAGAAGAAGAGTGATGGCAGCAAACAGCAAAAAATCCATAGTTGAATTTAAGACAGTGATTCTGGTAAGAAGAGGGGGCCTTATTCTTTTCAAATTGACATTTAATTGAATAAAAAGAAAATGATCAGGAAAATAAAATACTATTTGTAAATTATAGCAAATGCAAATTCTTATACAGATTTCCAAATCATAGTCAACATTTATGAACATCTCTTGTGATTTGCAGTCATGAATTGTTCATTATAAATAATTTGCAGAACAAAGCACACAGGACTTGTAAACTCCACTGAGGACTATTGTGCAAATCATTAATCTATCAAATCTAGATAATTATTGGATAACCTCTACAACTGTACCTGGCACTGGTGCTAATCAGATATTGGCTTAAATGCATTTCTTTACCTCAGGTCTAACCTTGGAGGTTAGGAGAGAAACCTACTACCCATAAAACCTAAGCCTAACTCAGCCTCAACTTGTCTCATTTACTTTTCCTCCTCATATTCAGTCTCTAGTTCTTGATCAGCTGCTTCCCCAGAACAAATCTTGAGTTATACACTTCTCTCCACATGCATTATAACACCCAAGTCATCCTCCATCACCTGACACAGAGATTGTGGCAACACCTGGCTATGAGTGTCTCCAGGCCTCCTCCTCATATTCCATCTCAACCCTATCAAGTAGCATCAATTTCTTCAAACAGAAAGTTCATTGAGTGTTTAACCAAGTGGCTACCCCAAATACTGAAAATACAACACCTTGTCATGACCACTCTCATTTCAAACTACATTTTCTCCTTTCCATAACTACACAGATCTTCCTTGTGTTCCCCTGGCATCAAGCTTGTTCTCATTTTAGGGTATACAATCTATTGTCTCAGTCAGGAACATTGTAGGTCTCAGCATAACTGTAACATCCTTAATGGGGCTTTCCCTTTCCACTGAAAATATTCTTTTTTCCACTTCACTGAGGTTTCTGTCATGGCTTGGCTGAATGACAAAACCTGCTATGCCATTAGCATCCAACAAATATCCACTCTCTGTTAGGAAAACTTTCAGCAGTTCAGGATTCTGTGCTTGGCTGCTTCTTAATGATATGAATAAATAACTAATTTTCACAAAAGAAAAGGATCTAGGTAAAAATTTCTTTGCTGGTGGACTTGAGATTGAAATATTGAAGAATTTTGATGAAAAGGAGAAATATCATGATGCATAATGCTGCTAAAATGTGAGTTTTTATTTTTTATTTTTTTAAATTCACTTTACATCTGTTTTGCTGTCCCTGCTCTAGGTGACTTGCCTTACAATTCCTTCCTCAATTCTCCCTCCCTTCCCCTATGAGAGAGTAGATGGCATCCCTTGATATCCTTCCAACCTGGAACATCAAGTCTCTGAAGGGCTAAGTGCTTCTCCCACTGAGGCCAGATGAGACAGTTGAGTTAGGGGAAGTGATTCTACAAACAGGCAACACCTACTCGGATAGCCTACACTCTTGTTGTTTGGAACTGCCATGCAGACAGAGTTGCACATCTGCTACATATGTGTGGGGTACCTCGGTCCAGTCCATCTATGCTGTTTGGTTGGTGGTTCAGTCTATGAAAGTCAATGGAACCTTATTTTAAAGGCTTCGTGGGTGAAACCAATTCTTCTCATATCTGAACAAGGTCAAGGTTTTAAAGAAAATCATATTATAGACATTGTTTATTTGGCTGGAAACTGGGTATTTTTCTTACAAACCCCCTTAGTGTTCCATTCAAGAAGTAATTTCAGGCAGGGATCTAAATTTTAGGCTAGAACAAGGAAATAGGCTTCAGACATGGAAAGGACTTTGGGCTAGGACAAGGAAGTTGGCTCAGATATTTTGATCATCCTGATAGGCCCTTAGAAACAGTGATCGTGGGACTGTTCACAGAACTTTGTTTATTGCCTTGCTTATTCTTTGTCTATTTATGTTTATTGTGTTGCTTGTTCCTTGACTATTTGCATCTATTGTATTGCTAGACCCTCAACCTAGAACTGACCTTAATACTTGCATGTAAATTAAAATGATATGAAAGCAAAAAGGAGGAGGAGGGGTTGGATAGGGGAGTTCTAGGGAGGGGAAATAGGTAAATGGGACAGCATTTGAAATATAAATAAATAAAATATCCAATAAAAAAGAAGGTTATTAAAAGCAAGGCAAATCAATATTATAGATAATGGTGTTTTCCTAATTTAACAGCTACCCTGACATTGGAATGACATGATACAGTAAATTAAACACATCTATTAGAGGAACAAGTCTTGGTTTAAAAAAAAAAGGAAAAAAAAACTGATCACAATGTTTTGGGGGCTCCACAATAGTTATCCATTAAACTCCCCATCCAATTGCAAAAGAGTACACCTTTCCTCATACTAAAATCCACTTCCACACTGATTGAAGAAGCCAAAGCTATAAACTCTACTCATTTTTCCAGCAATTGTTATTCCAGTGAAGTAAGGTGAAAGCTTCCTCGAACCAAGTACTTTCCAGAACTCAATAGCAAGCAAAAGCCTCCTTCTGGTTGACACACCTCATGTTCAGTCGCAATGGCTGTTTTATGCAAATCAATCAAGGAAACTGAGAGAGCATCTTTGACAACATCTGCCTGCAAATGTTCAGCGTACTTGGCATTTGAATCCATGTGGCTAAGTACAAAAGTTAATGACTCTGAATTAGATTGGATGAAGTGTTGAGACTGCCAAGTGTGACATAGAGATCCTTATGGAGGAACAATCCATGTGCTGGACACATTTCTTATTTAGGATGAGTACTGAAGTGCTGAGACACTTCAAGGAAATATCTGCATTAGACAAAATGATGTTTGGATTTGTAATTTGCTTTCTTGCTTCCAGGATCAAACACCTGCTACATATGCTAAAAAGCATGGGTTGGCTTGGATAAAAATTACCCTAACACAAGAACTAGAGCTACATGATGACTATCTTAAGAATTTGTGACATGTGGCACATACCTGACAAATTGTAAACCGTGACTTGTAGGTAACACAGCTTTCTCTGCCTCTGTGGGGAGTATCTTCATTTAGGTTCTTACACTTCTTTATCCATCAGCTGCTCTGGCATGGACTACATATAAAACCATTGCTCACTATTCACACCGGTGATTGTCAATCTGATTTTATTAATATCCTTCAAAGCTACTTAGAAACCCCTGGATAATGCTAAGACCCTTAATGTATTATACTATAAGGTGTTACAAAATTTATCCTACTTAACTCTTCATTCTAAATGTGTACCAGCTCAGCATCCTTGCTAAGGTCTTCACTGGTCTCTTAGAATTTCCTAACACCCCACTGCTCTGGTACCTTTAGAGCATACCTCTGAGAAAGAATAGCAAAGCATACACCAGATACTGGCATTCTGTGATATCTATTACTGACACTGGCCTCTGGAGCAGCTTTAATAAGAGGAAGACAGAATAAAAGGCAGATAGTTTAGTGAATGACCTAAACTGATTATGGGTGACAGGTTGAGTGGTGAGCACAGAGACTTCTAAGTACTGAATCTATTTGCAATAGGGTATGGATAAAAATACCACTTGACTTGTGAACACAGGTGACATTTAATTCTAGTGAAATGCCTTCCCAAAACATAGGTGAAAGAAGAGAAAACAAAAATAATTTTTATTTTGCCTTACAAATAAGGATGGGCTCATTTTCTGTGCGAATAAATGCAAATAAAAATAAAAATGTGAAACTTACAAAAAAAGTAGCTCAAAAGCACAGGACGCTGAGTGAAAGAGGAATGGAGCAGAGAATTTAGGCCACCATGGGGGTATGAAGGAGCAGGCACTGGAGTGCTCTTCACCTGTACATGTTCATGTGGATCATAGTATAATTTAATAAAAGACCATTGGACTAATCCAAAATGGGTTGAATTATAAGTCATACAGATAATTCACATGCACATTATAGACTCCCAGTCTCAGGTAGATTAAACCATGTAGCATCAATCTTTTGCTTCACTTTCCTTGACTGCTTTGGACAGAGGAAGATTTTAGAAATATATTTAGGATTTAATAGAGTTAATAACATCTTTCAACAATTTTCTGAAGGCATTACAAATTCTCCCAAATTACAATAAACACATCCATGGAAAATAGGCCACCTGACATATGAACATCTATTTGCATGTTGCAGTAATGTCCTTTCCTTTTTCATACATAAAACTCTGGCAATCATTTGAGCCATCATGCATTTCAAAGTCCATGAGTTCTATGCATTACTTGAGAAATCCTGAAATATTACCTGAGGAATCCTGCTGTTGCTGGGGGCCCACAGCACTACATTTCACCATCCTTACTGAACAAGAATAAGTAAGAACTTGTCTTTGAGGTATCATTAAATCACTAATAGAATAGACAGGATGGTCTTGGTCTTTCATCAGCCAACAATAAGAAACATCATGTCCACACTGAAAGTAAAGTTGTAAATCAAATATGAACACTGTGCTGTTTTTATGTAGCAGGAATGATGAACATTCGTTTTGAAAAGCAACTCTAGCACCTGCTATTCTTCAATAGGACTCAGGTTCAGTTCTTAGCACCTACATGATGGCCCAGGAGAGTTATCTCTCCAGTTTGGGGTATCGAGTAACCTCATCTGGCCCTCATGGGCACCAGGCACATGGGTGGCATGCATACTCACACACAAAAATACCCTCATATAAATGAGATAAAAAATAAACTCAAAGATTTTCCTTTTTAAACATTTTGTTTTATCTTTGCCTTTACATTCAAGAGAAATTTTATGATGATTGTTAAAGTAATTTTAGATAAGCTAATTTAGCCATTCCCATATTTCTGGTTCAGCAGTCATTCTGAGTGATTTGACAGGCCATTAATAATTTCATCTTTTTTGCATTTTGAGCCTCCCAGAGTCTAAAATAAATCCTTCTCTTTCTCCAGTATTAAACCCTTGAAAATTTAAGAACTGTTAATAGCAATCTAAAATCAGTTCCTCTCTCCCATGAAACTCCTTTGCCTATCAGTCAATGTCACCTGTAGAACAACATGATTAAGAAAAAAAATTATTGAGAAATCTAAAATTATTTATTTGGTATATTTTGTTTAGGTTTATATAAAGTTATTATTTCATATTTTGTCCCACACATAAAAATTAATTCTCCAAAGTGTCTTTTCAGGGATTTAAACTCATTTGATTTGCGTAAGGTCTGGTATTTTCAAGCAAGATAAAATCTGCTAACTGTCAACTCATATATTGTCTTCTCTGTGGCTTGAGACACCACATTACCTCCTAAATGAACTTCTTACTTTATATCATCGACATGAAAAGCTGACTGATGTTTCTAACATTACTATTTTAGGAAACGAGACAACACTTAAAAGCTCTTCATTGAAAGAACAAAGCTGAGGTTGCTAAGGTTTCCGAGATTCTCCATGTTTTAACCTCATCATTTATCATGTACTTAGCAAGCTTCCAAAAGAGGGAATCTGCCAACAGTGCTACTGAGCTATGACACGTATGATGCACAACAATGATCATCGGGGCATGATATCTCTAAACGTGCACATACCAATACCTATCGGTAACCAACAGCTTTGTAATTGGATTTAAGGCCTGCTTAACAGGAAGGAAATCATGGCTAGTACTATAAACCTAGCGAAATACTTAAGCTAGTGAACTCATGAATCTTGAAGGTGAAACTGCAATTGTCTTTTTACTAAACCAGCATAGTAACTCATTACATTCTAAATATTGTCCTTATACTCACAGATATGTATAGTAGCCAACATCCTTCATCAAGGAAACATCTCTTTGCAAAATATGGAGACCATAACAGAGACTCACAACTAATCAAAATACAAAGTTGTGGGTCTAAATTCCAATAGATGTACCTAGACTACAACTCCCACACACGAGGCTGAGGAATCATTGGACAAGAGGAGTAGAAATATTCTAACAGCCAGATGGAACTTGAACAGGCAGTTTGCTGGGAGACTGTGTCTCATAAGAATGTCAGAAAGTGCACACATAGTGTCTCACTAATATGACTGTATAACATGACCAGAACAAGGCCAAGAAAAGTAAACATGCTGACATGAATGGGAAAAAGTTCCAGAGGCCTCAATCATGCACACAAAACTATAAGGAGCTAAGGGATATTATGAGCTAGAGAATCAAGTCTACCCCAAGGAGAAGCAAAGCACTTGGTTATATAATACCAAATTATCAGCCCTAAAACATGTATTAATGAAAAAGAGGCCATGAGGAAAGGGAGGCAAAGAGATCTATGAAACCATTTAGAAGACTGATGGGATGGGGAAGTGATCTAATTATATTATCTGAATCCAGTGCTAATGATATAAAATTCTTATATTGAACAAGATAATGTCCACAGATTCAGGATTAACATTTATTGTCACAAGAAAGAATGTGATGACTTTATTGTGCCCCAGTCAAACTCTCTATTAAATACTGCTAGGTAAATATAAGTTATATCTATAGTTTGGACTTTGCAAAAATTTGGGCTTTATATGAAATTCTCAAATATGAATTCAGTTAAACTCAGCAGCTAGCTAGTGTTCATTCATTTGGCTACCTGGATATTTTTGGAATAATATATATGATTACCTGGATATGTTTAGAATTATATATATATAATATATTCATATAATATATTATATATGAAGTTTTTTAAAGTTTAAAAATATTACTTTAAAAATATTAATAAATTAGTGAAGATGTGGACATACTGTCTTTCATAAACTTGTTTATGGCCCTTTAAAACATACAATACCTTAAAGCAACTAGACAACTCACTACATTATAGGGAATTTTGTTGTTGTTGCTGCTGCTGTTGGTGGTGGTGATCTTTATTAATGTTCATAGAGTGTGGTCTAGATAAAACATCTACATTTAAGTAATAGAAGCCATGTACTCAAGTGTTTACCTATAACTTTATCACACTAAGAAAAAGAGGTAGTAAAATCATACATACTGAAGTGTTATAGTCCATTCACACAAAGGCAGAGTGCATAGAACATAAAATGACTATAGAATATACTTTTTTGGATAAAGATTGCTAACACATTTTTGCTTTATGATATAAAATTTGAAAAGCCACATAGTTGCTTAGATATATAACATAGAAATAAATTAATGTAATAATCAGCATTAAATATTAATACTTGTCAGTAGATGGGTATTTTAGGATATTCAGTATCACTATACTTAATTTCATGGCTTCAGGTCTACTTAATTAAGCTGATTAATTTCATTAGTTTTTATGAACCATTATTCACCAATTCAATCACAGCCCCACATAATAATCTTCTCAGTATACAACTTGGAATAAAGATACAAACAAAAATCTTTGCATTGGATAGAATCATGCTATGACTCTGAAACTGATATTAAGGTGGTAAGGAACCCTTAAACCACTGGAAATCTAGCCCTGAGATGCTGATGGAGAACTCACACTTCATCTGGCTAAAGGTGGTCACACATGTCAGCAAAGCCATTGTAGCATCAAAAAAGTCTAGATTACGTGTCAGAGACATCTAGAAAGCAGAAATACAGAGATAGAACCCATGAAAAGGAGAAGTAGTCTTTTGTATTTTTCCCTGTAATTATATATTTTGGTGTCCTAAATAACCTGGCTTATCTTTAGATAAATCTTCCTTTGGTGAAGTCTGTGATCAGTCCTCCTGAGATCAAGGAAACTAATTATCCTATTTAGCAGGTCTGTTTAGACATAAAAATGCAGAAGCCTTCTATCCAGCCACCCATGGCATCATTGTACTCAGGAATTTCTCCCTGTCTGCTCTGAATCTCATCCCATACTTTTGCGAACCACTTTCCTTGTGTTTCATATTCTCTTTCACAGCTTTTAGAACTGCACAGCAGGATCTTTCACTGATTCAGTGGTTGGCATTCAGTGTTTGAAAAGTGTCATTCTCACCATACATCTCTCATCTGCCATTGTTGGTGCAGCCTATGGAAATCAGGAGTGAGGAGGGTCCTCAAAAATCTAAAAGTATGTCTATCATATTGTCCAGCTACAATACACTTGGGTTCGCATTCCTTACTCTAGAGATACACACTCATCTATGTATATACATGGATTACATCATCATATTTCTTATTTACAATAGCCAGGAATTGGTTGAAGAAACAATGAAAAATGAGGTTTAGACTTCCATCACTCAGGCATAGCAGCAGACTAAATCCGTCTGGTTTCTGAAACTTCGCCCCCGTGCCCTTTCCCAATGTTCATCATAACTGACCTTCTGCTGTTTTGTTCTATGCGTTGCTCTGTGTGTATGGTGGTAGGGGTAGTGCCTTGTTAAATTGCTTATACTGGTCTTGAGCTGGGGACTATACTGGTTCAGCTTTCAGATCTTCCTCAAAAGTGGATCTCCTGCTTCATAGTGAAGAAAGAAACCTCAGGATTTGCTCCCAGATAAAAAAAAAGGGGGGTTATTTTATTTGCATTTCTGCACTGGATCTTGTCTTATTTATCTTCACAAGCTCAGAATTAAGCTCACCCTGACCATAATCTCCAAGAAGACAGATGGTGATCTTCCTTGCTCCCATCTGTGACTGTACAGCCAGCACAACTTTTCAGAAAATAGAGATATTCTAGATGAATGCATGGAAGGTTGGAAATCAAAGCCAGGGACTGATAAAATGGTAAGAAATCCATCTCACATGCCCTGATGAATTTGCTATTTAAAAATTAAAAAATGTTAAAGCCCACAGGAAAAGGAACAGAGATATCAGCCAGAGACCAGAAAGATAACTCAGTGGTTAAGTCTCTGCTCTTTCAGGAGCCCTAAGCTCAGTTCCCAGCACTTACAATTTCAGTTGACTTAACAGCTGTAATGCTAGGACCAGGAAATCATTTGCCTGTTTATGCCTTTGAAGTTACATATATTTACGTGAATATCTCTCTTCCCCACATATACATAGTGAAAATAATAAAACACATTAAAGTATTACTACTAGATGACCTTTGCTTCCTCTTAATTCATTTTATTTAATTGACTAAATTTATTATTGAAGAACTTTGTGGTAAATAGCTACAAATGTGAGACTTGCTTCAATGAGATTCCTCATAATCTGATAAACAAGATAGGAAATCTAGACTTCCATACCTGCTAGATCCTGTTACTATTGTTTTATAGGTTAAAGTAATTTAATAGGATGGTTTGCAATTGAAAGTCCAACATTACTCTACTCATGGCTGGGGGGAGCTCTCATGTGCTTTATAGTGAGTGTCAGATAGAAGAAAAGGGCTCAGATGCAATGATACAGCCAAGCCCCAATCCCATATGGAAGATCTGCTTTGGGATCAACAAGATTGAGCTAGTGTAAATGTATGTTGAATGTTCTGCAAGGCCAGACACCATGTTACAAAGCAGTCTCTTAGACGCAGGTCAAAAACACAAAATGCTCAAAACAAATGTGAAGTATGTATGAGAATGTCAATTCATACAGGCTAAGGGATTTAACTTTGGCTGATCTTCTCTGCCAAAGTGCATTACACTTCAAATAGGTTGTCGTCCATGACAAAACCCCTCAAAAGATCAGAGACAGCAGGGGAAAGATGTAATGTGCAGTCTTATGACAGGCACTGAATACTGAATATCATGCCAATGTACAGCATCTGTGGCAGATTAATTTGATACATAAACCCTTGAGTCACATCGTTATCGGAGTCATCTGAGTCACTAATCTTAATCATTCTGCAGTCTTCTCTGTTAACAAAAAGTCTTAGTCTTCACTGAATTTATTCTGTAGTTTGAAGAGCATTGTTTGACTAGAAAAGAGTGCGTTCTGCTTCTTCAAGTTCCTTCGAGCAGTAAGAGCTCCAATTATTCCTTGGCTGGAAAGGCAACATTCTGTTCTGAGACAAAGTAAAAGTACTTCTGCAGGGATTTATAGTCTCTGATCACATCAAGCCTATGGACACTCATCACAATGATTTCGCTGAAAGAATATCACAGAATATCTTTGTTTTCATGAATGAGTTCAAAGGATGTTTGCATCTTTAAAGAGAAGAAAATTGAAGAGACTATGAAGAAGAATGGACATATTAGTATTTTTAGAGGTTAAAGCATACAGCTAATTATACCTTTTTGTGTTTTATTTATTATATTTCACTAGAAATGATATCTACATGGTTATAACATGGAATGACTACAAATAAGTATAGTAAAATTGAGGAAACATTGTTTCTAGAGCAGGTTATGCTTTTCCTATTATAAGCCCCTCTACAGTCATTCTTAGATAACTTTAACAGAAAATTACGCATTCTGTAAGGAACTTTTATAATCCTTGTTAACATTGGTTGGTAATGAAATATAACAGTAGTAGATCACCAATTTTCAGGTTTCCTTAAAGCATTTTTAAAAAAACCTTTGTTCTTTTAAGATACAAGAAAATTAATGACTGTGGCCATGGTGCTTTTAAATCTCAAGCCTTGCATAAAAACAAATACAATAGCATTATCTATTACCTTGTGCTATACTTTAATTTTTCTATAAAAGAAGACCCTTTATTCAAAATTACAGCTGTTTTCCCACTACTTACTTTCTATATTTAGCATTTCAAACACAGCATTGATAGACTGTGGCTCATAGATCACTGACAATTTAATATAAATTAGTTCTTCCAGAACTCTGGACAAGTAATAATAAGATTGACAGGGAATTATAAATGTGAGAAAACTCACCTAACAAAAAGGAAAAGGTTTTCCAAGTAATGATGATACAAATGAAGGTAAAACATATTTCTAAATTTGTAGGTTTGTACGTGTCATCCTTTCTTTTTCTGCTTAAGTTCCCATTTCTACTCTTTTGCACCCTAGGTGTATGGTGCTTGTTGCCCTTTCAGAGTCTGAGAGAATGCTGCCAAATATTCCCTGTCTGTCTATATGAACTTCCATGCTCAAAGGATGCTTTGTCAGTGGCTCCTTCCAAAGAGAATATGTTCTGGAGCCATACTATTCACAAATCATGTCTGCATAGGAGAGGTGGAGTGTTATTTTTCTGCAATGTGTATTACTTGTCTGGGTTGGTAGTCTGAATCAATTTATCTTTTTCAAATTTTCAATTTAAGCCATTTTAGCCTGAGGTTTTAAAGTACACCCAAAGTATTTGAACACACAAAGTTTTTAATCTTGATTTTGTTTAAAGATATGTTATAGGTAGGTCCACAGAATTGTGACAAGATTGAGACCGTGTACAGTGGTAGAACCACATTGAAAAACATTGTTAATTTTTAAATGTAAGTAAACAAAATAACCAATAAAAGAAGAAAAAAAGAAAAACACTGCTATTGATCCTTGAATGATTAAAAGTAGAATGTAGGACCCAGTGCTGCTACTTCTGGGTATACTATCAAAGAACTTGAAAACAGCTCGTAAAAGTAATTTGTACCCTCATGTTTATAGAAGAATTGTTCCAAATAGTTACAAGGCCAAAACCTCATGGCTCCAGTGACATATACACAGAAGAGCTAAAGGTAGTATGAGGAAGAATAAAATATTATTATCCACTAAAAGGAAAGACATTCAGAAACATTCCATAAAATGAAGGAACCTTGAGGAAATTGGAAAAATGAAACTAGACAGCACCAGAAAATGGAAAAAAAATGATTATACATATAAATCATATAGCTATTAAAATCACAGAAAAATGATTGGTGATTGATTCAGAGATTGGATAAAGGTCAATGGGCAGCTTAATGGGTATGCTCCAATTTTACAAGAGTTATGATAGTGCATGATATGATTGTGTCACAGGCATTAACCTAAAAGAAAAATATCAGATTATACGTATAAAACATACTTCCAGCTGTAAGAATCACAGAAAATAAACAATTGGTGGTTTGTTTTTCAGGGCCTGGGTATAGGGCAATGGGCAGCTTAATGGACGTGGTGTTTTAGTTTCCCCAGAGTCATAAATTCAGTACCAAACTTTTAAAATAGCTAGAATAGGAGCTAAAAGGATGACCCAGTAGACAAAGCATGTACTCACAAGCTTGAAGACTGGAGTCTGGGTGGTCAGCATCTGCATACAAGTTGGGAAAGTGTTACAGTCCACCTATAATCCTTGTTTCTGTCTTATGGATCCTTAGATGAAATTGACTAGGTAGCCTATTGAAATTAAAAACCTTGGTATCAGGGTGGGAATACAGGAATGGGTGGGTGGGTGCAGGAGCACCGTCATAGAGGCAGGGGGAAGGGGATTGGATAGGGGGTTTCCAAAAGAGAGAACTGGAAAGGGGAAAATATTTGAAATGCAAATAAAGAAAATGTCTAAAATAAATAAATAAAAAAAAACCAAAACCCTTGGCATCGTTTATAGATACTTCTTCAGTAAGTGGAACAGAGAAAGATTGAAGAAGACATCTGACATCAACCTCAGACCTCTCTTACATGCACACATGTGTGCACTCATACCTATATACATGTGTACTCACATACCTGTGCAGACAGACAGACAGACACACCCCACATACACACACACACACACACACACACACACACACACACACACACACCATACACAACAAAAATAGCTAAGGTCATAAATTTTAGTTTATATATATTTATAAATATATTTATAAATACATATTAAATGTATATGTTAATTTATTATATATATATAATAAAAATGCAGTTGAAGATTAAAAATGGATGCAGATTATAAAAACACATGACAGCTTAGAAAGACATGCTACAACCAGAGATTCATGAGACCAGAAAACGGGTCCATATCACAGCCTCAGGCTTTGTTCCATCTTTCATACTTTTCAGTTGATCTTGCACAGGCAGAAAGCAAGGCCCTGAGCATCTAAGGAAGGCCAGAAATAGATGGTTTCTAGGGATCTTAAAACAATAGTTTTCAATGACAATATCTACCTTAGGTTTCTAAAAATTATAAAATACTTACAGTCATATTTGATATATTAATAATTTTACATAAAAATTTCCTTAGCAGATTTATCAAGAGCCTGTATTGGGTACAGAGACACACACTCAGACATTATGCAAAGAGTGCATAAGAACCTTTGAGCACTCAGCCCTAAACTGATGTCCCTTCTCTAAGTGTTCAAGAAACCTGTGGTAGAAGAGATGGAAAGAATGTAAGATCCAGAGGGAGTGGAACGAGACAAAACAAGGCCCTCTAAAGAAGCATGATCAAAGCTCACTCGAATTCACAGAGACTGAAAAAGCATGCACTGGGTCCGCATTGGTCTAGACCAGGTTCTTTGAATATATATTATTGCTTTCAGTTTACTTTAAGTGTTCTAACTGACACCTCGTAATTCCAGGAACACATTCTTTCCAACCACATAAAGGGAGCAAAGGGAAAATAAAGTACATTTGTGAAATCATGGCAGATACATAAAGTCCCTCATTAATAAATTGATATGAAGTGCTGAATTACAAGAGAAATGTGTTTTCAAATGGAATATTCCTACTACTTAATTATCTCTATTTCCATGGAAACCGTTACAACTAATGGTGATTTTTCATAAACAAGCCATTGGTTTGAGATGTTATTTGGCCACCAAAAAGAGATTCAAAATTTGTATTATAAAATGAAATATAAAAGGACAATAAAGTATGTTGCAGAGGTATTTGAGAGGGAAATAGGAGGGAATAAATTACATGAAGTGGGAAAAGAAAAAATGAAAAGGTCCAATTCAGGTCAGGGAAGGAGATCAATGCAGAAGGAGAAAGATGGACAAGGGCCAAAGAACACCAAAGTTGCTTGATAAACCTCAAGAGATCACATTATCTTATATTTACTAACATATATGTATATATATATATATATATATAATATATATATATATATATACACACACACACACACACACAATAATACACATATATGTGTATGTATATTATATGTTATATATGTATATACATACATGTATTATATATTATTAATGTAATATGTATTAATATGTATGTATGTATGTACATATGTATGTATATATTGAGGAATGTTATGCCACTTGGGCTGAAACTCCTGACAAGACCATTGACTGACAACAACCCCAGTACAAAGCACAAAAGACCTCCTTTCAAACAGCTGGACAAGGTAGTCCAAGTGACTTCTAAACAGTATCATCACAGAAGCCTTTGGTTACTCTCAAGGGTTGAGGCAATCCTCCATTTAGAAGACACTGTACATTCATACTTAGGACACAGGGCTCAGATAATTCAAGTTGGAGCTAACAACAAAACCTCCTCCTGCAATCTAGTTTCCATGGTATCAGAAATGCTATGGAAGCTACCAGTAATGATAATCAATTGATAGTTCTATCCAGCTGTGACAATGATGAACCATAGCTATTACTAGCATGGCAACATATTCATAAAGGTGTACTAAATGACACTCACATGTTGGCAACCAACTGCTGTCAAATTGGATGTAAGAGATACCCAACAGGAGGGAAATCATGCCTTCTGGAAATCTACTCAATTATGACGGTCAGAGAAATCATAGACCTTATAAAATAATCTAGTAGCATTACATTGCCAGACCAGCATAATTATTTATTACATTCTAAATTTAATCATTATATTCATTAGTATGTACCTACCACTACCCCCCAACTACACACACACACACACACACACACACACATCTCTTTTCACTATGTGGAGACCGTCATAGAAAATGCACTAAGGACACAATGCAGAAACTAAAAGATCTTTAAGAAACCAACTGCAGTGAATAAATCTACAGTCATAGTTCTTAAATTTATGAATTAGTAAACATATCAGAAGAGAGGGTAGAGAGATTGATTGTAAGAGCCAGAATACCTGATAGGTTGCTATGAAACAGTCTTCTAGCAATGGTTATGTAAACAAGATATGTACAACGGTAGTACCACTATATATGCTAGTGCTAGGGGGGAGATTTCTTAACAGGGTCCTTCTCTTAGACAAAGAACTACAGGCAACTATTTCTGTGAGAGGGAGAATTAGCTTCTCCTAGGAATGAACCCCATAATATAAAGTGGTAAGTCTTTAAATTTGAAACCATGAAAAAAAAAAAAAAAAAACAGATTCTAGAGGTGTATTATATATCTACATATATATATGTAATATGTCTATATATACTGTGTATGCATATAACAATAATCATCAAAGAAAAAGAATTGAACAATAAACGTGTGGGTAGAACATGGGTGTGGTTGGAGAGAAGGAACCTTGAAAGGGCCAGAGTGAGGAAAGGGGATGAGGTAAGTGAAGTAATTCTACTTTAATTTAAAATGTATAAAATAAATTTGAAAAGAAAAAAGCATAAAAAAACATAACTAAAGATCTTGTCAACGATGATGACGTGTGTCTTTCTAAGAAGGCTCACTTTGGAGTATAAAAACTATTGGTAAAATAACTATTGTTAGATATTTCATGATTCTTTTAGTCTCCTGAAATTGGAAGCTGGCACAAATAGACAACTCTGTATCACTAATGGTGTTAAATTGCTCTCTCAATTGCTCATTTTGAAGGCCAACATTTTCATTCATGTCTTCAGTGTCTTAAAACTGTTGCCATGACATTTCCAATTTCACTAGAATGCTTCTAATTGCTCATGACAATATAGGTAAAAAATTTCAAGAGTATGCAATACTTTTGAATACCTAATAACATTCAATCAATCATGAGTCAAACTCTTTAATGTAAAGAACATTAAATGTACGTTATATTTAGACACATAATTTTACCATAGAATTAAAATATCTTACTACTTGAGATAATATACTTTTATTGGTTATTTTATTTAATTCATATTTCAAAGGTTGTCCCCTTCCCAGTCTCCCCTCCACATATCCCAATCCCATTCCCCAGTCTCCTTTACCTCTACGAGGTATTCTTTCACCCACTTATCCATTCCTGCCCCACCACTCTAGAATTCCCCTACAATGGGGCATCAAGCCTCCACAGGAACATGGGACTCCCCTCCCATTAATTTCAGATAAGACCGTCCTCTGCTACATATGTAGCTGGAGCCATTGATCCCTCCATTTATACTTTTTGGTTGGTGGTTTAGTCCCTGGGAGCTCTGGGAGATCTGGTTAGTTGATATTCTTGTTCTTCCTATGGGGTTGCAAACCCCTTCACTCCTTCATTCCTTCCTGTAACTCTTCCATTGGAGTCCCCAGCTCAGTCGATGGTTGGCTGTGAGTATTTGCATCTGTATTAGTCAGGTGCTGGCAGAGCCTCTCAGGACCCACCTTACCAGGCTCCTGTCAGCAAGCATTTCTTGACATCAGCAATAGTGTCAGGGTTTGATATCTGCAGATGGAATGGATCCCTAAGTGGGGCAGTCTCTGGATGGCCTTTCCTTTGGTCTCTGTTCCATTTTCATCCCTTTCTTTCCTTTGAATGGAAACAATTCTGGGATAAAAAGTTTGAAATGGGTGGGAGGCCCCGCTTCAACTGGGGACGTGGCCATCTACTGGAAGGGGACTCCAAGTTCTATCTCCTTTTGTTGGGTATTTTCGCTAATGTCATCCCCGTTGGTTCCTGGGGAACCTCTTGCTTCCCTGGCATCTGGAACTTTTTAGTGGATACCCCTAGTTCCCCAACCGCCACTGCTACCTATTTATATATATTTTTCCTGACTCTTATCTCTCACCTGTCTCTTCCCATACTTGATCCTGCCCCCCTTTTCTCTCTCCTCCTCTTCTCTCCCTCCAACATCCCACCCTCCCTCTACCTCCCGTGATTATTTTGTTCCTCCTTCTTTGTAAGATTGAAGCATCCATACTTTGGTCTTCTTCTTAATCTTAATATGATCTGTGATTTGTATCGGGATTTTCTGAAGCTTATCATCCAAGTAGGTAACTCAGACACAAAACAATACACGTAGTATATACTTACTGATAAGTCGACATTAGTCCAAAAACCTAGAGATAATGTACTTTTATAAAAATATTACATTACTAAATAGTATTGCATATTTTAGAGAGACATGAGACATTGAGAACAAGGGTATAAAGCAAGGAAAAATCAATTACTCAATAAAGGATATGCTTCAAATATTCCATTTTGAAAACTGCATGTATTATTATACCTACTGCCATATTTGTCAGTCTTTCCAAAATACTTTTTCTAGATTGAATAAACACAGTTAAATACATTAAAATGTGGGAAAATCAATAATAGTATGGACATAAGAAATGATGAATCTCTTCTATAAAAAAGTATACAACTTCGTGTAAATCTGAGAAAGATGGATAGTTCAAGTTTAGAACCTAGGCATGTATATAGGTACGTAGCATATATAAATACATAATATGAATATCATGTTTCATAGGCATGAAACTGACCATAGATTCTTTTGTAAATGAGAGAACTATGAGAGATGAAGTACTTGGCAATGATCCTAGATATGGATAAAGTTTTTATTAGAAGATAAATTTCAAGAGGAAAGTGTGATGCCTACTTACATTGAGTTAGATAAGTAGTTAATGAAATAGAAGGATGCCTTTCATCAAGTTTCATATAGGAAAAATATCATACAGCGACTATATGTCTTGCTGTCCTTGCATTTAGTTAGGTAGCTTTACTCAGAAGCTTTTCTAGACTAGTAACTGTAAAGCAAATGATTTCTAACACTTCCAGGCTGACTCAGCAATCTTGGCTATGGCAGAGGCATTATAGAAATGATCAGAACTCTCAGAACAATCCTTGAATTACAGCTGCACATCCCAGGACTATTATCTGCAATGAAATTAACAAATCGATAAATTTATTTGGCAATTCATTGAGATTGCAGGACTATTTTATAACAGTCTATCAGGTATTTTTCTATCTTTGTAATCATTCTATTTTCATTTAATATAAACATATTAAGCAATAAATAAATATTTCCTTTTAAGATGTATATTTGAGTGGCATAAATGGTAATAAATTATCTAAGTAATAATGGAAAAGCAATATAAACCTCTGTATTAACATCAGCCAAATCTTAAAGCTTTGTCTTGAAATGTTCTGAGACATTTTGTAGTTTCAATGGGCAACAGTCTAATGTTAGCTACTGGTATCCCACTCTGATGCAAAACTAGGGTGATAGGGACATATGCCACTCATTTGCCACTTGTGACTTTTTTAAGTCTCCCACATATGAAAGGTAAAATCAAATTAAAGCCTACACTAACTATCAACTGGAAAACAGATGGTTTATAGACTCTCTTCAGGCCTCTAGCAATTTAATTATATTATTTTTATAAAGCAATATATTTTACATTATAATTTTTTAGTTTTTGTGGTTATAATAAAGGAAAATTTCATAATCTTAATGGTTAATTAAAATGTTCATTCAAACCAAATTATTATGGTAGGATAGGGAAATGGTGTTAGCGAAGAATTCCCATTGTGCAATATTAAAATTTTTTGTTAGCTCTTGTAATGTTTAATAATGTATTTCATCTAACATCAAGATAAAAGATATGTAACTTTATTATATTTCATCTCCACCAAATAATATTTTTTGTATTTTCTATATAAAACAAAAGATTTAGTTATATATCGATATCTATATCGATATAGATATAGATACAGATATCGATATATGCTTAATATAAATTAAGACTCTCTATATATGTACATATATATGTACACATACTACATACATACATGCATATAGTCTTAATGAGACGGATATAACTATCATCAATCTTTGTAGTCAAACAGTCCTCCAAAATCATTCTATGCTGATCTAATCAGTCTGGCACTTCTGGGAATCACTGTAAAGAGATGAAGTTGGAGCTCTGATACTTGAACTAGAATTTTAGCTTTTAATATATGGTAGACCATCTGAATGTGATATTCAACATTGATTAAGCTATACCTCAAGACTCCCCAATAGTTTAAAATGTTACAAGTGTATCATACCCTGAGGCTTGATGAAAGTTATATTGTAAACATATAATTGAAACATACATTCATTTATAAACAGTAAGACACTATGTAATGCTTTCTTATACAGCATTGATCCACAGACACAGGCAAGTGAAAAAGAGGACTATTCCTACAGACAGCCAAATCTCTTTCAGATGATACAGAGATGAGCACCACCCCAGTTAGATGGTATGCATTAGTCTTTAAACAGGCTGCTTCCAGAGCAAGCAAAGCCAGATTCTTCTCTTGAACTGCCAAAGCACACACACATTCACACTTTCATTAAGGAATGGCATTTTAGGGAATGTACAGAGAGACAGGGATTCTCAGTAACTGTCAACCACACTAAATTTTGTTGAAAACTCTCTGATACATTTTTTGATTCTAACGACATAACTGTAGTGAGACAAGGATCTTTGAAGAATTTATTTTGCATTAACAACACAATATTCTCCTATCAGCTCCCCCTGGTTGGCTGTAGAGATGCCCAACATTAGAAGGACACAATAGATGTGCCAGTGTGTAGAACCAGGTAGCTGAGAATTTTAAATTAAATGAGTCTATCAAATTAAGTGAGTTCCAGTTTTCAAGTGACTTTTGCATCTAATCATATGCTTAAGGCCAGTGGTATCAAAAGAAATATAAAAGGCTTATAAATTTTTTTTAAGTCTAGGCTCACTATTCTGATCCTTATACATGACAAGAGTAATGTTGAAATATGAATTACAGAGAAGACCAAATTGGCTGCCTCCCCATGGACCCTCCCTATTCTTTATTATCCACATACCAAATATTGAGTTATCTCTCACCCCCATTGTAGCTATGTACCAGACTCCAACTATTAGATATTCCCTGCCTAATTATAGGCCACACCTTCCAGAAGACCAGATAGGCTGCCCAGCCAGGAACCTCATCTACACTTTCTGTATTCTCCCTCAAGCAATATCCCCTATCCACTTCTATTCTTCATAGTCATTTGTTAGCCTCCAAATCAGGCAGAGACCACCTGTTGAACCAGAGGCACACCTACCACCAGAACTCCAGATAGACTACCCACCTGCAGACCTCCCCCACTATATTGATGCTCCCCAAAGTACACAATTTTCAATCTTCCTTTACCTCCTCTCACTTTATACCAGCCTCCAATTCAGAAGATCTCTGCGATTGGTGATCACAGAACACACCAGAAATCCAGGTAGGTTGCCTGTAGACTTCCTCCACTCTCTTAGTGCTTTCCTATATATTCCCAATCCCCATACTCCTTCTTATCACTGTGTCCCAGCCCCCAATTTGAACAAACAGATACTGCTCAACACTAATCACCAGAAGTTATCCCCCAGCTCAGCAGTTCCACTGCTCAACTACAGGCATAAAATAGAAAGAAAACAGAAGCCAAGGAATCAAATATTCATCAAACAAAAACAATGCTAGTAATTAGCAACTAGACCAATAATTACACAAGACGCTGATGCTAGACACTAGCATGAGAACAAAATCAAAATAGCCAGCACAATATATCACCTCAAGAACAACCCAGCTACCCTACTACAGTAAGCGGTGAATATTCCAACATAGCTGAAACACAAGAAAAAGACCCGAAAACAACTGTATAAAAATGATTGACATCCTTAAGAAGTGAATAAATCTCTGAAAGAAATTAAACAGTTAAAAAATGGATGAAATGAATACATGCCTGAAGAAAGCCAAAAAAAAAAAAACAAAAAACAAAAAAAAACCAAAAAAACAAAACAAAACAAAAAACAAACAAACAAAAAAAAACCTCCGTTGAAGTAAATAAATAAAATAATTCAAGACCTGGAATGGGAAATAGAACAAATAAAGGAAACAAAATCTGGTTAATTCCTAGAAATGAAAAACCTAGGTAAATGAGCAGGAGCTTCACCAACAGAATACAAGAGAAGGAAGAATATCAGGCATTGAAGATATAATACAAAAAAATAGATATATTCATTGAAAAATATGTTCAATTAAAGAATTGCTAATGCAAAACATTAAGAAAATCCAGTAGGCTATGAAAAGACAAACTTAAAAGTAATAGGAATATAATGGGAAGAATCTCACCTCAAAGTCCCACAAAACATTCTCAACCAAATTATAAAAGTAAATTTTGATAAAAGAAAGAAGGACATACTTATAAAGATAGAACCATGCAGAACAATAAGGTGGATCAGAAAAGGAAGTCCCCTCACCACATAATAATAAAACATTAAATGTGCAGAACAAAGAATGAATGTTAAAAGCTACAAGGGAAATAGATCAAGTAACAGATAAAGGAAGACCTATTAAAATTACACCTGACTTATCAATGGAAACTCTAAAAGCCAGAAAGACCTGGACAGAAAATCTTAAAGAATCCGAGAAACCACAGATGTCAGCCCAGACTATAATACTCAGTATAACTTTCAAATGGCCATAGGTGGAAAAACAAGATATTCATGATAAAGTCAAATTAAAGCAACATCTATACACAAATCCAGCCCTTATAGAAGATACTAGAAAGAAAACTCCAGTGTAAGGTAAACTACATTCAAGAAAACAGTAAGTAAATAATCTCATACCAACACATGCACATAAACACACAAACATACATGCATACACTAACTTAAGAACCATTGCCAACACCATTACCACCACCACCACCACCACCAACAAAATAACAGAAATTAATAATTATTGGTAAACAATAATTATGTAAACAGTCTCAATTCTCCAATAAAAAGATAAAGTAATCAGAAAGATTTAAAAACATTATCCAACTTTCTGCTTCATACAAGAAACACACATCAGCATCAAATACAGATATTATCTCAGAGTAAAGGGCTAGAAAAGCTTTTTCAAGCAAAGTGACCTTAGAAGCAAACAGATATAGCTATTCTAGTATCTAACAAAATAGACTTCAAACCAAAATTAATGAAAAGAGATTGGGAAGTACACTTCATAATCAAAGAAAATACCCACCAAGATAATGTTTCAAATATTAATATCTATTTCTCAAACTGACATGAATCCATGTTTGTAAAGGAAACATCAGTAAAGCTTATAACACACAATGGCCATTATATATTGATAGTGGGAGACATTGATACCCCGTTCTACCAATGGATAGGTCATGCAGACGAAAATAGAGAAATATCACAGCTTCAATATTCTGAACCAAATGAACCCAGCAGGTCTGCAGAACATTTCAGCCAAACACAAAAGAAATTATCCTCCTCTCAACACCTTATGAAACACTCTCTAAAACTGACCATATACTTAGCCACAAAGCAGATGCTAGATACCAGTACAGATATAAGAAGATTGAAATAACACCTTGCATCCTGTGAGACAAACATGTATTAAAATTAGATTTCAACAACAGAAACAACAGAAAGCCTACAATATCATGGACTGAACAACTTTCTAATGAATGACCACAGGGTCAAGACAGAAATAAAGAAAGATATTAGAGACATCCTAGAATTCAATGAAAATGAATGCACAATGTACCCAAATTTGTGGGACACGAGGAACGTGGCCCTAAGAAGATCTTCATAACAGCATGCCTAAAAGCTATAGAACAAAATAAGAAGGCACAAACAAGAGGAGGAGATGGCAGGAAATAATCAAACAAAGGTTCAAATCAATAAAAAAGAAAGAAAGAAAGAAAGAAAGAAGAAAGAAAGAAAGAAAGAAAGAAAGAAAGAAAGAAAGAAAGAAAGAAATATAAAAAAAATCAATGAAACAAAAAGTTGATTCTTTGAGATAATCAACAACATAAACAAACCTTTACCCATACTAACTAAAAGAAAGGCACAGAGAAACTAGTCAAAGGCACAAAATCAGACATGAAAACAGATTCAAAGAGTCATTAGGTCATAATTTGAAAACATGTAAGCAACAAACATGAAAAATCATTAAATAAAAAACTCATTCTTTATAGACAGTAAATAAATTTAATCAAGATGAGATAAATAACTTAAAGAAACCTATAAACTCTAAGAAAATATAAGCAGTCAATAAAATTCTCCCTTCCCATCAAAATAAGTTAGCCAAAGGCCATACAATTTGCAAGATTTTCCAAGAATAGTTCATGCCAATAAATACTCCCCAAACTATTGCTCAAAATGAAAAAAGGAGTAATACTGTCCAATTTGTATTATGAGGCCTCGATCACCCTAATACTCAAAATACACAAAGGTCCGATATGGAAAGAGAATAATAAATCAATTTTCCTTATGAGCATACATCCAAATATACTCAACCAAATAGTCACAAACCATATCTAAGAATACATCAAAGATATCTTGTGCACTGTGTATCCAGATGATGATTTTTCTGTCCCAAGGTATAGTTACAGTTCAGACATGGGCATTGTCATGAATATTGAAGAATCACCCATATAGATGTATTAATTATCTCTGCTCTGTTAATAAAATCCTGAACAGCCAATGTCTGGGCAGTGGTGATAGAAAGGCTGGACTTCCAATCCCAGCAAAGGAGTGAGGATGGATACCTCAAGAAGAAGAGCCAGGCAATAGAATTTAACCACAAGGCAGTTGAGGACACAGGAGAAGAGTCATGAGGCAGATGGAAGAAAAAGAAGGTTGTCATGAAGGTCGGCATGAGGAGGAGTAGCTAAAGGAGTTCTCCAAGAGGACAGAAAGCTACAGTAGAGTGAGCCAAGGAAAAATGAATGCAAGTAACTCAAAGCATAGTTAGATAGAATGAGGGCTAGGAAAGTCTACTCAGTTATTGTTCTTAAAGCTTGTTGAATAAATCAATAGATATCAGTCTCAATTATTTGGGTACTAATCCAGTTAGAAAAAAACCTGCCAATTTAAGTGTCATCAGATAACCATGATTAAGTGGCTTCATCCTAGAGATACAGGGATTGTTTGACATAAAAAGGCAGTCAAACTAAAAGAAAAAAAAAAAAAACTAAAATAAGGAGGTTACATGCTCATCTCATTAGATGCTGAAAATGCCTTTAACAAAAATCCAACATCCCTTTATGATAAAAGTCTTGGAAACACTGGGGACATAAGAGACATACACAAACATAATAAAGGCAATTTACAGCATGTCTATACCTAACAAATGAAATGTATAGAAACTTAAAGCAATTCTATTAAAATCAGAGCAAGAGAAGTCTGTACACTTTTTCCATATGTATTCAATATAGTACTTGAAGTCTGAGCTAAAGCAACAGCACATCTAAAGGAGATGAGGGGGATTCAAATTGGAATGGAAATATCCTTATTTCAAGATGATATGATAGTACAGTAAGTGACGCCCAAAATTCTTCCAGGATATCCTATAGCTGATAAACACATTCAGGGAGGTGGGTGGATACAAGATTAACTTAAAAAAATTTCAGTAGCACTCAAATATACAAATGCCAAATGGACTGAGAAAAAGGTCAGGGAAACAATACCTCTTACACTATTTAAAATAGCTGTGGACAATATAAAATATCTTGGGGTAACCTTAATAAAACAAATGAAAGACTTGTATGAACAAAACTTCAAGTCTTGAAGAAAGAAATTGAACAAGATATAAGAATATGGAAAGATCTGTCATGTTCATGGATTGATAGGATGAACAAGTAGAAAGGACTATACTACAAGAAGCAATCTACAGAATCAATGCAATGATCTTCACCAAAATTCAAACACAATTCTTTACAAACCATGAAAAGACAATACTGAATTCCATATGGAAAAGCAAACAAATGTACAAACAAAAAAAACAGATATCTAAAATATTCATGAACAATAAAAAATAACTGCTGGAGGAATCACCATTCTTGATTTCAAGCTATACTATAGTATAGCTTGATTTCAAGCTATAGTAATAAAATCTGCATGGTAACAGCATAACAACAGACATGTTGATCAATGAAATTGAAATGAAGAATCAGACAAAACTTCGCACATATATAAACACCTAATTTCTGATTTAAAAAGGCAGAGATATACTTGGCAAAAAAGTATCTTCAACAAATTGTGCTAGTCTAACTAGATGGCTGCATGTAGAAGGATGTAAATATATCCATTTTTATCATTCTGCACAAAACTAAGTGCAAGTAGATTAAAGATGTCAACATAAAAGCAGACATACTGAACCTGTTAAAGCAAATAAGTGCAATAATCCTCCCTTGGTCAATATCATTTTCCAATATGAGCTGAATATTATCAAATAATTAGGTTACATCAGATCTTCTGCACTCTGAGGAGTGGTGATATCTCCTGATTAAAGGTAACACCTTTTACAGGTAGTACAAGTTTATATGATGTGCCTGAGCTGTTAATGTAATACTGTGTGTGTTACCTGACTACCTATGCCAAAGCAAAAGTACCAATCATGACCTGTACAAGGACTTCTCTTATCTAGCAATCCAGAAGTAGCCATTTTAAGCGTGATTTAAAGAAATAGCTACTACAGTTCTGGGTAAATTACCAACTGTCATCTAGTAAATAGTAAGAATCAATCTTTGGAATGTAATGATTGCCAACCTACATTCCTATGCAGCCATTAGCTAGACTTTTGCCTCCAGAAGCCACAGACAGAAAAGTGGAGAATTATTCCTTTTAGCAATACTCTCAAAGAATCATCTGTAAAATGCATTCACTCATCCCTTTAACTTAGGCAGTGAATGTTTACACTAGGGAACATATTAATGTTACTGCTCAACCTGGAATTTGAGTGCTTCCTGGCTCACAACGTGTATCTTAGAAAAATAAAGCAGTTTAGTATTGATTGACATAAGCAATTATAATTTCCATAAAGAGACAACATAGTTCCCCACCTGATGCAAATAAGAATAAATTTGATACTCAAAGGATCAAACAGGTTATTACTCAATGCTTCCACACCCAGTTCTGAGAGTAATGTAGAGAACACATTGACTTAATTCTAAAACACCAAAGGTACTAAATATTAGACAATGGAGAACATAAAATTTAGATCTTTGCACAATGTAACTCATTTGGTCTAATCAAATGGTTGGTCTAACATGAGGGAAATCTGCAAGAAGTGTAGAAGGTAGATGATAAAGATTAATTACAGCCTTAAGACAAGCTACACGAAGACACAGATGAATTTGTCATCTCTCTTAAATGAAGCTTTTCAAGGAATGCGGCTGACTACGTCTTAAAGGATATGCACTAATGTGGGTTGATTTATAACATCTCTTTTACAGAAGAAAAATGATTTTTTTTTTCTTATTTTATTTTGAGAGTTTCAGAACAAGGGGGATACTAAACATGTTAATAAAAATTAGCTTTAGTGATAAAAAAAAGTGAAATAGAAGACATAAGAGAAGCAAAATGTATCTAAAGGCACCTATGGCACCTTCAGAAAAAAACTAGACAGAAGTTGACTCTGAAAGTGCTGAACTCTTGTAGCATTAAATGAAAATATCTGAAAAAAGATGTGCAAGATCTGGAAGGTAAGGCATGGTACAAGTGCCCTCAAAAGCTACAGGACACTCCAAGAAAGACTAAGGAGATGTCCTATGATCAGGACCTAAGAACTGGAAGTAAAAACTGACGAAAAGTTACTCATTTTCTAGTATAAAAGATAATAATTCTTAATAAAATTTTCTAAGGATCCTTCTGTGTCATCAAAAGGAAAAAATGTTTCTATAGTTTATAAGTATAATCTATAAGTAGAATGATAATGACCTTGAGGAAGAGTTGATATCAGTAAATATCTTACTTAATCCAAATCTGAACCTTACTTCATTTGTAAAATATATTTTATGACAAAAATCATTAGCATTGTAAGACAAAGCTAGATATATAAAGATTTCCATATTTTATCATTAAAATGTTTTTCTAAAAGCACTAAGCTGATATATTAAACTCCTTAGTAATGTTTTCATGGTTGATATGACAATATTGATCACAACAATGAGAAAAGCTGCTACTACAACAGTACCTTAGCATACTCTCGCCTGCTAAAACGTACATATATTCTAAGACAAACACATATTTTATTTCACTTAGAAACAGTCTGCTCCAAATTTCTTGATTCAAATTTTAGACTCTCCTTCAATGTTTTAAAGTATATTAATCAAATTTTGGCATTAGCCTAATATTTAGTTAGATTTGATTAAAATACAATTGAGCAAACAAAGTTATAGCTGATGTTAACGTTACCATAGTTTTTGCATAAACACTTATTCAGTGAGTAATTACTGAGAAGGTAGGAAAATTAAAGACTCTAAAGCTCAGACAGAAAACAAAGGACAGACTCATGAGCAGCAGTTAAAACAGATAAATTATATAGAATTTGTCCCAAACGTACAAACACTTGATACAAATGTCTGTACTTGAGCCATATTACCACACAACTCCAGAGAGGGTAAGAAAATAAAGGCTATAATATTTAAAGATGCTAGAGTTCAAAATAAAGCAGCTTGAATATTATCAATGTCAATACAATGTAAAAGTAGGTAAATATTTAACAAACTTGCCAGGAAAAGTATAAATAGTTTATTTTTAAAAAGCAAAGCATGAAAACGGGTATTTCCCTAGTCTTAGAATTCACAAACAAAAAGAATAAACAAAAATCCATTTAGGCAAAACTATATTTTAAGAAAAAGCTAAAAATTTAAATTACAAAATAAAGTATTTGTGAATACTAACTGATACTGGGGAATAGAAATTCATTTTAAGTGTAAAAAAATAAAAATATTAATAATAAAATATATTTTAAAAGTAAGAATTTCAGTATGGCAAATAATAAGCCTTCATGCCATCATTCTATTTTCTTTTCTTTTCTTTTTTTTTTTCTTGGAACTTTTATTTACATTTCAGATGTTTTCCCCTTACCCCCTTTCCCCCCTCCCTCCCAGGAACTCCCTATCCCTTCCTCCCTCCTCCTGCCTCTATGAGGTGTACCCACACCCACCGCTCCCCAGTACCTCACCTCCCCACCCTCCCCCATGTCCAGCCTTCATGGGACCAAGGATCTCTTCTCCCACTTATATATAGCTCCCTTGCATATATAGCTGGAGCCATGGGTCCCTCCCTAAAGGCTCCCAGGCTGGTGGTTTAGACCCTGGGGGCTCTGGTTGGTTGGTATTGTTGCTCTCCTCATGGGGTCCCGACCCCTTTCAACTCCTTCATTCTTCACTCTATCTTCTCTGTTGGGAACCCCATGATCAGTTTAATGGTTAGCTGTGAGCATCCGCCTCTGAATTTGTCAGACTCTTAATTATTAGTTTTCTAGTTACAGCGGAGTACTGTCCACCCCAACACAAACATACAAACAAAGAGTTACTGAAACTCACTTTTTCTTTACCATTGCTTTCAGATTAGCGTATATAGTTCTGACGAGTGAGATTTAACAGTTTTCTAAGCAATCTTAGCAAGGTCTATAACATGGATACTGCGGTGTTCCTAAAATGAGGACTCGCTCACCTTGCCTGTTTAACTTCGCATGGTGCTGTCTAGAGCTTAATGTTGGTGGTAAC
Organism: Mastomys natalensis; assembly: GCA_021653895.1. Lineage (NCBI taxonomy): Eukaryota > Metazoa > Chordata > Mammalia > Rodentia > Muridae > Mastomys > Mastomys natalensis. The sequence continues at coordinate 711,392 of JAJTUV010000256.1, read as the reverse complement.
TTTATGCCCTAAACTACACAGATAGATGAGAAAGAAATGCTGTGGCAGGGACTGGAGAAGCAATTAAAGGTTTGGTGATATTTGTGTAGAACAGTACTGCTGTCAAGCATAGTGATCACTGCTCATGTAGAACTTTATCCAAAAGGGAAAATAAACCACAAGTGGCACTCTTAGTGTCTGGGTTTAATATCGAAGTACTCAATCTCTGCAAAGCAACTCAATGAGCATACTCCAAGGTGTTGCTGCCTAGGTAATGCAGCATAAATGCATATATCGGTATTTGAATGCACTGTGCACTAAAACTAATCTGGGGATGATTTAAAACACAAGGAAGCATGTGTGTCAGCTTCCTGCTGATGTGTTTACAATAGGGTTTGGAGCACCTATGGTGGTGCATCCAGGAAAGTCATTCATGACATTAAGACAAAACTCTATCTTGCTCGTGTCCCAGTTGTGTTTTGTTTTTTTTGTTTTGGTTTGGTTTGGTTTGTTTTTTGGTTTTTCGAGACAGGGTTTCTCTGTATAGCCTTGGCTGTCCTGGAACTCACTCTGTAGACCAGGCTGGCCTCGAACTCAGAAATTCCTGTCTCTGCCTCCCAAGTGCTGGGATTAAAGCGTAGACCACCCTCCGACGTAGTCCCAGTTTTGATGATTCCATATAAATTTCAGTGAGTATAGTGAACATTATATGAACTTTTGCAATTTTAGTGATTATAAATTTATTATTCGTAGTTTTAGTGATAGCGAGTTGGATACATTCATTCAGAAGGTGAGACAAACACCATCAGCTCAGTTGTTTGGTTGTATATTATGTAGCTCATTACAGCCTAACTGGACCAGCATGGCAGTTTAAAATAAATTTTAAAAATATCAATAAAAATCTTAAGAGACTTCATCCTACCAGAAGTCTACAGAGATATGATATGAAATACTAGTAAAACAAAATTACAAATTTGCATTCAAATTCCATCATCTAAATTTTAAAATGAGAACACTTAAATGATGGAAGGAAAATAGATGATAGAAATGTAATAGCTAAATACTAGCATACTTTTGAAAATTACTCTATTGTTGAGTTTGTACAATGTTTATTTTTAATTAAATAAATCTGTATACAACATTGTGGTAGTTTAAATAAATGTGGCTCACATAGGCTCAATATTCAAGTGACTTAGTCTACAGTTAGTGGAATAGTTTGGGAAATATTAGAGGTGTGGTTTTGTTGGAGGTGGTTTGTCACTAGGCATGGGCTTTAGGTTACAAAATCAAGCCATTCCATTTATCTTTTGACCTTTGACTGGTACTTGTTGGTCAGAGATAAACTCTCAGTTTCTGAATCATTGCCTGTCTGCCCACCTGTTGCCACACTACCACCATGGTAGTCACGGCCTCATCCTCTGAAACAATAAGCCCTCATTAAATACTTTCTTTATAAGTCGCTGTGTTCATAGTATTTTGTCATAGTTATAGAAAAATAAGTAAGACAACCATAATCTTCAGGGTTTTTTTGAGATCGGAAGAAATCATGTAAGTATATGTTCACATATATTATAGAATATGTAAAATGATAATATACTTAATGATGTATCAGTGAATGTGTTTTATTCCTCTATTATTACCTCGTGTCATTACTTTCTATAAGAAATACCTATTACTTTTAAAGTCAATTAAAAAGTTATAAATGCCTTGTTCCATGAAATCTGATTTCTATAAAAATATTACCTTTAAATGTGATGGGTTTCTTTAAAAGTCAATCTTGATTTGTATTACAGTATAGGCAGAATAGATAAGTAGAAGATGAGAAAGGAAATACATTTTATATACAACAAAATTTATTCTAAATAGATATTATTCATTAGCTATATGACAAATTATATATAAAATTGGATAATCACTTTTTAAATTATTTCTCATGTCACATATCTGACAAAACTTTAATTTGTCTTCTCAAGTATGTAATTATAAACAGGATAACTCATAGAAAAGTGGAAATTCTTACATATTTACTGTGATTAAAGACATTAATCTGACAATTTAGTATGTACTTAAAATGGTTTTGTTCCAAATAAAAATGTGATCATATCACTGACCCTCTTTTCTCTCTCCAATTTCGCAATTTCCCAATAAAAATAAGTCCCAACATGGCAGGCTTCCTTTCAACTTCATGATACATATTTCACACACAGACACACACACACACACACACACACACACACACACAAATCAGTGTTGCCCATTGTGAGAGGTGTAGGACCATCCACTGGTGCCTGAAAAATTTACCAGTGACCATACCCTAAAAAAGAATGATTTCCCAAGCACCTTTCTACAGTGAATAACACCTAATAAAGGGAAGGGCTGAGATATTTCTACTCTATTGTTGCCATGATTTTCGCTTGTTCTATACTGTGTAGGTCTTATGAAGGGAGGAGATCCTTAGACGTATTCCTTGAGTAATATATCATTCTATTTTCCTACACTAAGGAAACAATCTTGATCATCACATAAATTGTACCTATTAAAATTATGTAAAATCTTTATTTTTGAATTCATGTACATAGTTCATATATCACCACAGGTAGAAATTCTACTCATGTATAGATTTCTCATTCTCAAGATATTGAAAAGTGATGCAATGAAATGATATGTATGACTTAAATATTTACCAGCTTTTATCTTACCAGGTCAATATGCATTTACTGAAAACACTTGGATGTTCTCAGTCAAAAGTTAGCTATTGACAGTAGAAAATGAGTTTGCAGCATGACTTCTCTAAAAAAAAAAAAAAAAGAAAAATAAACTTTGGAGTAAATATGTTAATTTATACAGAGTTACACTGTAGCAGGTAGTGCTGATTACAGGACTTAAACTCTTAGATAAGATACTGACATATAAATTGTATATCAGTTCATAGAATTAGCAGCTAGTTCTCAATGGGGTCTAGCTATTTATTAATTTGGTTGTCCAAAGACTGAAAGAAATCAGTGATCATACGAAGAAAGCAAGTGTCAGGCTGGTGAGATGGCTCAATGGTTAAGAGCACTGGGTGTTTTTCAAAGGTCCTGAGTTCAATTCCCAGCAACCTCATGGTGGCTCACAACCATTTGTAATGAGATCTGATGCCCTCTTCTTGTGTGTCTGAAGAGACTAACAGTGTACTTGTATATATAAAATAAATAAATCTTTAGAAAAATTTAAAAAGTAAGCAAGTGTCATGAATGATATTTTGTTTAGGATTAAGACATGGGCAAAATTGTGCAGTGACTGGGTGGGAATTAAGATTAAAACCAGAGAAAAATAATAAGAAAATTGCTTTGAAGTAAGTAGCTTTGAAGTATGAAGAAAAAAGAACCTGGTTTTGGAAGCTTCATAATTTAGAATACCAAGAGACACCAAGATAGCAAGAAGAAAAATTTTGTTCTACTGTTCTAGCTAAATATATATATATATTATATATTAAATATTATGTTCTGAACTGTATTAGTGTACTTGAGACATTGGGAGTACATAAATACAGCCTGGAACTAACAGCCACATGCTAACTAGCATGAAAATGAGAGAATGAAAAGACAAGTATAGCCAAATAATTGAGTCAAGGCTGAGCAAATAACTGGGACAATGGCAAACACATATAGCATATGCAAAATAAAAAATGTATAACATAAGTTATGTAAGTATTTTTAGTATATGCAAAGGAAAAAATGTTGAAAATTTCCTACAAGTCTCTTGTGAACAAATTATTTAAATGATAATGATAGCAATTAAATTTTAAGACTATTGTCTGCTGATATTCATACAGTTTGGTTATCCTTGTCCTGGACTGTTTCCTGACTGAAGGGTGTCTCTAATCAATAGGATATAAAACTAAGAGTACAGGGATGTCAATTCTGTGACTATGAAGCATAAGCCTGTGACACTTGTCCTACTGGAAGACTCTCTTTTTCTGACTTTGATGAAACACACTATCATGCAAAGAGGAGGACAAACAGACAAATAGAAACTGATATCTTTAGAGGACCATTTCTGAAGAACCGAAGCTGCTAAAGCCACACCTGTTGGATGCAGACTGAAGGATGAGACCATTTTTCTGGAATCACTGGTGAAGTCTTGTGCGATACAGTGAAGAAAGCCCCAAGCCTCTCCTGACATCCAAAATAGCTCATGTTGAATACTTTACTGGTTAGTTTTTCCTCAACTTGCACAAATCTGACATATCTAGGAAGAGAGAATCTCAGTTGAGAAATTCTATCAGACTGTCCTATGGATGTGTCTGTGGGGTACTTTCTTGATTACTGGATTGATATGAGAGGGCTAAACTAACCGTAGGCAGTGATACCAGTAGTGTGAGTAGTCCTGGACTGAGCAAGCTATGGAGAGCAAACCAGCAACCAGAATTTCTTGGTGGTTTCGCCTCTAGTTACTGCCTCTCGGTTCCTAACCTTCATTCGTACCATGACTTCTCTCAGTGATGCAGAATAACCTACAGGGTGAAATAAAACCTTTCCTCCATAAATTGTTTTTAGTCTGTGTTTTATGACGTAATAAAAAGCACACCAGGACAAATCCTTTGTCATTTTCAAAATCTACAGTTACGTTCCACTTTTCTTTTGTGGTTTAGCTGTGACAATGTTCAACATACCCAGTTCTCTAATGCTGGACCACATACTTAATGCATCAGTGGTATAAGAAGATGCATGTTTCCAATCTTCACTACAGAAGGAGCTAAGGTAAAGAAAGAGTACTTAGCCAGTGCTTGCCTCCTTGATGAGACAAACCTTAGAAGGCTTTCAGAGATGTCTCCTCATTGAAGTAGAGATTGGGAAAATCTGGTAAGTTTCTCATGACCTGAGCTACAGTGACATTTAAGAAAAGTTCCTCTCTCTGTGCCTCGTATTTCTTAGGATCCAAGAGTGACATAAGAATGACAATTTATTGTGGCTCTTTCTGGGTACCAATATCATGTAAATGCTAAGATGTTGACCTTCAGATTAGAAAAGATGATTCTCATGGGTTCACAGCAAAGTTCTATGCAAAGCAGAGAGAATGAAATAACTGACATTTTTTGAATGCTTATTTAATGCCAAGTCTCTAAGTATTTTACATGTATTAACTCATGTGATTGTCTTCATATTTTATGAACGGTTCATTATTTCCATTTGATGGATGAGAAATAGACAAAAAACTGACGCATACCTTGCTAAGTTTAGAATGTAACTTTAAGTGGCACAACCAGGAGGAAAGCTATGACAGTTAATTTTAGGGTCATCACATATGCTCATTAGGAACAAATATCGATTGACTGAGATCTCCCCACAGGCTGAGATTTTGCTGGTAAATGTGACCAAACTCATTCAGTATACTTGAAAGTCTAATGTATAAGCAAAACTTTTATAGTTTCTACAAGCATTGGACAAAGAGAATCTCTGTAAGATTTTTTTTCTTTTGAGATTACAATGTAATTACCTTAATTAATGCCTTCTGTCTCCTTCCTCCAAATTCATTGCTTCATATTGTGTTGATTGCTGTTCTGTGTATGTGCGAACGCACTTGTGTATATGTGTGTGTACAGATATATTCCTAAATATAAGCTGCTCCATCTGTATAATGTTAATTGTATGAATGTATTCAGGGCTGACCACTTGGTATTGGATAATTAATTGGTATGTTCTTCCCTAGGGAAGACTATATCTCCTATTCACAGCTTTTCTCAATAGTTGGTAGTTCTTTGCGTAGGGTTGAGGCCTCATGGGCTTTTCCTCATCCATTCGGCAAATGCATTGGTGTTGTTCTTGTTCAGCTCATGTTTGAGCAGTCTTGTTGATGAGACTCTATGGATGTAGCTTCTGACATTACTAGGAGACACAACCTCACAGCAAACTTCCTAATATTCTGGCTCTTACAATCTTTCTGTCCTCCAAGAGGCCTTAACCCACAAAGAACTACAGGCAACTGAGGAATGTTGAAAGTTGATAAAATAGTGGGTATTCCACAGGGAAGAATGCACCAGCACACTATCAAACACCAAGTGGTCAGCCCTGAGAAACATATATACAAATAACAATATACAAACTGAGCAGGTTATATTTATAAACAAAACACACTCACACACACACACACACACACACACTCACACACAAAATCTCAAAAATAAAGGTGAAAAAGTGAATATTAATGTCAGTCTACTAAAATGCACAAAGAGCTAAATATAAGACTCAAATTGAAACTTCTAGGAGTAAAACCCAGGAGAACCCTTCAAAAATGGAGGATGATTTTATCTATATAAAATCCCAAAAGCATAAACAACAAAAGCCATGTTAATATGTGTGATTATATTAAACTAAGAAGCCACTGCATAACAGAGAACATAATCAAAAGGCTGAAGATTCACAACACAAAATGAAGAAAATATTTGTGTTTTCAGTCACTGTTGTATGGATCACTGTGGCAGTGGCTGTGTATATATTAGAGATAGAAGCTCACATCCCAGGCTCATCCACTTGATGCCAGAAACCTCACCTTGTGCTGGTTCATTTCAGCATGTGTCACAACACCTGACATATACTAGGAGTCATTAAATATTTACTGACTAAAGTAGCAATGAGGTAAGATTGACACTGGTATATTAAATTTTACTGTTTGCAATTCATTCAAATGTCTGTGAAATACAGCATTGCAAACTGATTCCATATTTATGAAGCTCATGCAAAGTTAGTAATATGCAGTACTTGTTAATACCTCTTTTTTGTTATTTTCCTTTTGGAGATATATTCTATTTGTTTTTTTATCTCTCATATACCAATGATTCCCTGGTGACCTGCTTTTGAAAAACAAGGATGTCCTTGTTTGTATATGAATAATTCATTCACATTTTGTTCCACCCACCAATTTTACTGACATCGAAATGTGACATAATGAAACATATTTTCATTAATATTAAAGCTATGTAAAAGTAGGGCAGATTCTATTTTGCATTAGTAAAAGTCCTTATCAATGCAAAATATTTTCACATTATCAAAATTAGTAATGCAGAAATGCAAATGTGGTTCTCCCAAGGTTCTAAAACTTGATCTCACTGGAACGTAGTTATTCCTGAGACTCCTATAAAACTTCTGTTGAATTATACTGTGGTAAGTTTGTAAACTTTGAAGGAGTCACTCTATTTCTGGCTCAACATATGTGAAAATTAATTAACTTATTCTAGAAAATATAGAAAATTTCTATAATTTCTTTTCCTTTGATTTCCTGAATAAATAAGCAACTGAAAGGTTTTTTTTTAAAAAGTATTTGTTCTTTTATTGTCATACCCATGAGAAAAAGGAAGGACAAAATCAAGTTTCATAGTTGTACCAGTACAAGCTCCCCTTACACATTGTTGGTTTGAACTGAAGGTTGGGGTCTCCATGATCTCCAAAACTCCACCCACCCCATATCCTTTCTACAGATTATCCTTGAGCACTAACTACATAGTCCCTCATTGCTTCCATAAGGACCAGTAAGGATCACTGAATGCACACCTCCATAATGTCTCTAAAAGCGCCAGCAGGGAGTACTGGAAACATGGATTCTCACTGCCTCTCACAGGATCAGCAGTGATCCCTAGATTCCCAGATCCTCAATGTCTCCCAAAGCTCCAGAAGAGAAACATGCATGCATGCTTTGCATTTCCTAGGCTGTTTTTTTGTGGTTTGTTTGATTTGTGTGTGTGTGTGTTGTGTGTGTGTGTGTGAGGCAGCAAAGTATCTCTGCAAACTTGAGCATTCCTTCTCATGTTTCCACTGATTTTTTCCATTATTATTATTATTTAACCTTTTTTTACAGTCCAGTGTGCCCTCTGACTGTTCCTCATCCCATTCTTCCTCCCCTGTCTTCAAGAAGATGTACACAGATCTAGCTCCATGGGCTGGACTAGGCCTCCCTGCACATATGTTGTAAATGTGCAGCTTGGTTTTCATGCAGGTCTCAAACATCTGGAGTGGGGGCTATCCCAAAACATGCAGCCTGTATATGGAGTATGGTCTTCTAGCTGGGTGCCTCATCTGCCTCAATGGGAGAGGAAGCACCTAGCCTCTCAGAGACTTAAAGTGGCAGGGTGGGGGATACAGGAGGAGGGGGTACTCAGAAAAAAGAGATGGGGAAGGATTGTGGGAGGGGGTGACTGGGACGGGTTATAAAGTGAATAAGCAAAAAAAATAAAATTAAAAAAGGAAAAAAAAAAGAATGTACCTACCCCCATATGATAATTCAAAATGAAGTAATCCAAATCACTGTTGATAATATATTTGTGATTGAATTTTACAAAGAATTGTAGATAATAATGAATTGTGTGTTCTGATACAGTGCTCAAGGTGCCTGTAAAAGATCATTTTCTCATTATAAAGGACACATAAACAGGAACACATTTGGATGTTTTTATTAATTATGTGTGTAAAATATTATTGTATTGTGCCAATATTTACAGCTTGATCCTGTTTCTAATTTGACATTAAATTATTATAAGCACAGAAAATTTGTATGTTGTTCATTCTCATACCCTTACAGCTATACAAGAAAGAGTAGATCAAGAAGAATACCATTATTTTATCACAGTAGCAAGTAACTTATGTGCTATCCTGTTGGGAGCTGACTCCTAGCAGAAAGCGGCTATTATCTTTGCAGCCATCTCAGACCATATACCCTGACAAGAGACTTGTTTTCAACAGCCTACAACAGCTGAGCACACTCTGATAAACATCTTGTTTTTCTCCCATATCTTGTTTATTTTGTTTAGTGCACAGTTGCAAGGCAATGTGGTAAAGTGTCTTCAACTGCATCCCCTGCTTATGCTTATATATACCCAGGATTTCCTTTCAATAAATGGGACTTGAACAGAAAAAAAAAAAAAAGAATACCATTTAAGTAGATTAAGAAAATTTATTTTCAAACTTTTAGAGTTGTAAGTTTAGTAAGATACCTAATTGAAAATGAATGAATGAGAACTAAATAAGGTAGACAACAATCTAGGAGGGTACCTTATACTGACCCTGGACTCAACACACATGTGCAATGAAACATCCTCACACAAGTGAGCAAGTACACAAACATGTGCATGTATGCACACCACACACACACACATACATACACAGACACAAATCCAATGTGTAATTCCATAACAATTCATATCAATCTTCACTAAAGGCAATATAATATAGACCATATAACTATCACTCAGTTCTGCATGCTTAAATTTCTTTAGCTTCTCATTGTTTGCCTTTTTATTATTTCTTCCAACCCTTGTTATAGCATCAAGAATGCAGTAGGCGCAAAGAATTCAGCAGTTACCTGCAATTTAATGGAGAACAGTGAAACAATTACATGCCAGCAATTGTAAATTGCTGTAAATTGTGGGAAACAGAGTTAATTATATATAAAATTTATCAACAGCTTTTCAAAGATCATGGAGCATGTGACCCAATTCACAAAGATAACATGGGGTCAGTTAGGAGCCCTAGATCCCATTCCTTGTTGTCTGTTTCCCAAGTATTTGGAAGAGTGTATGCACTCCACAGATAGAGAGCTAATATGAGTCTGAGACCTGTATTCCATCAGGATTCCCACCACTCCAAGCTTCACTCCATTTCAATTGTCTGTCCTACAAATTGGATACAGTACATATTGCCTACAACTCTCTGCAGAATCTGAAGTGTCTACATGAGTTATTAGCTATAGAGTGGGATAATACTCTTGAGGAAATAGAAAGGCCTACTTCAAGACCTAAATGATCCCCTTAAACAGCACAAACAACTTCAGTGCTTTGCAACATAACAAAAGAAATTTCAGAATCTTTGGATATTTTTCCTTCTCTTTCTTCTTTAAGAAACTATATGACAAAAAGCACAGATGGAATGACACAGTTTATTTTCTACTCATCTTAAATATCAGGATGGCAGCAAGGATCAATGCTTTCAAGGCAGCAGGCAGCCAATAACCTCCATAGTAAATGCTGTCTTAGAGGAGGATTTCGCTGATACCAAACTTGTCAGTATTAAAGTGCCTCATCTACAACATCCCAAAGAATACACAAAATAATACATAGCTAATGTCTATTATAGATGCCATTAAATTGCTGAACATGTATCATTGCATATTCATGAGAACTCATGTCTTTCTCTTAACAATAGATGCAGAGGGACAGTTAAGCTTTCCAGTCACATGGCAAAGAAAATGCCAAAATTAGTCAGTATAATGTGATGCCCTGAAACAAATAACATTGAGACAATATGTATAAAGTGGGAGATGAAACCATTTTCCTAGTGGTGATCAACATATCACAAGGGGAAAAGGAAGGAAAGTTACACCCTGGAGTAAAGTGTAAACTAAGTTGATTGATTTCCTGTGAAACAAGCAGCACTGAGCAGAGGTTAGATTATTAGGGTGAAGAAATGTCCTGAAAATTAGGAGGCACCCTCTTATAAGACACCATCCTGAGCACATTAGCAATTTAATCACAGAAAAATTTGTGTTCAGAGAAATCATTTCACCTTTAAATACAAAGGTATCTGAAAATTTATTCATTCTTAAAAATTACATGAATATGTTTGTTTGGGTGAAGGTATGTACATGTGAGTTCAGGAACCTGTGAAGGCCTGAGGCACAGAGTCCTGTAGGAGCTAGAGTTATACGCAGTTATGAGCCACACAGTATGCTGGGAACCACACTGGGGTCTTCTCAGACCATAAAATTTGTACATTTTAAGTTCACTTTGTGGTTCTTTTGTTTGGGAAAAGATTTTTATTGAATAATTGCCTTGGAGAATGGGCTACAATAAGGAGAGAATGGTTCCAACACCAGATAAGGGCTTAGCTATTTAAGCTACCTTTGGTCTTCTTTTTGCTTTGGGAGGTAGATCATTGCATGCAAACGTGGGAATATGAGTGCTACCACGCTATGAAAATGGCACAGTAGTACACATCTGAATTTCCACTGCCTTGCAAAATTAACGTCAAAGACAGAAACCTCTCGGCTCCTTAGCCTGGCACTCACAGTACTGAACAAAAAGAGTGAAATTTAAGGACCAAAAATTAATTTTCTCCCCTGACCTCCATACTTCCCTGCAGACATCCACTCTCATTAACACACACATACACACACACACACACACACACACCACACACACACACACACACGTGCGCACAGAGAAAGAGAGAATGTGAGAGAGAAAATGTGTGTGCTTGTGTGTGAGAAATAGAGGAGGGATGTAAAGAGAGAGAGAGCAAGAGAGAGAGAGAGAGTGAGAAAGAGAGTGAGAGAGAGAGGGAGAGAGAGAGAGAGAAAGAGGAGAGACAGGCAGAGACAGAAACAGAGATCCACTATATCCATAAAAGTTTTATGAAGAAGGAATAAAAGTGTATGTTTGGCTTTTTACTATATTAGCCATTCACATTGGAGAACTAATAACATTTTTTCCTGTCAGCAAAATTTCTCCTGCTGTGCTATTAAGAATATAATAAAATTTAAATTTCTGATTTTTTTTTCAAAATACAGCATAATTCTCTAAATCTCAGGATTTTAGATCCACATGAAAGAAACATCAAACCCATTTTTATATACTGGCAATGAACAACTAAAATATGAATTTAAAAATGATTTGCAACACCAAATAACATTGGCAGTAGAATTCTTAGGAATTAATTTAACAAAGGATGTGTAATGCATGTGGGCTGAACAATATAAAATATTGTTGAAAGAAAATTAAGAGCCATTTGAATGGAGATATTTATTGTTTTTTTAAATAATTTTCTGTTGAAGTCAATTTTGCCAAAAGTGAAAGTGTATTCATTGCAGTCAGAATCAAAATCCTAGCTGCCATTATAGAAGTGGTTGATCACTTAATGTTAGCATTTGAACTGGAAGGAAAACAGCTTGGAATAAAGTTTTAATGAAGAGCAATCACATTAGTTGTCTTTTAAACACTATAAAAACATGGCAATTAGAGAGAATGAGACTGGCATCAGGGTAGGCACATCAATTCACAGAGAAGGACTATGAGACTACAAACACATCCACAACTGCTGCACTGCAAATCAGTTTTCAATGAAGATGCCAAGAAAAAATGAGAGAGCAAAGATTGTGTTTTTAATAAAAATTACATATAGTAGCTGTGTGTGTGTGTGTGTGTGTGTGTGTGTGTTGTCTAATAAAGTGCTGTGTCCTTTACTTTAAAGGGTCACACATATGATGTGTCAGAAATTTCCTGCCCAATCTATTTGTAGCGGGAGGCCTATGATTGTATAGGGAAAAGTGAGGCAGAGCTAGGAGTTGGGAGGAGAAGAAGAGTGGGTGCGAGGCAAGATGGCAGCAGATGTACACCCATGTGTCTCTAGCAGTCTCAGTTATTCATATCAAAAGGTTAGATAATTGGGATAACAATTCTAAATTGTGTGGGCATCTTGTAAATTAAGTATTTGTTGATATATAAATCCATTGGTTAACTTCAAGTATTGAGAGTTTTGTGTTACTGGCTGACTGGGTATTGATATACCTAACCACGAGGATGGTAGTTTATTGTCTGGGGCTAAGCTGAGCTACGTGGGTGCGTCAGAGTTGGCCTAAGCGGCCATGCCTAAAGCCGTGGGGGCAGTAGAGCTGGTTGGTGGAGGCAGCAGCCATGTCAATGTCTCGTGGGTCCAGGGCTGGCATCACTGAGTAGCCCTTTAGTGCAGGAATTTAGAGCTGGCAGCCAGGCTGCCACCATCATTTCTAATACCTCCCGCTACAATATGATATACACATAAACATACAAACTTAATCATTAACCTAATTACATGAGCTGACTGTGCAAACTTTATAAGGAAACTTAGGAGGGAGTCTTTGTGAACTTTACAGAACCAATCATAGGATACTGTATTAGAGAACACATGAAAACACATTGGGCCTTCAATGAAAAAATTGAATGCACATTATTTGGATGACCTTTCCTACATGACAACACTTAACCATATCTTCTGAGAACTCTAAACACAATTCCAGCTGAAGCAACGTCTGGGATCCTGGCCTATTACCTACGTTCATCTTTCTCACCAGGGGGTCAGTGTTTTGCACTTCTGCAGGTGTCAGTGTGAAGACCTGGGCTGTGGTCCTAGCTCAGGGAATTGTGAATGTAATAGGAGAATATAAAATCAATTTTTCTTGCACCTCAGTTATGTTCTCTCTTTCAAGTTTAAAGATAATCTTCAGCTTTTAAAGATGAATTATGATGATGAAAAAGAAAGATAACTAACCCAAAATAGTTGCTTGGTTGTTCATCCTGCCTTGTGGATCCAGCCTTCCAATGGGTAATCAGAACTTCAAGCTTCTCCTATTGATCTATCTTCTTCCCTCATGGCCTATTACTTGCAATGATTTGCTTTATTTCTATTTAATGGTTCAATGACAATGACACACTTTAAATTTTCATAACAAAATGATCAAGTAAGTGAGATAACTTTTTGAAATTAACCAGAGGTTGCTAAAACAATTCATTATTTTAACTTCCCATACTTAGTAACAATCAAACATATCCACATTCTTCAGTTAAACTTATAAACTGGCTCTAATAGTGACCTCACATTACTACAAATGTTATTCTTCGAATCACAAATACCATTAATCATTTCTTGTTAGTACAATGGTCTTTAGTATGGTACAGTGTCTATGTTTTCTGTGATGCAGGCTTACTTAGTTTTAAATGATTGTTAACACAAGTAATTGTCAATTACCTTGTCTGAAAAATAGTCAATACTAAGAAATTTCAGTGATATACAAACTCCAACATTTCTTAGTTCTAATTATATTACATTGCTGAAACAATTTTGTTTACTAAATTATGTTTAGAGAATTTATGAGAATGTTCTCAAATTGGCAAAATGCCTTGTTCTCCTGTCTGAAAGACACAGTCTGATGCCCCAAAGAGTAGGTTAGGTAAAACAACCAAAGCCTGTCACTGTGTAGAAAGGATTGTGATTGCAAGGTTGTGTACTTCCCAGTGAATCTGACATCAGTCCATATGCACAAACCCATCTCCATACTGCATTCATTATGTTCCTTATCATTTCAGGTTCTCAGTCATATTCTCCAACTTATAACTCAAGTGTTCGCATTTAACTTTATACGTACTGTTGTAATTTTCCTCTAAAACTTATCTTTTATGAATCATACTTTTATGTTCTATATTTTTATTACTTTCCTGTTGAGTTCCATTTTTGTGTGTATTTTCTCTTCTGCCTTCATTATGTCCAATCTCTTCCTCATTACATGCTACATTTTCTTATCATTAGCACTTCTGTTTCATCTACTATCTTGTCTTTCATCTATTAACTCATGGCATAATTTCAACAACTCTTCCCTTTTTATTTAATGATGTCTTGTGGTACTGATCTTATTTCACAGAAATGTTTATTTTCATCAACCAAATTAATGACTTTTCCCAAAATGTGCTTTCTGAATCCCTTTTTATAATAGACACAGCTCTTGAATACAACTACAACAAAGACCCAACTCTACAGAATAGTGCAATAAAACTCCCAGAAAGCCATAAAACAAAGTTGCACAAATACACAATACTCTTGGGAGTTTGCTGCTCCCAGGAGTGCCAGTGTCTGGTGGCGAAGCTAGAGAGGCAAATATCAACTCCCCTGGCACTGACCAGAATGCCCTTTATTTTCAAATACAAACATATAAGCAACAACCAAAAACATTGAAAATAGCAATATTTCAACCTTAAAAGAGTAGTACAGACATGCGTGTATGTTTGTGTGTTTGTGTGTTTGTGTGTCTGTGTGTGTATGTGTGTGTGTGTGTGTGTGTGTGTGTGTGTGTGTGCATGTGGTCAACTCAACTGTTGTTCATTGGTTCTTCCAGAGCCAATCTCTTCTGTTTTTGTAACAAAGACTCTCAAGTCTTCCTGGGACTTGGGTTTTGCTGGTTAGGCTAGTCTCACTAGCCAGTGAGCTTCAGAGATCCTTCTGTTTCTGGTGCCCAGCACTAAGAGTACAAACCCTTTCTACCACCCTGGCTTTTTACCTGCATGTCAGGGATCTAATTCCAGGTCTTATACTTTATACAGCAAACACTTTAACAACTAAGCAATCCTTCTAGCACTCCCAATTTGACATTAATAAACCAGTCTTTCCTATCAGCATTGTTTTCCTCAGAAAGGTGCTAAAAAGACCATGGCTAGATGGTAATTTTCTATCTGTTCTACTTCTCCAGATCATAAAGAGTAAGTCTCACGTGAGAACCCAGAATCTATGGAAGTTAAATCCATGCTGTCCAGGATTTCCATTTTTTTTATTACAAACAGCATTTCAAAACAGTTACAAGTAAAGCTTAAATGATATCTAATTTTAAAAATGAAAAATAATATTTGAGGCGATAAGTATGTTTATTCATTTGATGTAAATATATATATGAATTATATATATTATGTATTGTACTCAACAGGCATGTGTTTGTGTATAAATAAAATATTCAATGATATAAAGTGCCTACTTATGAATAAAATTCTTTCTGGTTTGGAGCTTTGGGTTTCTGGTCTCTGAGTGGCTACCTTGCATCCTGTCAATCAAGCTGACAGTTTGTCATGGTTACAGTCATGGCTAAGCAGTTGGGTAATCTACAGTTCCTCCTTGATCATTAGAGGTCATTTCAGAAGCTTTATTCTGGAGTATGAGTTGCTGTCCTTGTCCATGAATAAAGCTGACAGTGTTCAGTTGACTAGCATGATTTTGGTAACCTAATGAGTTTGTGAACTGGAAACAAATAGCAATCTTGTACTTGATGACAATATTAACAACATTGGACATCTTTAGTCCTGAAAGCAATCCCAGAAGGTTTTAGTTCTCATTTGAAGTTAAACAAGTTAAGAAAGCTGTATAATGACAGTAAACTATGCTCTTACTTTTAAAAATAGCATAAAATAACATTGATTATTCTTTAAAGTAATTAATATAGACTATGGCTGTCAAATGCATGAAGTCATATGTCATATGAAATATGGTGTAAGAGTAGCCAATTGGGTGTGAAACTATTTATCACAGCTATACTTGAAATTTTTCTCCCAGTCCTTGGGTTTGTTTGTTTGTAAACAACTATTGAATTTTTGAATAGCCACATTTTTAAAATATAAAAAGGAATGCTTGTTGTTACTGGATGCTTACCTAGGCAACAAGAAATAAGAGTAGAGCTATGCACTTCTTTCCTCTCAAGATAAGATGGAAAAATCACATTAAAGAATAATTTTAAAATTATAACTATTACCAGTCTCTTGCTGCAGCCTCCCAGTATATCAGAGGCAGTAAGCCCTGCAGCTCTGATCTAGTTAGTGCATTAATAGGATATGAGAAAGCTTGTTACATGTTTTCCTAGTAGCAAAGCACCACCAGATCATGTAAGTAACAAACCAGGGAAGAGTTCAGCAATGCCCAGCTCAAGGCACTATCCCCTCTGAATAGCTGGAGGATCTTATAAAAAAAAAATAAAGATGTGATGTAAGCATCCATAAGTGTGCACAATAAAATACTTAGTGTCAAGATTGACAGTAAGATAACTGATGAACATACTAAATTCAAGTAGCAGGTCTCAATGTAGGGTATGGAGTTGATGAGCCTGTGGAAACCCCTTCAATCAGGAAAACAAAGATGGCTTCCTGTTTGCTGAATCTACAATGAGAATTCTATTTCTTTGATCATCTCTATGCATGAGACATAAACCTACAAAAATAAAATCTAGTTTCCTGCTTTATTGAAAAATAATGTGAGCCCATGTACCATGCATCTGAAGATCTCATACAGCTATATTCATATCAGTTAACTAAATCATAGTTTGTAGTTTCCCGTTTGTCCCTCCCTCAACCCTCACTCACTACGAGAGCAAGTATTTCTTGTTTAGTCCGCTTATTTAAATACTGTTACCTTCCTTGTCTGCTCAGGGTAATAGTGAGCATAGGGGAAGATAATCATATACAGTTAAAGACCTCCCCAATGGGGTCAGTATGTCCCAATAATCTACATCCCAAGTGCTTGAGAAGTACAATGTACAGTCATGTGTGAGACTTATGATTCACTGATCTCCTCGCTCACATATATCAGATCTGTGCTGTCCATTTGTAGAAGCCATGGGTCATAGATGAGAAAACCATAGAGGGATTGACTAGCAGGCACAGGTCTCAGTACATTGTGGACCTGCTGCTGAAAGTCTAGTCTCAGACCAACATCCTTTACTTAAATCAGATAATACGTATTTAATAAGGTTTTAACACTCCCGATAACTTTACTAAATCAGATTCCATCACAAACTCACCTAGGCATGTAGCCATTATTTTTATTGTTCTTAAAGTTTATTTTAAAAATTAAAAATGAAGCATCTAAACTTAAAATAATACTATATCATCTTTGACAATCAGAAACTGATACTCTTTTTTTGTTTTTACATTTTTATTGGATATTCTATTTATATTTCAGACGTAATCCCTTTTCCCCATTTCCATCCCACCCAGTAACCCCCTATGCCTTCCCACCTCCTCCTGCTTCTATGAGGCTATGTCCCCACCCACACTCCCACTCCTACCTCCACACTCACAATTTCCCCCACACTGGGGCATCCAGCCTTAACTGGACCAAGGACTTCCTTACTCGCCTACGCCTGACAATGTCATCCTCTCCTAAGTATAAAGCTGGGGCCATGGATCCTCCCTATGTGCTCCCAGGCTGGTGGTTTAGACCCTGGGAGCTCTGATTGGTTGGTATTGTTGCTCTCCCCATGGGTCTGCAAACCCCTTCAGCTCCTTAAGTCTCCTCTCTAACTTCTCCATTGGGAACACTATGATCTGTTCAATGGTTAGCTGTGAGCATCCACCTCTGTATATGTCAGGCTCTGGCAGACCTTTAAGACAGCTATCTCAGGCTACTGTCACTATGCACTTCCTGGCATCCATATCAGCATCTACCTTTGGTGACTGCAGATGGGATGGATACCCAGGAGGAGCAGTCTCTGGAGGGCCCCTCCTTCAGTTTCTGTCCCAAACATTGTCTCCATATTTGCTCCCATGAGTATTTTGTTATACCTTCTAAGGAAGGCCAAAGCACCCACACTTTGGTCTTCCTTGTTCATAAAATTCAGAAGGTCTGTGAATTGTACCTTGGGTATTGTGAATTTTTGAGCTAATATCCAATTATCAGTGACTGCATACCATGTGTGTTCTTCTGGATTGGGTTACCTCACTCATGATGATATTTTCTAGTTCCATCCATTTACATAAGAATTTCTCAAATTCATTGTTTTTAATAGCTAAGTAATATTCCATTGTAAAAAGGTACCACATTTTCTGTAACCATTCCTCTGTTGAAGGACATCTGGGTTCTTTCCAGCTTCTGGCTATCATAAATAAGGCTGCTATGAACATAGTGGAGCATATGTCCTTGTTATATGTTGGAGCATCTTCTGGGCATATGCCCAGGAGTAGTATAGCTGGGTCCTCAGGTAATGCTATGTCTAGTTTTCTGAGGAACCGCCAGACTGATTTCCAAAGTGGTTGAACCAGCTTGCAATCCCACCAACAATGGAGGAGTGTTCCTCTTTCTCCACATCCTCACCAGGATCTGCTGTCACCTGAGTTTTTGATCTTAGCCATTCTGACTGGTGTGGGGTGGAATCTCAGGGTTGTTTTGATTTGCATTTCCCTGATGACGAAGGATGCTGAACATTTCTTTAGGTGTTTCTCAGCCATTCGAGTTTCCTCAGTTGAGAATTCTTTGTTTAGCTCTGTATCCCATTTTTAATAGGGTTATTTAATTGTCTGGAGTCTAATTTCTTGACTTCTTTGTATATATTGGATATTAGTCCTCTATCAGATGTGGGATTGGTAAAGATCTTTTCCTAATCTGTTGGTTGCTTTTTCTCCTATTGACAGTGTCCTTTGCCTTACAGAAGATTTGCAACTTTATGAGATCCCATTTGTCAATTTTTTATTTTAGAGCATAAGCCATTGGTGTTCTGTTCAGGAACTTTTCCCCTGCACCCAAGTATTAAAGGGTCTTGCCCACCTTCTCTTCTGTTAGTTTCAGTGTATCTATTTTATGTGAAGGTCCTTTATCCACTTGGACTTGAGCTTTGTACAAGGAGATAAGAATGGATCTATTTGCATTCTTCTACATTTTGTCCTCCAGTTGAACCAGCACCATTTGTTGAAATGCTGTCCTTTTTCCACTGGACAGTTTTAGCTCCTTTTTCAAAAATCAAGTGACCATAGGTGTGTGGGTTCATTCCTGGGTCTTCTATTCTATTCCATTGATCTTTCTGCCTGTCTCTGTACCAGTACCATTCAGTTTTTATCACTATTGCTCTGGAATACAGCTTGAAGTCAGGGATGGTGATTCCCCCAAAAGTTCTTTCATTGTTGAGAATGTTTTCGCTATCCCGGGTTTTGGTTATTTCAAATGAATTTGAGAATTTCTCTTTCTTACTCTGTGAAGAATTGAGTTGGGATTATAATGGGGATTGCATTGAATCTGAAGATTGCTTTCAGCAAGATGACCATTTTAATTATATTAATCCTGCCAATCCGTGAATATGGAAGATCTTTCCATCTTCTGAGATCTTTGATTTCTTTCTTCAGAGACTTGAAGTTCTTGTCATACAGATCTTTCACTTGTTTGGTTAGATTCATACCAAGGTATTTTATATTATTTGGGACTATTGTGAAGGATGTCAGGGCTCATGGAGGGGGACCAGGAAGGGGATAACATTTGAAATGTAAATAAATAAATAATTTTAAAAAGGAAAAAAATACCATCAAATATATGCCCTATATAATCATTCAAATCATTATTTCTTAAAGGAATTTGCAACTATAGTGATAACTGACAGATTGTACACTTTTTCCTTGATTTAGTAGATCTATTCTCATCCTTCTTTGTATCTTTGAGATCTTTGTGAGAGCTCTGAACCATTTTGGAATTTTGGGATCTTTGACTGTCAATTTCATGAGTGAAAAGTTTTATCGTTTTTATTCTATTATACATTACATCCCATCCTCAGTTTTTTCTTCCCTCCACTCCTCCCAATTTCCTCTCCCCTGCCTAATCTCTTTCCTCTCCCCCAGACCCATTCCTCTGTTTCAATTCAGAAAAGAGCAAGCTTCCTAGAGATACGAAATAAACATGACATAAGTTACAATAAGACTAGGCACACACCCTTATATCAAGGCTGGACTAGGCAATGCAGTTATTAGGAAAAGGGTCTGAAGATCAGGCAAAATAATCAAAGACACCCCCACTCCTCTTGTTAGAAGTTCCACAAAAAAAACCCAAGCTACACAACCATAACACATATGCACAGGACCTAAATCAGACCCACAAGGTAGTGTGATTCCCATTTTAGTCTGTGGGCCTCTATGAGTCCTGTTAAGTTTATTCTGTGAGCAGTATTTTCATGGTGTTCTCAATCCCTCTGGCTCCTACAATCCTTCTTCCCCATTTTCCACAGGGATTCCAAGTTCTGCCTGATGTTTGGCTGTGGATCTCTCCATCTTCTCCTCTACAGTTGCTAGATGAAGTATCTCTGATGAAAATTGAACTAGGCACCAATCTTTGAGTATAGAATATAGCCGAATATCAATAGGAATGATTTCACTGATGTTTTTATCAGTCATGCTGGGTTCTATCCTAGGTCCCTGGGTTATTCAGCCTCTGGTTTCAAGGCAGTGTCTGGCATGGGCTTCTTCTGTGACATGGATCTCAATTTGTACCAGTCACTGGTGAAAGCTTTTAATCATATTTTAGTTACATTATTGATTACAAGTTCTTTACATCAAGAAAGTCATTTGAAGATACAGACATTCAGAGTGTTTATGGATGTAAATACTAACCCAAAGGATAGCTCAGATGCATGCAATGCAAGCTCCAAATACAGAGGGCACCACTTCACTTTAGGGAGCAGAAGGGAGTTTCAGCTCTGATGTCTTAACACTTTCTTGGCTTAGAGTGGATGGAGTTAGCCTAGACACTTAAAAATGGAAAGGATAACTAACATGTGCAAACAACAACGACCATAACAACGATGACGACAATGAAAGAAAACAAGTATATAAAGGAATTCTCAACTATTCAAAAGCAGAATTCATGCTTTTGAACCCACTCACTGATAATTTGCAATCATATATTGGAAACAATACCAAGGTCGGCATCAGGAGAAGTGAGCTATGACATTGAATGCAGACTAATGTCCTTTCACGCCATAGTCAGAGTCATAGTCATATGGGCCAATTTAATTAAACTGTTTAGATAATTATTTTTTCTACTTGGGGACAGTCATAAAGAAATGAATACAGCTTTAGTTTGCTAAACACTATTTCATTCCTTTGTTCTATTTTACATAATGTTAATTTTTTATTAAACCACTAACTGAGAAAAGTACTTTTAATGTTAAAGAATCAAATATTTAACTATTGGCACTTAAAAAAGAAATAGAATAAATGCATTCTTGTATAAACTGGTTTTATGCATAATTAAAGTTATAGACTAGTAGTAAAATTTTGTCGTGAGTTTGATTGACAAGATAACAAAGTCTTGGTGAACTACAAAGAAAATAGAGCTTTATTATCAAAGCTGCTCATACAAAGAAGGAAAGTGTTTAACTAGGAGAAAAGGTCAATGCCAAGGAGAAAGAAAAGCATGCTAATTAATGCTCCATACATTACAAAATGATAGAGTCTTGAGAAGTATGGAAATATACTTCATTCACCTTTATGATTCTATAAAAGTAATATGGAGTAAAGCATTGTTAATTTATGCTTTTAATTGAAAAACTAAGCAATTGATATTTGTTAAAATGAGGCTATGAGGAGTATATCACCATGAGCTTTTTCCAATTGGCTCCATAAGAAGTAAATTAGAAAGTCCACATTTATGCCTTACAGGAAAACAATCCATTACATTTGCTCTTTATTGGCATAATAGTTTTTCAGAATAGCATACACCCCAGCATATATTTCACACAGGAAAGTTGATTGAATTTGCCTATTGTGATCTGCTTTAAGTACCCACATTTTCAGTTGCAGCTGCAAACTGCCAGACCCAAAGCTTTTACAATGCTTGAAACTAATACAGATAGGTTGTTCTTTGTTTTGGTCTCTTGGGTGTTAAAGAGAAATTATTCAGGTCTTGACTTAGAATTGACCATGGGTTTTCTCTCATCTAAGGGATTTGAGTCCAGCCTTTTTGCCACTTCCTTGTAACAAAGCTTGCCTCAATATTAGCCTAGGGGGTCAGCTAGCCCTGCTCACTGTCACATTGGATGAAGAAGATTTGACACATGCATGTACTTACTAGTAGCAGTGACTGAATTTGGGAGCCTCTCACTAGTGCTGGCAAGCGGTTTGCTTAATAAGTTGGGAGATACTGGTATCTAAGAATATGCTAATCTTTCCACAGCACCTGATAGGGGATTGGAACAGGAAAGGTCATTAAACACAAAGTTCCCTCCAGAAGAGTTAAGATAAGTGTACTTATGGCAAAAGAAAGTATCCAGAGGCTCGAGTGGTTATCTTAGCTATCCTGAGGCATTACACCAGTGAATTTGTTTATCTTTTGAAAGCACAGAACACTTTCAAGCTAAAAACTTCTCTCACGACATCCTTATATTAAAAGCATGTTACATATTTCTCAGCCTTTAGGCAAAATTCTACCTAACCTACTTTAAATTGTTAATTGTACGTATATGTGTTTCTGTGTATAGGTCTATAACCGTGAACATGGATGATCACAGAGGCCAGAAGAGGGTGACTAATCTCCCTGGAACAGGAGCTGGAGTTGTATGTGGCTCTGAGCCACCCAACCTCGGTACTAGAGATGAAACTTTGGTCCTCTGCAGGAGCAGCACATACTCTTCACTAATAGAGTGGGTGACCACATATCTCCTAACTAAGCAAAGACATTTATTCCATGTTACATATATTAAACTATTGGTTATTAAAACTTTGAAGCAACTGAATATTACTGTTCAATGAGTTTACTTATGAGACAACTATACTAACTTGCTTCTGTCAGAGATATCCAAGGAAATTCAGTCCCAGCTCTATCACCTGTGAGGTTGGCCTAAGTCTTGTGCTCCTTGTCTAAAATATGACAATGTAAAAGATGCCTGTCATCTAGTCAGTTTGAAAGGATAACTTATTTGTATTTTTTTATTTGTTGGATGATTATTTTTGTTGTTGTTACTGTTTCTGTTCTTGATTTTGTCTTGTACTTTTTAAACGAAGAAAATAGTCATACCATGTATGTATTTGAAAATTGCTGTAATCATCAGCAGTATCGTTCCCAATCTTCCTTATGCCTAATAATTAAGTAAAATTTTGGAAGATATGCTGAGTATGATTCTGAGGAACAAATCATTCCACAAACAAGTTCTTTGTTATTCTTACAGGCTAAAGTAAAGGATTTGGGGGAGGGGACATTGCACTAAAAGATGAATGGAGGATGGGGACACAGATGTGTTCATGTATATGAAGCCATGTATATCACTGTGTGTGTACACACCTATATAAAACATATAGACACTTTAAAACTGTGTATTTTCTTAGTATCAACATTTTCATACTTAATGTAAAAATTTGGTGGTAATTAAATGCTAATTAGATAGTAAAGTGTATTTTACTCTTGTTAATTTTCCATTACATTAACCTTCTCATCAGAGCATGTTTATATACTAAAGCTTTCTAACAATTGGACTTCATGAAAAGAGTTTAGAGCCTTTCAACAGAGCTATTATTTTGTGTACTTTAGAAAAAATTTAAATACACAGAAAATAAATATAAAAGTAGCTTTTGTGACTGAAGTGCCTTTCATGGAGGCTTGATTCTAGATAGAAGAACAAGATTGTATATGAAATTACCATTCTATACAGAACCATAGATTTTGTTTTTTATTTAAATTGGGTGGAACAGCTTTTTAAAAAATTTTTACCTAAAGAATAAAATTTAATGCATTAGGACTTCAAAGTTCCCTTTATAAGACCTTCCTTATGTTCTATATTTAATGCCTGTCTTTCTGCCAGACTCTACAGATGGGTTTTGCCATATCTATTCTCTAATACATCATAGACTTATTCACTCTTCTCCATCACCGTGTACCTCCTTTCTCTGCAATATTTCTGCTCCTGAAGTTCTCAACCAGAAAGTACTCCTCTTTTTTTCCTGCTTATTTTATCTGAATCTTCTTTTAAGGATTAATACACTCAACTTCATAAATCCAACCATCTGAACCTCTCTTCCATATCCAGTCCCTGGGTAACCCTCTACACCCTAGTCACATGTGGATAAGTAGTGCAGGGAATAAGTATAATACAGGGAAGTCAGAATTTTACTAAGATGTCCTTCAGAATGGATTCTGTACTGAATATCTGTGAAGAGGAGAAAGAATAAGCCTTTAGATGTTGGTATAGGTTTTCAGAAATATAAGTCTGTAATTAGGTTAGTCTTCAGAAAAAAGTGACAATATATCATGGTAAGAAAAACAGGTTTGCTAAGATGCAAGGTGACTCCAAACAGGGACAGGTACCTTTCTCATTCTAAAGGAGATGTGACTTAGGGGTTCCAACACATTATTGAGTTTTTCAAGGATAGTGAATATAGTGCCTAGAAACCCAGGCAGCCTAGAGATTTTATTATGGTGTGACAATCCCAGTACCGTTGATGGAGATCTGCAAGCAAAGAAATCAAGCCAACTGAGAGTTGTGCTTTAAAGGTTGAAGTTCAGGCTAATGCAAAGAGGGTATCCAGGAAAGCTTTCCTGCAGAGATGAATGTTTCTTTTAATTTCATTTCAGATGTAAGTAATTAAAATCTCATTCATATCTTCTAGTACTGTCCATGCATAGAGCATCTGTGTTGATATGATAGGCATACTCTGTGGGATCTGAGTAGAGTGGGAGAACCACCCTAATCCCGAGAGGGTGTTCTTATAGCCTCATATCATCCTTCCTCAAAGCTAGCAACATAGAGTAACTCAACATTTATATTTCGCTGAAGCGATTTGTATTAGTGGATTAATATGAGAAGCATTCAGACAGAGATAGCCTCTTCTCTGCTTTTCTTGGAAGTTCTAGTATCTAACATCATGTTCAACACAAAGAAAACAGGTAAAAGAAAAGAAAAACAAAAGACATAACCATGGGTAAAGGTGACTCAGAATCACAGCAGCAAGATACAGAGACTCAAGTTTTGCCAAGAAAATTTGGAAAGGTATTGCCATTAAACATACACATCCAAGGCAAACTTTAGATGCTTGCAAATTATATAAACATTTTCAGAAATTTAAATGTCTCTTTATGTAGCTGGTTTGATTTTGTGCCATGTAGTCTGTCAGACAGTAAGGTGAGTTCTGGACACAGCCTGCTTAGGAAAAACCATCTTTCACTTCTGATGAGTAAATCAAGTATTTACATTGGTATTTGAAGTACTTTCTTTACCTTCATGGAGCAATTCCAACTGATACTCCAAATAAACGAATAAATGACAGCTGGCCTCACAGCAAACATGCCTGGCTAATTTCGAAATCTGCCTTGTGACTCTCGCATATTAGTATTATATACAGCACACTGCTCAGAAAGCCTGTCATGGCCTATGGTTTAAAATAACTAATTGCCTGGCCAAAAAAGGGGCAGACTTCAAATGTGCTTTCGAAGGAAAATCCTGAAGTGTTTATCAATATTGACACATGCCATTTGTCCTGCACTTCAGTCTTTCTAGGCTTCCATAATGGATATTCACATTATGTGAGGAAAATAGATCTGGTTATGTTAGTCACATGTTATAAGTGATAGACTGAATCCCTGAGTTTAAATAGCACGCTTACAATCCAGTAATTGATGAGTGAGAAAGACATTCTGGTTCATTCTAAACATATCAAAGTTGCCTTTCAATCATACAGAGAACCATCCATTTGCTTCAATAATACATCTCCATTAAATAATGACTTAGTTTCAGGTGGGAATACAGAGCATTCACACATAAGAACTTCTTATACTATAATACCCAAAGGTCAACAGACTCACTAAAAAGGAATATGTGTGCAAATACTATGATATACATGTGAGTTTTAATTGTGATTTTTTTTCTTTTGCAATTCCATGTCTCATGTTCAAGTCATTCACTTTATTTCAGACTCAAGAACCAGGCAGATGCTATACAGGCTCTTTATAGACCGAAGTCAGGTTAAAAGCGTTTCTTGCCTGTTTACTGAGTTTCACTGACTTCAGCTATGCCAGATTCCCATCACTGCTCTATGTTTCTTTCACATCCTCACTTCCCTGAATTGGTATATGTGTCAGGATTTTCTTTAGAAGGTGAAAAGTGTGTGACCATGAAATAAAACCACAAAAACCAATTTCATCAATGTGCAATTTGCTACTAAAAAGGTCTTTGTTTCCTTGCACACAACTTCCACAAACGTTCCCTGCACTACCAGAAGCTACACATATATTCAGATCCCAGGTAAGATCTCACCCTCAGAAGGCTGGGTGTCAGGGGGGGTGAATATTCAAGGGTGGGGAGGTGAGATATGGGGGAGGGTGGATGGGGGTACACCAATGTGGAGGCAGGAGGAGGGGGGAAGGGATAGTGAGTTCCTGGGAGGAGGGGGGAAATGGGGTAAGGAGAGAACATCTGAAATGTAAATAAAATTTCCAATAAAAAAAAAAGAAAAAAAAAAGAAATCCAACGTTTCCTGAGAACCTGCCCAGATTTCCTAACAGCACCCTCCTCTTGTCTCAGTATCCTGGTGCAGAACTCCATAGAAACACAGTGGTATATTAGAGGCCATGCTGGTATACAGAATCCCAGGTAAGATAAGATCCTGACTACAGACATCCAACACTTTCTCAGAGCCCACAGAGCCCACTGAAAACATCCTCTGCCATCTTCTCCATATGCAGGCCCAGAACTCCAGCAGAACCCCACTGCTCTACCAGAGGCCACATCAGTTCCCAGAACCCAAGAACCCCATAGGCAGTGCTACATTATGTAAACCTAGGTATTATATAGGCAGCTAAAAGATCAGTGGGGATACCCTATTTGATCTGAGGACCTGTATGAAAATAACTTTAAGTCTCTGAAGACAGAAGATGAAAAGATTCCCCATGCTCATGGATCAGTAGGATTAATATACTAAAAATGGCAATCTTACCAAAAGCAATATCCAGATTCAGTGCAATCTCCATCAAAATTCCAAAACAATTGTTTATAGACCTTTGAAAACCACTACTTAAATTCACATGGAAACATGAAAACCCAGGATAGCTATAACAATCCTGTACAATAAAAGAGTATCAACCTTGATTTTAAGCTGTACTATATACAGAGATATAGTAGAAAAAATTAAGCTGTACTACAGAGATATAGAAAAAAAGCATGGCATTAGCATAAAAACAGAAAAAGTTGATCAATGGAATTGATTTAAAGAACCAGACATAAATTCATACATATATGGACACCTGATTTTTGAAGAAGCAGCCAAAATTATACAAAGGAAAAAAAGGAAACATCTACAACAAACAATGTGGGTCAAACTTGATATCAACATGTAGAAGAATGCAAATAGATTAATATTTATCACCCTGAACAAAACACAAGTCCAAGTAGATCAAAGACCTCTAAATAAAACTAGAAACACTGAACCTAACAGAAGATAAAATGGAGATTAGCCTTGAATGCTTTGGCACAGGAGACAAATTCTTGAACAGAACACTAATAGTTCAGGCACTAAGTTCAGTAATTAACCAACAGAACCACAAGAAACTGAAAAGCTTCTGTAAGACAGAACAGCACCCTAGAATATGAGAAAGTATTGCCACCAAGTCTGTATCTGATGAAGGGCTAATATCCAAAAAATATAAAACATTCAAGAAACTAGATCTCAGCAAACCAAATAATCCACTTAAAATGAGATGCAGATCTAGAAGATTCTCAATAGAAAAAATCTCAAATTGGTGAAAAGCACTTAAAGAAATGTTCAATAATCTTAACCATTAGGGAACTGCTATTAAAAACTCCTTTGGGATTTCTTCTTACACCTGTCACAATGGCTAAGATCAATAACACAAGTGACAGCACATGATGGTGAGGATGTAAAGCAAGGGGCACACTTCTCCATTGCTGGTGGGGATGCAAACTTGTACAACCACTATGAGAATCAACATGGCAGTGACTCAGTAAACTGGAAATCCATGTACTTCAAGACCCAGCTATACCACTCATTAGTATGCATCTAAAAGACACTCTATCCTACCCTAAGGACACTTTCTCAGTTATGTTCACAGCAGCTTTATTCATACCAGCCAGACACTGGCAACAAGCTAGATGTCCCTCAGATAAAGAAAGAATGAAGAAAATGTGATGCATTTACACAATAGAATGTTAATTAGCAGTTAAAAATAATGGCATCATGAAATTTGCAGGCAAATGGGTGGAACTAGAAAAAAGTCATCCTGAGGAAGGCAACCCAGACCCAGAAATATAAACATACTGTGTACTCAACTATAAGCTCATATTAGCTGTCACTAGGTGAGTATGTGCCAGCATTTCTTCTTGATTATCCTATGGGTAATGAGACCATAAGCACAACACTCATGATGGCAGGCATGACTGTGCATATACTTACTACTGACTTTCTATATGACTCATATATTTTGTTATCACATAATGTTAGCCTACTAGCAACACCTACATGTGCTTTGCCCTCCCTGTACCACTGTTAGTTTAGAGTATGAGAGCTGTTTCCTCATATGGGCTTCCCTCATTCATATGAGGGTTGGTGTCTATTCTTATTGCAACTTGATATGCTATGATTGGTTGATATCCATTGGAGGTCTGAGCTTTCCTGAACAAAAAAGAAGGAGGAATGTGTGGGGGCTTGGGGATCAGGGTGAGGAGAGAGACTGAGAAGATAGAAGGGAAAAGAAACTAGGGTCAGCATGTAATATATGAGAAAAGAATAAATACATAAGTTAAAATGATAAGAATTCATTTCACAATTCAAAGTCATACTTGAAAATGACCTTTCTTGTTTAAAATCCAGATCCTGTCCCAACTTTGTCTCTTGCTAACATAACTTCATAGAGAACTGCAACTAACTTCCAAATATGTGTCTGAAAATGTCCAGAACCAGCCTTCCAAATGAAGACTGTTATTTCCAATATTGGGTTGATTTCTAGATCAGACCATGATAAGTCCGAATAAATGCTCACATTTAAGAAAACTACCAGAATCATTATAACTTTTCTTTTTGATTCTCTGTCCCACAAGGTCTAAAAACTTGAGGCAAGGCAGCTTGTCCCATCTGGGATATAGTCAAGCAAAGGTGGGTCAATACAAATATTATGTAATAAAAAAATATGTCAGACCAGACACAGTGGTACACTTCTGTAATCCCAACACTGACAATGCAGAAGCAGACAAATCTCTGTGAGTTCCAGGATAGCCAAAACTATGTGTGGCGAAACTCTTGTCTTTTTAAATATGTATTTCTCCTTTCCTTAAAGAAGTAAAAAAATAAATAAAGGTGGAGAAAGTGGGGGAAAAAAAAGAAAATGACCTTTCTAGGAAGCTCTCATTGCTTGTTTTCTTAAAGCAACAAATTCTTCATCAAACCAGACACCCAAGGCCACAAACACCTGATACAGAATTTTGGTAGAATCTTGAAGTTGGCCAGGCCTAGCTGCCTTGAGAGGCATGCAACATAGGTTTTTCAAGTTTGAGTGCCTGGCTACCACAGCGCAATGTGCCTTCCAGTTCCTGAGAGTTTGACACACACCATCAGGCAGTGAGGCATTCAGGTTACTTTGTGTTTCTCTGTATATTCCCTTGTAAGTCAAGGAAGCATGAAAGCATGACAGAACAATTGGACTTAGACATTAATCTTGTGTATCCTGTGTAGCTCGCAAATGTCACTGTATCCTGGCAACTCAACTGTATTGATCTGGGTAATCGCCATTATAATCCGCTCCTGGTAAAAGTATAAAAATTCTGACTGCTCTCAATAAAATTGGCACACTTAAGTTTTATTGAGGACCCTCCAGCTAGCCTCATGGACATGTCGGGTAACCTTGGTATTCTGGCACTTATAAGTAGTTCTCAAACACAGGCCCCAAATAAGGAGATTTAAGGGGAAGAAAAGAAAAAGGTGGTAATACTGAGGAACTCCTGGGAATTGGCCACACACAGGTATAATAAGGCAGGAGCATTCATTGGAAGTAAAATGACGGATCATGTAGGGTCAATGGAGCAACATTTGTTTGCCCAAGTTCTGTAAGCTTTATCTCTAGAGGAAGGAGTTAAAGCAAGACAAGACCATTTAATGAAATTCGTGGAGGTCATTAGTGAACTTCAGCTTTTGTTCCTGAAGAGGAATCCCTGAATCCCAGAAGTTGATCCTGGTTAGGAAAAGCAATTTGGGGAGAGGTAGATGGAAAGGGACCAGAAAAAAATTCCTAGTGATGTATTTCAGTTTTGGAAAAAAAATAAAAGCAGTAGCAGATAAAAATGACACAGTTAAAATTAAAAGTGAAAATTATAAGATAAAGCAAAACTAGGCCTGAGAATATAAAACAAAATTAGACCCCAAAGATATATTATCTAGTGACCTTGGATGTAGTTGAGGGTTTCCTCCTCCTTGGACTGAGTTTGCTCGCCCACCTCCAGTTCTAATTTCCTCTGCTCCTAAACCTGTCCATCAAGGCCAGTTCTTGGTAAAACAGAAATATTTATTTCACTACTTCACTTAATCTGTTACTGAGGTTATAAAAAGAGGTTTCTCCTCCCACAATAGAATTAATTCCATCTAAGTCAGAGTACAGGTCTCTATCTGCATAGTTTCTGAATGACAGGGAAATATACAAGTGGATTTTCTCCTTACCCAGTGAATGAAACACCCAATTCTAATAACCAGGTGCAAAATGTTAGAAATTATACAGTCATTTTAATTAAGATTCTTAAGGACCTCAAACAGGCTTCTGCTCAATATAGACCAACTGCTTCTTTTATATTGTCTCTCCCTGATTCTGTTTGTGGGGAAGCTTTTGTCCTTATTGGAGGATCTTAGCAAAACTTGTAAATATCTACTGAGGAAGACTGATAATTCAGAAAGATGTCAGAACCAAGCTATTAGAAAATAAGAAAATAATGTGGTCATAACTTTTAAAATGTTAAGAGAAGGAGGCATCTATAGTGATGCTCAAGAAATTACATAATCTCCTGAGGCTTATGGACAAATCAATGCTTTGGATGTAAAGCATGGCATACAATATTGGTATCTTTTCAGATACCAATATCTGAAAAGAAGAGAAAAGAACTTTTTACAATTAAACATACACCTGGCAACCCAATCAAGATTTGTTTTTGTCTTTTGCAGGCAGTCAATCACCTGATGGTTAGTGTGGAGGTAGGAATGATTATTTTTAAACAATTGGCATATGAGAATACTAATGCTACATGCTGATAAAAAATATAAAAAGTCTGACTGCTCTCAATAAAATCGCCATAGGCTAATGCTACATGCCATTATGGACTGCCATCCACCTCTTTCAAAAAGAAAGGATATATTAGTGATTACATTGGCTTCTATGCTGACATACTCAAATTACCTTCAATACTCAATAGTTAACTTGGCTACAGTCTTCCAGGAGATAGACAATGCCTCAACAAGTACCAGTCATCCAACAAGGAAGAAGGAATGAATGATAGCAAATACCCCAATTTATGTCAAAAGTTTGTTGTTAGTAATTTTTTAAAAAAAAAAAACTAAAAAATTGTTTCCATTTGTTTTTAATTATACATTGTATGGATAATATTCTACTTTCTGCCAAAACCAATAAAATGCTAAATGTTTGTATACAAAAATAAAAATATATTATTTATATATATAATATAATATATAAACATATATAGTATATATATAAACACACACACATATATATAACTAGCAATGTTTCTGCATACATTGCAAAGCCTTTTCTATCAGTTTTGCCAAGAGTTTGACAGAATTCATATCACAGGCATTCCATAAAACCCTCAGAACCAATCTTTTATAGAAAGAAGTAAGGAACAATATAATATTATTTAAAAATAAAGAAGGGCAGTCAGGTAGTAGGGCTACTCTTCACAGTTATTTTATTTAATTTTATATTCTCTAAACACTGATGTCAGTGTTTTAAGAACTGTATTTGCAGGTCAATTTGCTGATATCGGGAAGTATTTCCACAGCCAATACCCAGCTCGTGTGTACTTACTACAGTGGGGGCAAACCCTTCTCTGACCAAAAAGTACCTTTGTTTAAGAAAAATACCTGTGGCAATTAGCTGGAACTTATTTACTCTATGAGACTTACATCTCTATTTAAGAGGGCAAGGTCATAAATATTGATCTATTTCTAATCTTCTCCATGCAGATATCCAGTTAGACCAGCACCATTTATTAATGATGCTTTGTTTCATTGTATAACTTTGTCTTTTTTGTCAAAAATAAAGTGTCCATAGATGTGTGAGTTTACTTTTGGATCTTTGAATTGATTCCATTAATCAACCTGTCTGTTTTTAGGCCAATACCATATGGTTTTTATTAGTATTGCTCTGTAGTAGAGCCTGAGGTCAAGGATGGTGATACCTCCAAAAGTTCTTTTATTGTACAGGATTGTTTTAGCTATCCTGGGTTTTTTATTTTTCATATGAAGATGATTATTTTTCTTTTGAGATCTGTAAATAATTGTGTTGGAATTTTTATGGGAATAACACTGAATCTGTAGATCGCTTTTGGTAAGATGACAGTTTGTGCTAGATTAATCCTACCAATCCAAGAGCATGAGAGAGATTTTCATCTTCTTATATCTTCTTCAATTTCTTTCTTCAAAGAATTGAAGTTCTTCTTATACAGGTCTTTCACTTGATTGGTTAGCGTTATACCACAAATGTTTTGCACTTGTTCTGTTGTGTCTCAGTCTTCTACCAAAAGATCCACTATTTCAACTGTTAAGGTGCATTATGGGAACCAAATTGTAAATCTGATACAATTTATCCCCAAAAGCTTTGGCTTAGAGACATGATGAATTTCCAAACTTACAGTACATACTTAGATATGGGTACAAAATGGATTAGTATAATCCTAGTTCTCTTAGTAATAAGAAGGTAACCCTAACATGTTAGTGGGCTGGCAACATCTCAAATGTTGGCTATTATGACTTTCTCAATACTTATGAAATAATGTTAAATTTTAAAAGAAAATTTAGAGAATTTCAATAAAGAACATTTCCAGCCCATACTTTGTTTGAGAAAATTATTAAATAAATTATATATGGAGTGATTTAAAGAGGAATGGTCAACCAGTGGCTTGTACTTAAATATTTGGTCCTAGTTGTTGGAAATGTTTGGTAAGGATTAGAAGATGTGGCCATGCTGGAGGACGTGTCACTGTGATAGGTTTTGAGATTTCTCTTTTTTAAGAAAAAAACTAATTTTTTATTGGATATTTTATTTAAATTTCAGATGTTATCCCCTTTTCCCCTTTTCCCATTTCCCCCCATCCAGAAACCCTCTATCCCATCCCCCTCCTCCTGCTTCTATGAGGATGTGCCCCCACTCACCCACCCAGCCACTCACACTTCCAGCCCTCGAATTCCTCCACACTGGGGTATCCATCCTTCATGGGAGCAAGGACCTCCTCTCCCACCTATGCCCAACAAGGCCATCCTCCCCTACATATACAGTTGGGGCCATGGATCCCTCTCTATGTACTCCAAGGCTAGTGGTTTAGACCCTGGGATCTCTGGTTGGTTGGTATTGTTACTTCCTATATGGGGCAGCAAATCCCTTCACCTCCTTCAGTTTTCTCTCTGACTTCTCCATTGGAAACCCCATGATCAGTTCAATGGTTAGTTGTGAGCATCTGCCTCTGTATATGTCAGGCTCTGGCAAACCTCTAAGGAGACAGCTATATCATGCTTCTGTCAGTATTCACTTCATAGCATCCACCTCAGCGTCTGCCTTTGGTGACTGCACGTGGGATGGATACCCAGGTTGAGCAAGAACCCATTCCATGTGCAATCTTTGACTGTCTGTTTCTTGATTTTGGATTAGAACTAAAACTCTCAGCTACTGCTACACCACTTTGCCTGCCTGCTTGCTACATTGCTCCCTGCTGTGATAGTGGGGGGGGGGCTTTCCCTCTGACACTGTAAGCAAACCCCCTATTAAATGTTTCTTTTATAAGTTGTCTTGATCATATGTCTCTTCACAGCTATAGGACAGTAACTAAGACTATTTTTTTTCTAAATTTTCCTAAAAATAGAGTAAACTCTCTCCAGACCTTAAAGATAGGCAGAAATAGTCCAGCACTGGCCACAGGTTCCAGAACAGTTCTCTCATAAGAAGCTTCATGCTGCCTTTTTTTCTGGTGGTGTTTAGAGCGTTAGATCAAATTAATTGTCTAGAAGCAGAATTTGTCAAAGAAAAGTCAAGAATTCTTCTCATAAAATGATTTGATAAGTTTCATTCTAGAAGATACTTGTGTTATCAGTAGATACAGCAATACTTGTTGTCAATAGGACCAATAGACATTTATGGCCTTAAAATTTCTCCAAAGATGTAGGACCCCAAAGGTCTGCTATGCCCTGGTTGAGCCTTTCTGTATGCTGCTGTCTACTAAGTAACATTCTGCAGTTCCTCTAGGATCAAAACATCCTGACTAAGGTATGGTGCCCCAGGAAGGGAATTTACACCTGACATCCTATTGCCCCCCAGTTGAGTTTCTGCTTTTTTACATCCTGACTAATGCATGGTACCCTAGGAAGGGAATTTACTCTTGACATCCAACAAAACATCCTGTTGAAGGATAATCCCCCAGGTAGGGAATTTACTCTTGACATCCCATTGCTCCCCAATTGAGTTCCTGTTTTTTCCTGAGTTTGTGTTTTTCCTTCCCTGGCTTGGTGTATATATTGAACCTGTTCAGTAAAGGCATTGGCATTCTCTCACAACAGATGACCCCGAGTCTGAGTCTTTCTTTAATCCCCCAGGCCTACACCCGAGCTCGGTACCACACGGGCAGCACCGGAGCTGTCAGAAAGATGGAGAACAAAACAATTCGAAGAATTATTATACAACCAAAACAAAAGCCCACAGTCATTTCACTCATCTGCTTCTACTGCTTAGAGAAAATTTTAATTATAAAGAAAGCAAATTTAAGCCATATCATAAAGATACAAATTCTATCAAATGTGCAAATGTTAGCCAAACTACATTACTTAACGTACTTACTTTAACAGGATTTTCAAGTAATGCATGACCAATGAAAAACATTTAATTTATTTATAAACCTAATGATGACTCAAAGTTACCTGAAGATATGCTATTACATCTGCTTCTGATTGATTTGTAGGGAAAAACACATGAATAAAAACAGATTAAAGAAAAAGAAAATCTACATGTGGCTTACTTTCCTGAGAAATGCCAAGAGTTGAATCATCTTTACAGATGTTGATGTCCTCAGATTAATATCTTAAGTCTAATTAGTAATAAGAAAACGCATCCTCCAGCACGGTACTACAATCTGTCTAAATTGAGACTATGCTCATAAGATACCAGGTTTTGTTTTGGTTGAGTAAGGGAAGCTCTCATATATTTTGTATATGCTTAAAATTTTAAGTCATGGTAAGAAGGCAAAGTTTGCAGACAGATGTTAGAGACAATAGAGACCAACTGAAAAAGAAATTTTAGCCCAGAAGCTTTGGACATTAGAGCATTTAATTAGTAATTACCAAAAGTCACAAGATCTTGAAAATTGGATGTAATCAATACTTATTCAAATGTTCTTCATAAGTAGAAATTCTGGCTTAGCGTCTAATTTCCTTACATACAACCCAGGAAAAATTCTATGTATCCTGTCTTCCAAAGTTCATACAGAATCATGGTTAAAGGAAATTTTGGCCATAACATATATTTTAAATTAACCAACTTAATTTATCTTGAACAATTGTCAAAATGCATTTTTCTTCAAATCAATCATTATACCCAAGCAACAGATACAATAAGTTTATAAACACTTTCATTTTCAAAAAGGTTCTTTATTGCTTTGAATTTCCTTTTTAAACACATATTTCCTATTAAAAACTGATGTAAACGCTATAGTAAAATGTCAGGGGCAGCCCTGCTTATACACTGAAAGCCTAAAATCAGCAATAGGCCTGACATACATGCCTGCTAGCACCAAGTCTTGGGTCTCTGTGGAAAAACACTATAAACAGATAGCTATAAGCTATTGTAAACAAGCAGCTTTGGTGGAAAGATGCCAAGCCTGAGTAGTTCATAGACCTTGTAGATAGATAGCCTGGTGGATAGTACCAACTTAGATAAAGACAAGTGAATCATAGGAGGAGTCATAGTGACATGTCCCCTGAACCTTCATCCCCCTGATACTCTGTTCTGGAAGATATCTGTACTCCCCATGAATACCCACATTCCTGCGTCATCCCCTTCCCCATATCCTGCCTTTTTTGTGTATATAAGCCCTGTGTGAAAAAGTAAAGATTACGATCTGATCAGACTATAGACAGATCTTCATTTCTCACATCTTTGCCTGCTACCTCCCCGCCCCCCTTTCAGGTGATCACCCGGACCCCTGTTTAATGTCCTGCAGGACAGGACAGTAAAGTCCACCCATTTAGTAAGCAGTTCCGTGAGTTGTGGTAAAAGTACACAATCTGATCTTAAACAGAGACAAGATAAAATACTTGCCTCCCCAGTGCCTTTCCTTTCAGTACCTGATAACCAATTTGTTTATAGTGTTTCTATTTACAGAATATTATGTAAAATCAATAATATAATACCTCTTTTAATCAGCATAGTTCATCTGAGATTCATACATGTCATTGCTCATATCAGTAGTTCATTTACCTACATTGCTGAGTGGTGCTCAATAGCATAAAAACAGCATTTATTCATTCAAAGGTGTCAATCATGGTATCATATTTTCTAATGTTAGGGAAGTTTAGAGCCAGTCATGTAGGTGCACACATGAAATCCCAGCACTTAAGAGGTAAAAGCAGGAGGGTCAGGAGTTCTAGGCTGGCTTGAGTTACAGAGCAATATTTTGTCTCAAAAATTAAAATAGCATTGCATTAAAAAAAATTGTACTTTTAGAACACTTTTTGATCCACTTTCCTTCAGATTGTATTCATTTTTTTACTTTGAATTTTCTTAATCTTTTGTTATCCATTGTATTTCATTCTTTTATTATTAAGAAGTATAAGGTAAACAATAAAGGAGTTTACTTACTTCAAGGTTGAACATCACTTCTACATTTCAAGGCAACATTTCATCACTCATACAGTTCTAATAGGAGAATATGACTGAATCTATTATCACCGTATTGGATGAATTGGGCAGCAGGATGGGAGGCTGTTTGACACCATGGACTATTTCCACACAGCATTTAGAAGCCATTTCTTAACAGGAAAGACAGCACTTCTCTTTTCATTTACTATTAAAGTTGTCCTTGTGCCATGAAGAGAGAATCACTTCATTGTTTGAAATTTAAATGTCTACACAAATTGAATTTAATAAAACATTATTATAGAAAAATCTTGAGAATATTACAAACAGTGGTCTATGTCTTTATTTGTGTTCTGCTATTAGTAAGTCCTTCACAAAGTTGCAACTTTATAAAGTTGATATTAATTTCTAAATTCATAAAACAGCCTAGAAACATGAAAAGGGAAGAAAATTACAATTTTAAAGTGAAGACAGCATACAAATAAATATGTACATTTAAATTCTATCTATCAAAAGGATAAGCAGGCATAGGCCTGGATAAATAACATCTATAACTTACACTGCTTATGATATAAAATGTGAGATGTGCATATTTAAAACTAAAAACTACTTAACATATGCATTCTGCTGACAGTTTTCTCCAATGGGCAGAAATTGAATATTTTGTCAGAAACATGAAAGAGAAATATGTTGGGGCCCGAGTACTGAGCAGATCCCTGGCGGCAGCTCTGCATCCAATCTCACAAAACCCAGAGGAAGTGGGGCTCCCAGGAGCTCTAACCTGGGCAGTATCTTAGGTAAGAAGACAGCAACACCCACCCCAAACAGGGAGTAACTGGGACCCATTGGGACACAGGAATTCACTTCTAGCCCAGAGTACTGGTTCCTTCCAGTCTGCGCCTGAGCAATGAGTAGATCTTGGGCCTCAGCTCTAACCCCAGGAGCAACACCCACCCCAAAGAGTTCTGACACAACCAAGATAATAGGAGAGACAGGCTCAAGCCAGAGACGGCGCAGGTAGCACTAAGGAGATCCAGATGGCGAAAGGCAAGTGCAAAAACATAAGCATCGGCAACCCAGGGTACTTGGCATCATCAGAACCTAATTCACCCACATTAGAAAGTCCTGAATTCCCCAAATCACCAGTCAAGGAAGAATCAGATTTAAAATCACTTCTAATGATGATGATAAAGGGCATTAAGATGGACATAAATAAGACTCTCAAAGAAATTGAGGAAAACCCATGTAAACAGGTAGAAGCCCTTAAAGAGGAATCACAAAAATCCCTTAAAGAATTACAAGAGAACACAACCAAACAGGTGAAGGAATTGAACAAAACCATCCAGGACATAAAAATGGAAGTAGAAACAATAAAGAAATCACAAAGGGTGTGCCCTGACAAGGGTTACTAGGGAGCTGTATTGGACATATATTCCTGACCCACCTTTGCTTGACTATATCCCAGATGGGACAAGCTGCCTTGCCTCAAGATTTTAGACCTTGTGGGATAGAGAATTGAAAAGAGAAATCATGTTTCTTGTATTCTTCTTGAAGGTGACCAGCTATTAGGACTCAATCATGTACTGGTATAGAAATCAATCCAATATGGGAAATAACAGTCTACTTTTGGAAGACTGGATCTGAACTTTGTCAGAGACATATTTGGAAGCTAGCTGTAGCTCACTATGATGTTAAGATAGCAAGAGATAATGTTGGGACAGGATTTGGATTCCAAACAAGGGTTAATGCATGTTTTGAGGCTCTTTTAACTGTCAAGCTAAAATTGCTCTTGTCTCTTCTACAGTATTTATTGTAAGTTGCATTGACTGTATAATTTCCAATTATGTTAGTGTGCTGAAACCTTGCATGTCTGTTATGGGGGTCTTTCAAGCAGCTTTCATCTCACTGCCCTGAGTATTAGAAAACCTTGATTCTCTGAAAAAAAGCTTGAAAGTGCTGCAATAAGTGAGTTAGACTTTAAGCAGAAGCAAGAGGGTAGCAGGCTTGATCATTGCTGGTATAACAGCTTTAATTTCATTAATTGCTAGCACCACTGCTTATGCAATAGCATTGACACAAGGAGTTAAGACAAATATTTTTGCTAACCATCTAGCAAAAAAAAAATGTAACTAATGTATTGAATATACAAAAGGATTTATATAGGTATCTGGAAAAACAAATGATGCTCTATAACCCATTCAAATTATCTGAAGGAGGTTCAGGGTTCAAGAGTTAGGAGACATCCCAAGTGTCATGACAAATATCATTGAAGTAGTGTTACTTTTGAAATTCACAATGATTGTCATTATAATTAGAAAAAAGTTTAAAGACACCTGTAGGATATTTGGCATAATCCTAACACCTCTCTGGGTGTGTTAACATTGCATAATGAGATTATGAATTTAATGAATGCTGTTCTGTTGATCTTTGATTCTGCAGATAATGTTGATAAAATAATCCATGGTCTGAGCTCAGTATTTCCATTTTGGTCAAACCTCAGGAATGGCATATATAGCTTGATTAGGCTAGCCCTTCTTTTCCTGGGAATACTTTTATTCCTGCCTATCATGTTAAAGCTTATCTTTAACAACATCAACATGTTGGCAGCCAAAGTACATGGCTTAAACCCGAAAATGGATCCCCAGACAGAGTTACTAAATTAGCAGGCTGGCAAACCAAGGACAGGTAAGATTCTGCACAGAGCCTTACCAATCTAAGACAGAAGTACATTGCTTTTGATAATGTATATTCCATGATGGGTAAGGAAGGCATTCTTGTCAGAATGACCTAAGACAGGCTCAGTCTTGTTAACAAAATAAAAATGGGGAGAATTGGAGAGCCTTTGGGGCTGCTTGGCAAGAAGCTGACATAGGCCAAGGAAGAGGAAATGGGCTGCTTGGCAGGAATATGACATTGGCCAAGTACAAGGAAGTAGGCTTCAAGTAGGAATCTGACATTACACTAGAACAAAGAAGTAATTCCAGGTAGGAATCTAAATTGTAGGCTACAACAAAGAAGTAATCTCAGGCAAGAATCTAAATATTAGGTTAGAACAAAGAAGTAATTTTAGACAGGAATCTAAAATTTAGGCTAGAACAAGGAAGTAGGCTTCAGACATGAAAATGACCTTGGGCTAGGATAGGAAAGTAGGCTCAGATACTTTGGTCATACTGATAAGCCTTTAGAAACAGTGATCACAGGAGTGTTCACGTAACTAGGTTTAATGCCTTGCTTTTTCTTTGACTATTTGTGTTTATTGTATTGCTTGTTCCTTGACTATTTGCATCTATTGTATTGATAGACCTTCAACCTAGAAGGGACCTTAATGCATGCATGTAATCAAAATGGAATAAAAACATAAAGGAAACAGGGGTAGAGGATAGGAGGTACTAGGGAGGGGAAATGGGGAAAGGGGATGACATCTATATTGTAAATAAATAAAATATCCAATAAAAAACCCAAACAAACAAACAAAAAAGCAATCTGAGCAAGCCAGTAAGTAACATCCTTCCATGGCTGCTGCATCAGCTCTTGCCTCTGAGTTTCTGTCCTGTGTGAGTTACTGTCCTGACTTCCTATCTGGCCAATTATAATTATAGCACTGATCATACAGAAGGATTAGGCTATGCCTCAGAATGAGAGACATACAAACACTTGTGTCTCATGCAGATGTTCATCAAAAAGTGATGGAAGCACAGGAGAAGTTCAGTAATCAAGTGTATGAAATGCTTCTTTCTGTAGACAGTTCACCATCTTTGTTTATGGGCCACTATAGCAGAGAAGAAGGTTATACATGGGTTCAACAAGATGGGCCTCTACTTATAAATGTTTACCTAATTATAGGGGCTACTGACTGTCACATCTAAAAACAGCAAAAGCTATCACTGTACCCCCAACATAGTGCTACTAACTAGGTGACTAGCCAGTGATCACTATCAGCTTTAGTGACCCACAGGGAAGTGTTTGGCTTCCATTGTCATTGACAGTACTCCACCAGGAAAACAACAAATATACCATTGATCTGGAAACTAAGACTTAGACAACTTTGGACTTCTGAGGCCCTTAAAGTCAACAGAAATAACACTGTTAAGAGGGATTATTTATCTAAACCACCAGGGTAAACTTGGATTGCTTTCCACAGCAAGGGTATAGAAGACTAAATTATGTATTGAGTACAGGAGATTATTTATGGACTCTCTTGATGTTATATCTTGTAATTAAGGTCAATGGGAAACTATAAAAATCAAACTTAAACAAAGAATAAGATGACAAAGAGCCCATATTTTAGAGTTGAAGAAATGGATTATCCCTTTAAGAAAAGAAAGGTCATATTATAAATTCAGAAATAAGAATAATAATGGCAGAATTATTTCTTTGTTTTATTAAGAATATGTGCATATTATTGTACATATATATTATGTTGATTTGAGGTTCTGATTCTCTATTTCTATATAATACAATGTATTATTGAAATAATATTGCTTTTCTAAGATAATATCATTTTAAGAATTTTATGTTTGTATAATCATATAATGTCATATTGTTATCCTATATATGATTATAGTCTCATAATTACAAGACTCATAATGTTCTTATTGTGGTTGGTAATAGTGGTTATTGGTTGGTTGGTTTTGCTGAAGATTGCTTTGACTGAAAATTCTCGTTATGCCTGTAAGAGGTAAAATACATAAAATAACTTGATCATATTTATATGAATAAAAATTAGAAACAATGGTGCCCATTTTCCCACATGGCATACTATACAAAACTAAAAATTAAATAAAGTACAATTTAAACTATATAAATTGTTAATTCTTTAAAAGACAAAACAAAACTGGAAATCTGTCATACAAAATAAAATTGAGTCAAATGCAAAGCCACTTATAAGTCCATGTATGAAGTTGCAGGGGCTATTATGAATTCATCATAATCAAGTTCCACAACTGTACATACTAAGTTTGAAAATTTGAATTATTTTCACAAAGATTAACAATCATTTTGAGGCATTACTATAAATCTTGATTTGGTGATTTAGTTGTCATATATAAATAGGCTTGAGTCAATTAATACACACATTAAATAGTGTCCTGATTTGATTCACTACTTTCATTTAATGGACATTCTACAGACCATATACAGAAAGCTTATTAGCATAGCTAATAAAAAATCATTTTCCTTATATGCCAATGGTTTTTAAAGAAAAAGACACATGAGAAAAATTAAACTCACATTGATCTCTATACAGAGAAGTAAAATTAAATGAAAAATGGCCTCTGGGTACCCATTTCTCATTATTAGGGAACAGTACAATATCCTACATTGGTTTTCTTTTTTATTAATTCTAATCTTGCTGTATAATAGAAATAAAATAGGTAATTATACATTTTCTACTTTGAAACCAGTGTGCCATGTCTTCTGTTTCAATTTCTGAAGCTACATATCTTTCAAGTAAAACAAGCTATTGAGAAGGCAGATTTCCCAGTGAATTCTGATAAAAGTAGGCTTGCTGAGGGATTAACTTATTGGACACACAAAAATTAATTTTCCTCAAACCTTTAAGAATCATCTTATTATAAAAGTGTTGTCATTTTATAATATCTAAGTCATTTGTAGTGCATAGTTGGGGTTTGTAATTTTAGAATAATGCATTTAACTTATCTCAATAATCATTATTTACATTTTCTTACCACTTTAGACTGTGTAATCACAAATCCAAGGACAGCTCCATTAGAAGGCAAAACTGCAGCTTGCCCTAAATCTTTAGAAACAACTTCTTGAGAAGACTTAAATCCAGTGGAGTTTTAGTTCCAGTCACTGTCAGGGAGCTACCCACTATGTTCCTACAATGTCTGATATATTGAAGACAGTGAGCTTCAGAAACAAGACTCTGGCCATCACTCTACTGGCTCTTTACTGAGAGAATACAAAGTGTTAGACAATTTTCAAGAGTGCAGTATGGGGGTACTTTTCTGCTATTTGCAGAATAGAGGTTAATTATAATTATTGTTTTGCAAGTTTTACTACGTTCTCTAAAACTCTTGCTACAGGAAATCATTGATGAGTTCATAGTGTGCTATCATCCACTTGGTCATTGTCATTTTTGCACTGAAAGATTTCCTAGTTGTTCTTATCTCTATCATTCTCATAGAGTCCCTTCCATCTGGGAGACTGTTCCTGCATTTGTCAAGACATATAGTGTGCTTTCTGTATTTCTGCATTGAACTTTTCCTAAATCTTTTCCTAGTGTTACAATCCATTCTCCTTTGCTATATAGAATTGCAAGTGAAAAGTGGTAAATACCAAGCATAATATTCAAGTTCTTTAAAAGCTAGTGTTCCAAGGACAACTGAGTTATACAATGCAGTCTGAGTTTATTCAGATTCTAGCCTCTTGATTCTATTCTGTTTTTTTAATATAGGTACATTTAAGAATAATACTCCTAGATTTGATGACCCTTCATTAAATGATCCATTAATTCAGTGTTTATTAGATCAGTACCTTGTGGCTCATCCACTGTGGTGTTAGAGAACCCCCTCAGTGTATTGGGAAGTGGATGTATAGTTGCAGTGCATAATGAAAGCAGTTGGAGTAGGTAACTCAAAAAGTACATTATCCCCATCTTAGGGAACCATCCTGGAGGAGAGATATGGAAGTAAAATTATACAACAAATAGTAACAAATTAAATTAAAGAGAAAGAAATGTATATTAATAGTAGGAGAAACCAAATACGTACATCTGAGTGCCAAAGTGAGGTAAGGACAATCTAGTCTTTGCTGAAGCTGCTAGGAGTGACAGAGGAAATGTCACTTTTCAGAACCTAACTTTTCATAAACCACTTTCCATTAACTGGCAATAAATAAGTACATACTTGTTGAGAATATAAATAATTAACCACATACTTAGACTAAATATGAGTTATTAAGTATATTTGATTTAATAAAATTGTGGATCCATGATGATTTACAGTAATTCATTTATCTCATCTCCTTCAATATTTTGAGTTATTTATAGTTTTTTCTGCTTCACGGTATGTAATAGGGCAACAGTCTAAATAAACATTACTTTTATCTTCATTAATTCACTGATTTCATTATACAAATATTT
Organism: Mastomys natalensis; assembly: GCA_021653895.1. Lineage (NCBI taxonomy): Eukaryota > Metazoa > Chordata > Mammalia > Rodentia > Muridae > Mastomys > Mastomys natalensis. The sequence goes on along the minus strand of JAJTUV010000256.1, from coordinate 666,971 downwards.
AACATAGTCATGGTATTCCTAAGCACTTCTTTCACAGTGCTTACTCTGCAAGTGGAAAGAAGGCAATACCAACACAAAAATAAGTAAACCGTTAAATCAATTAAACAACAGAGGCAAAGCAGAGCTAGTGATCCATAAAACTAAGGTCAAGTCACATAAAACGTCCATTTAACAGAAATATTGTCAGAATCAAATCAAACACTAAAATTTTCTTCTAACAATGACATTGGTCATATTTCCTTTACAGTTTCCTAAATAATTGCAAATCACAGATTATTATTCTTGAATTAGACTGTTTCTTACAGATAACTGGAAGATCTATGACATCTGTGGTAGTCAATGTGATGTCTAGTTTGTATGCTCTGACCACTGAGGGTCCAGACCATCTCATCTTTATTCCAGATTTTCAGTTACTCAACCTTCTAGGAGGAGCATTACAGCTTGCATGATAAAAAGATAATATGATAACATCAACAATGCCAAATGCAAACTATATTGGGATTTCCAATGAGGTGAATTCATTCTAATCTAGTTAATTGAGATTGGGCTCTTAGGACAAAGCACTGCCCTTTTGAAATACACTAGTTATTTGTATTTCATTTCATTGGGAAAAGAATAAAGAGGCTTGCTCAAAACAATCATAAGTTTTATGAACTAACTCCAATTTCTTGTACTCTCAGCTATAATAAAAGAGCTATTTTTTCGCTATACTCCACGGATTTCAAATGGTAGAAAGTTGATTTTCTCTTAAATAACTCTTTCTTCTTATATTCTGACAGTAGGTTTCTTTGATATAAAATAATCATGATAACATTCACAGGATGATGACTGCCAGGACTCAATAACCAGGGCATAGTATTCTGTCTTCTCTCCCAGACACCTCTCTGGTGCCTTCACTCTAAGATTCTGGGTAAGGTTTCCCAGGACCCACGCATTTGCATTGAGATTCCTAAATGCTCAAGAGAGTATTCTGATATGGTTCAATGATTGGATCAGAAACCAACATAACATCTGATGGTGGTGACACTTAGGAAATTGGCATTAGCTCTGCATCTTCTTGTTATTTAATTTACTTTATGATAACTTTGAGAATAGTCTCTGTCTCTTCCACTAGGAGTGTTATAATCAAGTTCTATTGAACTTCTATACAATGAAACATGCATAGATATATGTTTGTATACTATTGCTTCCTTTGGGACAATATAAAACAATTTTCATTGAGTAGTGTGCAATAAGTGGACCCCTACCACAACTTGCTTGTGTTAGCAGCATCGTATTCAGTAACATTTTGTTAGAATAGAGATTCTTGGTGCTGCACCTCTGTTTTCCAGAAAAGACTTGGTCTGGCTTTGCTTCTCATTTTGTGTTCTCCATAGAGAAGAAATGAGTAGTTTGTTGGTGCATAATAGACACTACCCTTTCTACTACTGATGGAATATGAAAAATTTGGTTTCATCTGTTTTCCTTTCCAAAGACAGCCAGAAAACTGAGTTATACTGGGCCTAAATCTCTCTTTAAAGTATTGGTCCATGCTCTAGTCTGGGAACAAGAAAGTGTAATCTGGTTGATTTGACCTTAATGACACATACATGCTTCAAGTTTGGTTAGTTCTTTTGTCCACAATGGCTTACAACTTATTATGTAGCTGAGGATGACCTGGAATTTCTAATCACCTCCATCCATCTCTCAAGTACTGGAATCATTGAAATGTACTCTCACGTTCCATTTATGTCCAGCTGCAACTTGACAAGGGCAATGAAAACTTACTGACAGGCACTACCAAGTGAGCTTCATCTCCAACCCCACATGAGATTAAAAGAGTGAAAATGATATCTCTGTATGCCCATGTTCATGTGTCAATTGTAAATCAAGTAAGTAAAATGAATGCTTTCATGGTTTTTTCATCAACATTTAGTTGTTTAAGACAAAGTAACTTTAAAATGTAAGATAAGAAACTAGAGTCTCTACCAGAATTAACATTCTCCATTTGTAGTTTTTGTGGTTTCTGAGGTTTGTTGAGCTATGTAAATCTGAAATCTATAGGCTGGTATAAGCAAGACAATAGATATTCTTTTGTGTCTAGAAATGAACATGAGAATATACTGACAGAAACTATCTAAACAAACAATTGACTTTACCATTTCAAGTATGATAGTATAGATTCATCAGCACCGATAGTGTCTTTTCCAAAGGTTGAATTACAGACCTGTTGTGTTTGAGGAAACTGAGGTGAGCAGTGTGAAGGTATACTGGCTGATCTGCCCATTTGCCACACACTATAATTTCTGATACTCATATCCAAGAGGAAATGTCAGATATTTGGAATTAATGCCTGTATATATAAATGGAAACCCATTTATGTCCCCAGTTAACATATAATGAATTAAAACATTTTCATTTGGCTTACATAGCATTTTTACCTTATCAACCACCATTAAAATGCATTAAATGATTCTCATCATGATAAGCAATTGACCTGCACAGTGCTTCAGCTCTCCACATCATGTCTAATTTCTGTCTACAAATGAAAACAGCCAAATATTTAATCTACAAACTTCAAGTCTTTTGATCAAACTAACACACACACACACACACACACACACACACACACACACGTGCATGCATATAAGCATACACATAAAGATATAAATGTTATTGTGTTCAACTCAGCATTACAGATGTAAGATTCTCAAACTATCAATGACAAGAAACAGGCCTTTGTTTCATACATTTTTCAATAATATGAACAAATCCCAAGCCCATTATGTCATATATACTTTATACTGCTTTTTCACCCATTACTTTCAGTACATGAATTACATCACAGTGAAATCATTGATGTTATTTCAAATACATTGATTGCTAAATACAAACTAAAATTAGAAAATTGATGTATAATTTAATCTTATAAAAGGTAAATGTTATCATCAAATAACACACAACTTGATGATGCCCATATGTGTCACAGAAAAAATACTAGCTGCCATGTTGTTATCTGAACAATTTTATGTATGAATTTATATTATAAATATTATAGTTGATTAGGCCTTTCAATATAGACAAGATTACACATCACTTTTAGAAGAACTCCTATTTCTAATTGTGTCTCCGTGTCTTTGTATTTTTCTGTGTCCTTCTGTCTCTTTCTCTGTCTCTTTGTCTTTGTTTGTCTCTTTCTGTATCTGTATCTGTATCTGTATCTGTATCTGTATCTGTATCTGTATCTGTATCTCTGTATCTGTATCTGTATGTGTATCTGTATCTGTATCTGTATCTGTATCTGTATCTCTGTATCTGTATCTGTATCTGTATCTGTATCTGTATCTGTATCTGTATCTGTATCTGTATCTGTATCTGTATCTGTATCTGTATCTGTATCTGTATCTGTATCTCTGTATCTGTATCTGTATCTGTATCTTCTGTATCTGTATCTGTATCTGTATCTGTATCTGTATCTGTATCTGTATCTGTATCTCTGTATCTGTATCTGTATGTGTATCTGTATCTGTATCTGTATCTGTATCTGTATCTGTATCTGTATCTGTATCTGTATCTGTATCTGTATCTCTGTATCTGTATCTGTATGTGTATCTGTATCTGTATCTGTATCTGTATGTGTATCTGTATCTGTATCTGTATCTGTATCTGTATCTCTGTATCTGTATCTGTATCTGTATCTGTATCTGTATGTGTATGTGTATCTGTATCTGTATCTGTATCTCTGTATCTGTATCTGTATCTGTATCTGTATCTGTATCTGTATCTGTATCTGTTTCTCCCCACCCCCCCCCCTCTTTTTCTTGCTTTTACAAATTCTTATGACGTTTACCAGAACTTGGAATAAGGAGCACAAGAAAAGTGAAAGGTTAAGACCAAAAGCAGGTATTCAAGACAGAACTAGGCAATGTTTAAGAGTTTGGCATTTGTTTTACAACCTCAAATTTTATTCCAAGACTTTCACAAATCAGTAGCACCTATCAGTTTTTCTTTTTATTTATTCTTCTCTCATATGTTAACATCCTGATGACAGTTTCTACTTCTCCCATCTCTCCCACAACCCATCCCATTTATTCCACTAAGGGGAGGTAATCCCCTTAGAAAAGAGTAGGCCTCACAGAAGACACAGAGCCTAAACAAGCCATTCTTGGTAACTAGACAAGCTCTCAAGTGGAGGGATGAGGACACCAACTCAGCCATAAAACCTCTGACCTACAGTTTGTCATGCCTACATGATATTCTGGGAACAGAGCCTAGCATAGTCATCATGAGAGAGATCAGACAGACTTAATCCAGCAACTGTTTGGAGCAGATCCATCAACAAAATATGGCATAAGAAATTACAATCTGACTAGGCATATATTCTTACATCAAGGCTGGACAAGGCAAAGCATTAAGAGAAAAGAGGTCCCAAAGGCAGACAAAAGAGTTAAAGACAACCATGACTCTTAGAAATCTCACAAGAACACTGAGCTATACAACCCTCACATATATGCAGAGAACTAACCTAGGTCAGACTCACCTCACCTAGGCTCCCTGATCCATGATCCCACGCGAGTCCTGGTCAATTGACTCTGTGGGTCCTGTTCTTGTGATGTCCTTGATCCCTCTGGATTCTCCAATCCTTCCTCTGGCTCCAGCGGACTCCCGAGCTCTGTGTAATATTTGGTGTTGGACTCTGCATCTGCTCCCAACAGTTGCTGGATTAAGTCTGTCTGATCTCTCTGATGATGATTATGCTAGGCTCTGATCCCAGAATATCATGTAGGCATGACAAACTGTAGGTCAGAGGTTTTATGCCTGGGTTGGTGTCCCAATCCCTCCACTTGAGAGCTTGCCTATTTATAGAGAATGGCAGGTTTAGGCTCTGTGTCTCCCATTACTAGGAGTATTCTATATAATCACACTTGTAGAATTCATGGAATTTTCATTGCAGTAGGTTTCTACCTTGCTCTTGAAATACCTCCCAATTCCAGTCATTTCTCCCAGTACTCTCTCCTTCCATCTTTAAAACCTGATACCTCTTGCTCCCATCCCTACTCACCCTCAGTCCAACCACAAAAATTTATTCTAATTCACCTTCCCAGGAAGATTAATTCATCCCTACTTAAACTGTCTTTGTTACTTAGCCTCTCAGGGTCTATGAATTGTAGCATGACTATCATTTACTTTATAGGTAATACCCATGAATAAATGAGTACATATCATGAAAAAGACCAATCTTACCAAGTATCATTAATTGATTTGTGAAAATCAAATTGTTTGAAAAGTATTCCATGAGTGTAATCTAGAAAATTCCAGGAGCCTTTAATATATAACTGGTTTTCAGCATGAAGAATCCTGTATGTATTTGTGGTGTTTGTATGGATAATTTTATACCTATAGATATATACACTCCCATTCAAATCCACATGGAAGCCAGAACAATATGTCAATGACTCCCTCTATCATTCTCTACTTCATTGTTGGCTTTCTCTCTCTCTGAACCTGTTTTGGTTAGGCTCACTAGCCAAATAACAATGAGAATCTGTATTTCTACAATCCACAGTAATCATAGGATTACAGACACAGCATGAGTGGACATGCATGGTATTTTCATATGTGCTGGGTATCAAAAAATCAGAATAACAGAAGGATAGAAAGCATTCTTACTTCTCGTACTTACTCAACTGTATCCTTAGGCCCAACAACAAAAATTTTGAATATAATATTCTATAGGCTATAAATTTTTCTTTTGTTTATTGAATTCTTATTAAGAAAAAAATTATATATAATCTGACACTGTCCAATGTACTTTGGGCATGTTTAGGGAAATGACAGTCACATGGAGATCTACAGGAGGAGTGATGTTGTTTGATTTTGAATTTACATGGATACCCTGAATATCATGAGACAGATGTTGTTGTGAAACCATGGAGCCTGTCATGACAAAATAAGCAAGTCCAGAACAAGGTAAGAAGATTTAGGAAAGGAGGCTTTAATATTGTCTGACAACTTGACTGAATCAAGATTCAACTAAAATAAAAGCTGTTGGACACCTTGTGAGGAATTTTTTTTGGTGGGGGAGGGTCAGGTCATTTGAAGTGTAAAGACACACTCTAAATGCAGGTGGCACTTTCTGTTGGCAGTTCAGATAAAAGGGAACAAGGGAGAGAAGCATTGTTTTGTCCTCTTGACTTCAGTCGTTTTGGCAAACTCATTGACTCTGTTGCTGCCAATTATTTCACTGACATTTGAAACAATATTTTCTGGCTTAAAATATAGACTAAAGACCAATCACAGTACAGGAATCTTCCAGGCCTTCAGCTCCAGATGGATACTGATAACACATCCTAAATCATGAACTAAACAGCTACTATATTTCCAGCCTCTCTAGTGTGAGACAGCCACTGTTGGACTACATGGACCATATTGTTTAAGCCAATCCACTCCATTAGAGAATCCTGACCAAAAGACGGAGATATATAAAAGGACTACAAAAAAGGATACAGAAGAACTTAGTAGTCTGTTTATTGGAAAAATAAATGAAAGATGTCTTCCATGTCTGAGGTTTAAGTTGATGGATGTTAGTGCAAACTATGCAGTGAGAAAGATGAGAAGTAATTACCTTAAGTAAATATATAAGTACAAATAAAGTTATTCAAATACTCACAATGACTCGGATACTTTGGCTTTATGTGTGTGTGTGCATGTGTGTGTCTATGATTTTAATCATAACAAAACTGGAAATAAAATGGGGATTTTCTCATCTCAGCTAACTTAATGAAGCTAGGCTAATAGCATGTGCATAGACAAATGATTTTCCTCTCTCCTCATCATTCCTCAGTGATGAAGGAATCTATCTGCATTCATGTTCACAGGAAATATCTCATAGTAGTCCAAAATATAAGATAATTTTCTTTTGAAAAGCTTTCTAAATCCTCTATTTTTCTAACTGACTGGTTTCAGGGTCTGTTAAAATAAACTGAGCACAAAGGATGTGCGGAAATGAAAGTATTGCCTTTAGAGTTGGACTGAGGTCCCCACTGCTGCAGTGATTAGTGTCACAAAATTTAAAGTACTGTCCTAAAAACACTAACTTGTTCTATGTGAGAGAAAGTAACATACTTACCTGCAGATCTAAAAGACAACCAGAAAGAAACTTCTCTGAGTTCCTGATTTAATATAAAATTTTATAGTAATATCAAATATAGAAAAATGTGCTGTGTTTGAAGAAACATAGTGTAGAAAAAGAGTCCCAGAAAACTCTATTGAATGACTCACACACATATGTGTGTGTGTGTGTGTGTGTGTGTGTGTGTGTGTGTGTGTGTGTGATAGAGAGGAGGGAGAAAAAGAGGGATGGGTTGTGTGTATGACTAAAATACCAAGTAGTTATACAATGTCATATACAGCCAAAGATGTGTATCAGTTTAAGGCACTTGGGAGATAGTTCAGTTGGTAAAGTGTCCATTGTGAAACCTAGGACTTGAGTTTGAATCCCCAAAATCATATAAAAAGCAAGTGTCTGCAATCTCAGCACTGGGAGGGTAGAGAAGACAAAGGACCCTAGAGGCCAGCCAATTTAGACAAAGTGATTAAGAATGCTAGGATCTTTGAAAGAACTATTACAGGAAAACAAAGCAGGGGTTGGGGGGAGGGGAGAAACTGTGAAGACGGGCCATCAGGTAGTCACTTCCTATCAAAGCTAAGGATTTATGTTCCATCTCTAACATGGAAAGAGGTGGAAGGAGAAAAATAATTCCAAGTTAACTTCTGAACTCGCCATACATGCTGTAGCACCATATGTGAACGTTTTGTGCATATAAATATACAAAATTCATACAGAAAATGTAATCTTAAATTTCTAAAAAAGAAAAGCAAGGAAGACTTCAAGGTGTGTGCATACACACACACACACATACACACACAATTTTATCAACTTAGGTTACCAAACACCCATCATTAGTGAGAATATGGGAAGAGTAATTTGGTCCATATGTCCGATACTGCCATTCCTACAACTCAGGTGCCTATGTGATCCCAAAAGCACAGATATATTGGAAGAACACCGACTGTTTAAATTCTGTCATGAAAATTTCATGTTTATTTCTCTCCACTTAGACAGGACTTTTAAAAAGATGGAGAAAATGCCATTTAATGCTATGTTTATGGGGAAATAACATAGTAATCTGAAAGAGACATTGGCTTCTAGTGCCTTCCACAAGTGACTCCCTTCTATTGAAAGAATGCTCTATAGACATCTCATACTCTATAACTCTTGACAGTGAAATGACATTACCCTTTCCTTCTATGTTTTCTAAGATGTTTAAAGAGCCTTGAAAGACAAAGTCAGTAGCTCTCTAGAGAAAAGGGCTGGCATGTTTCATCTCAAGCATAATAAAGAACTCTCTCCAAGCAGAGGAAATGACAGGCATGCCTTTTTTTGCCCATTGAAAAAGACCCAAGTCCTTAAGTTCAGGAGCTCTTCAGTGCACCACTGCATCTGCATATGCCATATGCCCATGCCATTCTTATCTCCACTAGGAGCTGTGGGTTAGCGGCAGGTGATTAAATACCAATAAAGTGGCCACTAAAATCCCAATGAGCAGTGAACTCTCTTTCACCTCTTACCCTGGAGTCTTCTATCAGTAGTTATAAAACTACGACAAGCTAACTTGCTACTTTGCAACTAGTAGGGCATTTTCATACCTTGCAAATTTCTGTAAAAAAAAATTATTATATACCCCTTTTCTTATTATCTTTGATTGCCTTTCCAGCTTGATCATTTCATGTGAATCATATTAGGACTATCAGCCATAGCAGGAACAGTGCTTTATTGTGTAACACTTCTTAAAGCTCTTTCTCCTAATGAATTCCATCTTCCCTTGACTCTTCCGAAAAGATAATGGTTTGCTCGATTCCAGATTACTTTTCAAGGTTTAACTGCTCTATTTGGAAAATCCCCTGCTAAGCATCCCCAGAGGAGCTATAATCACCCTTGTCTTCCCATTTATAGTGATGACTCGGTTGCTTAGACACTTCATTCAAATATAGCTTTGGTTTCAAAATTTTTCCAGTACATGAAAACGTCTACTAACATTATAGCTATGAACTTTCTAAGTAGTTTATTTGTTTTATCTCCAAATTGTGTTTCATTTCTTACAATATTCAACAGAAGCAAACACTAAAATATTACTCTCCACAGTTAATAAGAAAATTAGTCACATTTATAAAAATTTTCCTGAGTAGAAAATTTATTCATTACTAAATATTTATTGAGTTCTTATGGTGTACCAAAATATAATAGGCTAAATAATACAAAATTAATACTTTTCTAAAAATGTGCAATGATATTGAACTGTATAATCTAATGGCATAGCTTTTATAGTCTTTGTTTCCTCAGACACTAATACCCTACTAATTCCCTACACCAATACAGTGTTTTGAATAATAGCTGGATAAATGAATAAATGAATAATCTATGAGTAAATTCAAATATACAAACAAAGAAGATGCTAGGCTCTGTGTCAAGTATATGTTTAGGGGACCTGGGGATTTCTGGAATCATTTCAGATTTGTTATGCCAATGAAAACACATTACATTACAGAAAGTAGGACTTAAATTCTAATTGCATTAAAATCCTGGGCTAATACTTTTACTAGGGATACACATAGAAACTACTAAGTTATACTTAAATTAACTTTGTTGAGGACTGATAGTTTTGCTTTATTTTATAGAGCATGCAAATGCTCACTTGGCTGTACATATTCACTCCTTGTTATCCATAGGCAACTGATTTCAGGATCTGCTCAGATATAAAAAACCATGTATGATGTATATGTATATAAGATGGCTTCTTTGAATTACTTATAACACTTCATGCATTCTGAATGTTGTATGGATTGTTGTTATACTGCACTGTAGAAAGTGACAAGAAAAATAGTGTATGCTTGTTCAGAACACACAACCATCACATCCAAATGACCATATACAACTGAGAACCAAGAGGAGTAATGCTCAATCAGTGAGTTCTGGAGATGGACTGACAGTCTGTAAACTGGCAGGAGCTACATCAGGGAATGCTATGTATTACTACACCTAAAACTATTTATACTAGTGCATATAGCAGCCTGATGGTTTTGCTTTAGTTTTACAACTTTCTGGTATTTCTTTATTCTCAACATTTATTTAAAGTACATTTATTCAGCAAGAGTGATAGATTTTAGAATTATAACCTAGAGTAATCTAAAGCAAGTTTTTCAGTTCATTTTCTTCAACATTTTCCAATAAATAGTTGATTGACTAATAGATGTAGAAGCCAGGTTTAGAACACCATCCCAGATTTGTATCCCTGTCTCCTTTAGAGACATCCCAGTTGTTGGGATTGCAATGCATACTCAGGATTTGTGATTTGGGGCCTTAAAGGCACACATTGACCTCTATCAGGGTGTGTATGTTGTTCATTTAATTGGGCTGCTGATATAACATGAAGACAAATATGTGCAATTCCTTTTCTGCTAGCAACACACAAGATCTGTCTAACTGCCAAGAACAAGAAGTCTGGGCGCTTGAAGATTGAACAGTGCCTATGTTATGTGGTGAATGTTTCAAAATGGTGGAGCTGTTGAGCTTCTTATCATTGTGAATTCCATAAATGCTGTTGTGCACAGCCTAGGGAAGAACGCACTAGGAGATACACAGACACAACAGTGTGGGTGAGGTGAGGACTCTGGCATGGGAAAGACTAAGCAAATGCACACTTATAGTGACAGTATGACATATGGTATTCTCATGTGGGTAGGAGCTCCTGTGTGTTTTGAATGGTATAAGATGAAGTAATTATGCATGATAGCAAGTAGTCACTTTCTTTGTTCTTCCTATTTCTTAAAGATCAGTAGAGCTGGAGAAGATGTGTTTAACTTATCTCTTTTCTCACAGAGAATCCTCCAGACCCTTAATCAGATCAAGAACTTCACAGAACAAGAACCTCACAGCTGAGTGCTAAATCTTGGTATTCACTTTGACTGGATCTAGAGTCAACTAACAGGCATGTGATTAAGCACAGCAGTGAGGAATCCTCCTCATCAGTTTGTCTGAAGTGAGAAGATCCATTCCAAACTCAGGTCCTGCCTTTTGGTAAGCACCCCAGATAAGAGGAAGTCTGAAAAAGAAAGTGATTTTTTTTTTTTATCTTTTTTCTTTGCATCCTACTGCTCACCTCTGCCAAGGTTGTTGCCATTATTTCCTAACAGAGATGTGAAAATACCTGTGTCTCTGCTTGTAATGCTTTTGTGTACATACTCAGAAGTGGAATTACTATGTCATACAGTAATTCTGTTGGACTTCTTAGAAACTACCCTTTAATTCTCATAGGAGCTGCCCCATCTTTCATTCCCACAAGCCAAGCATGGGAACATGCTTGAACCATACAGAGTCAGGCATAAATATTAACTTTTCCAGGCGTGTGGATGCCTCTCCAGATACAGCTTCACTTCTCAGAGGAGCAAGACTGTTGCAGGTGAGCCCTTTACCTTCATAAAAAGAGTAAGGGAGACATTTCCCTGGAGAAGTTCATGTTTAATCTACCTTCCTTCTCTGCTACTGGGAAAGTATTTTCCTGGCTTTAGAAACTCTCATTCGTTTTCTGTGTGTTTGACTCTGTTGGGTCCCAGGTCAGACTATTGCCTGATTATTAGCTTTCGTGTTTCTTTTTTTTTTTATTGGAAATTTTTTATTGGAAATTTTTTTTTACATTTCAGATGTTCTCTCCTTATCCCATTTCCCCCCTCCCTCCCAGGAACTCACTATCCCTTCCCCCCTCTCCTGCCTCCACGTTGGTGTACCCCCACCCACCCTCCCCTGTACCTCACCTCCCCACCCTCGAGTATCCCCCCCCACGACTTCCAGCCTTCATGGGACCAAGGTCTCTTCTCCCACTTATATATAGCTCCCTTGCATATATAGCTGGAGCCATGGGTCCCTCCCTAAGCGCTCCCAGGCTGGTGGTTTAGACCCTGGGGGTTCTGGTTGGTTGGGATTGTTGCTTTCCTCATGGTGTCTCGAATCCTCTCAACTCCTTCAGCCTTCACTCTATCTTCTCCATTGGGAACCCCATGCTCAGTTTAATGGTTAGCTGTGAGCATCTGCCTCTGAGTATGTCAGACTCTTGCAGACTTCTAAGGACACAACTATATCAGGCTCCTGTCAGCATGTACATCCTGACATCCACATCAACCTCTACCTTTGGTGACTGCACATAGGATGGATATCCAAGTGGAATGGTCTGTAGACAGTCCTTCCTTCAGTTTTTGTCCTGCACTGTGTCACCATATTTGCACCTTTGAGTATTTTGTTACTCCTTCTAAGAAGGACTGAAGGCCTCCCTATTTGATCATCATTCTTCATGAGCTTTATGTGGTCTGTGAGTTGAATCTTGGGTATTTCAGGCTTCTGGGCTAAAATCCAATAATCAGTGAGTGAATACCATGTATGTTCTTTTGTGATTGGGTTACTTCACTCAGGATGATATTTTCTAGTTCCATCCATTTATATAAGAATTTATCAAATTCATTGTTTTTAATAGCTGAGTAATATTCCATCGTATAAATGTACCACACTTTTTGTATCCATTCCTCTGTTGAAGGGCATCTGGGTTCTTTCCAGTTTCTGGCTATTATAAATAAAGCTGCTATGAACATAGTGGAGCATATGTCCTTGTTATGTGTTAGAGCATCTTCTGGATATATACCCAGGAGTGTTATAGCTGGGTCCTCAGGTAGTGATATGTCTAATTTTCTGAGGAACCACCAGACTGTTTTCCATAGTGGTTGCACCATCTTGCAATCCCACCAACAATGGAGGAGTGTTCCTCTTTCTCCACATCCTCGCCAGCATCTGCTATCACCTGAGTTTTTAATTTTAGCCATTCTGACTGGTGTGAAGTGGAATCTCAGGGTTGTTTTGATTTGCATTTCCCTGATGACCAAGGATGCTGAACATTTCTTTAGGTGCTTCTCGGCCATTCGCATTTCCTCAGGTGAGAATTCTTTGTTTAGCTCCTTACTCCATTTTTTAATAGGGTTATTTGGTTGCCTAGAGTCTAATTTCTTGAGTTCTTTGTATATATTGGATATTAGTCCTCTATCGGATGTGGGATTGCTAAAGATCTTTTCCCAATCTGTTGGTTGCCGTTTTGTCCTATTGACAGTGTCCTTTGCCTTACAGAAACTTTGCAATTTTATGAGGTCCCATTTGTCAATTCTTGATCTTAGAGCATAGGCCATTGGTGTTCTGTTCAGGAACTTTTCCCCTGTGCCTAGGTATTCAGGGTCTTCCCCACCTTCTCTTCTATTAGTTTCAGTGTGTCTGGTTTTATGTGAAGGTCCTTTATCCACCTGGACTTGAGCTTTGTACAAAGGAGATAGGAATGGATCGATTTGCATTCTTCTGCATGCTGTCCAAACCAAATTTCAGTGTCTTCTCAAATCATCCTTTTCCTAAAGTTTTCTCTATTTCAACTTTAGGTAAATATTATCTTGGAAGTCAATGCTACTAATTGAATGTCTTGATTTCTACCAGCTAAATCCCAACCTTTCTCCCCAATGTCAGTTCTAATCTTGTTGTTGTTTCACTTGGTTTCTGTGTCTGAGTTTCCTAAATCTATCTGTGACTTAAACTTTGTCAGGCTAGATCTCTGGCCCTTCTGCAGCATGGTAGCTCATGTCAACATTCCCTCATAGAGTGAAGGAATAAATATCCCTCCTGCTGTGGTTCTTCACAAGGTAACTAGAGAGATGGGCATGATATTCACACAGGTTCAGCAGAGAATAGCAGAAGTGTAGCAGTCTAGATAAAAGGGTCCAGGTGCTAAATACTTAGAGTTTTTGTTTCTCACACAGAGATGGCATTTAAATGATAACATGAGGATTGCATACTATAGTCCAAGGTGGGGATGAATAACAGCTGTTCAAATATACATAGCCAAGAATCAAAAGAAGCCATCACTACTGCTAAACTGAAAGTGGTAGTCTTAAAATGCTGGAAATGTCTTTAAAGTAGGAATAGCAAAGACAGCAAGTGGCTGTCCTGTTCAGTGGGACACGTGGTCTTTCTGTCTGCTTTCTTCAAGTCTTTCTTTTTAAAATTGAAATTAAAATATAATTATGTCGTTTTTCCTTTGCCCTTCACCCTTTTAACCCATCTCACTCAGTCCCAGCTCGCTGTTTCTCAAAAACTTGGTCTCTGGTATTCATTTCTTTAATCACTGAGTGATGTATGTATAATAAATATAATATAATATAAATTTATATAATATTTGTAAATATAAAATACAATATGTTCAGTCTAAATAATGTTATATATATATATATATATATATGTTTGTTTTTTGAACAGAGCTGACCATTTACTATTGGATAACCAACTGGGGAGACTCTGCCCTGGAGAAGACTACTTTCACTTCCTACCTGTTTTTCCCCCAACTTTTTTTTGTTGTTATTTTATTTTGTTTTTGCACCTTGAGTCAATTTTTTATTTTTTGCTTTTTAATGTAATCTTATATTTAATAGTTTCCAAAATTGTGATTTCAATTGTTTCAAAACAATTTTTTACATCATAAATTTTAGTTTCCTCAGAAGAGAACACTTGTTTAACCCATATTAAAACTTACATCCCAAGAAGGTAGGATAGTCAATATGAAGACTTCTCTGTGGAAAAAGTTCTATTAATCTCAGATCTCACTCTGCAAGCAACTGTATGTGCCATGAACTCTTATTGGGGCCCATATAAACAGAGAGCCAACTTAAAATTGTAACCTCTCTCCTGTGAATGGAAGATTAATTTCTGAAAACATGAATGTTTTTATCATATAAAAACATAATTTTAAAATTCTAGTAATGTGATTGAATTTATATTCAACTCTTTAAAGACTAAGTAGTCTACAAATAATAATATGCTTTGTGGAACTAGTGAACCCTGGGGAGAGAAAATTTTTTTCGAGTTGGATGCCTTTGCAATCTTATTGAGGTTGCGAGGCCTTTGTGAATGATAAATTCCTTCTCATGGTTAAATGTGTTCTT
This sequence comes from Mastomys natalensis, assembly GCA_021653895.1. NCBI lineage: Eukaryota > Metazoa > Chordata > Mammalia > Rodentia > Muridae > Mastomys > Mastomys natalensis. The sequence goes on along the minus strand of JAJTUV010000256.1, from coordinate 651,914 downwards.
TTGCCGAGCCCTTGTCAGAATGTCGTAAGCATCATAATTAACTTCTGTCTTACTCATCTTTTCCTCAATTATGGAAAGTGGGATCAAGGTTGTTTACATTTGGCAGTCTACCACATTTATGAGCAAAGATATTTCTTATTAAAATTATTGACAGTCCCTCAAATTATGTAAAATTTATCTTTAAACTTGTGTAAAACATAACGATTCTCCTGTTTGATGTTTGGCTTATTGAACATCAAGTACACTCTTGGTTTCTAATCCTCTATCCAAATGAGGAGACTGTCTCAAATTATAGGACACTCTATTACTTAGATAAAATGAAAGAGATGAAGAAAATGCTGTCCTTGCTTTTTGTTGCTATTTGTGAACTCATCCTTTGACTTATTACTGTTTTAACAACCTTTTAAAGCATTCCTTAAATTATTAAACTGAAAATAAAACCCATCCGACACCCTATTCTAGGCTTTGGCTGGGCACTATTTATATATGTTTACTCGTGTTGACAATCCTTGCTTAGTGACGCCAATTTCCTTTCATGTTTTGTCTACTTTACCTCTGAAAAGATTGATTCATTAAACAGCTCCCATGATCCTGCGAAAATGGGACTTTCTGTTCCAAAATAAGAACATTTGTAGCCATGGTTTGCTTTTCAAACCCTTCTATGATTTTCAGATAGGCTCTCCTTTTAGATTTTTGAAAAAAAAATGGATATTTATATTTTCACAAAATCTCCTGATGCCTACTTTAAAAGCCAGAATTCTTATCTGAAGCATTTCTTTCCCTACAAACTTTACTGCATGAATTGAAAAATAAATGTTCCTTTTAAATGGGCTCAAAAACTCTTATCTTGCTTCATAAAAATGCAATTTTAACTTCTACAGCATATTGATAAGCTAACTTGGCTCTTACAGAACTGAACATATAATAGACACCGTCACGATAAAATTCCCCATCACTTTTCTGCCCTTAAGAAGCAAAGTATAAGTTCTATGTGAAAGCATAACAAGTGAATGCGATGCACAGGTGGCCTTAGTAGTAACTCTTCATCAGCAGGATCTTCACCCATTCAGTTCTCTAGGTGCCCTTAGTTCTCCTATTATAAATTATCACTTGCCTTAATGACATTCAGTTTTGCCCCAGTGAATGGTAATGTTGAGATATGATGTCATTCATTTGCTCCTGGCGTCACTCTGGTTTCGTCAAAGACTATGTGAAGATTACTGAATTACAGACATGAGTCACAAAGAACACATTCTGTATCCTGTTGAAGTAGATCTGGTGAGCCTGTACAGAGGTGCTCATCTAGGATGTTTGTGCTCAGACCAACTTTCTACTGGCAAGTAAAGTTCAAAGCATCAGCATCTAGAAATGACAGACTCGCAACAGCCAGGCCTGCTATACCTTCTTTTGAAATGATGGGACTGACTCTACACTCAACCATCACATGGGACTTACCATTTACTTTGCATGTGATTAAGCTCTTATGATAAATATCTAGTAATCATTTCCAAGATCATTTTAAATCAAAAGAAGTTTAAATTTGCTCATTAAATGAAGTTTAGAAATTAACACATTGTGGTTTATTTTATTATTTCTGGTTAGTATAGTATGATTGGCAATTCCAAATTTATTTACTCACTAGATATATCTACTAGTGTCAATCGAGTCTATGCTGTTCATGAATACAGATATCTGAAAGTCACGCACACTATGTATAAATGTGTATGTGTAAATGTTAAGCTAGCTAAAAAAAAGGCTCAAGTGGATGTAGTCATGGGAAAAAAGTTTTAATAGTCCCCATCCCAAGATACAGAGTTTTGAAATATCAGTATAGAAGGATTACTGTGATAAACAACAATTAAAATGTAGACATTTATAATGTCATAAACACATAGGCATGCAGGCAAAATATGTTCATAAATATATAAATATGTACATACAGATGATATAGGTATCACTTCCATAAACTGCTTTTAAAAACAGTTACAAAGATTAGGCTTCTTGTTGTTTGATGTTGCTAAATATTTGTATATCATGGGCATATAAAATACACATTGCATTTAGTATTTAAATCTACTGCTCTAAATGGAAGGTATAGAATTGCTGCTACTTGACAATTGATGAACCTATATGCAACTAAATTACAAATTAAGCATGAAGTAGCTAAAGGTTTAAAGTTCTTTTTAGGTCACGTAGATCATATCTTCCCACACTAACTCATAAAGAGAAACACATAATATGAGAACAAATAATGTGAGTAACCATGTCTGTAAAACGCCTGTGGATTTAGCTAGTTTCAAATCATATTTTTTTATTATCGAATTCAACTTTCTGCTTAATGAAGTAGCAAATTCAATAAAATACATGGATATATACAAAATTAATTAATCGTTAAACTATAATAACTTAAGTAAAGTTACATTGCTTCAAATAGCCATTCTAATGTGTAAATGTTCACCATGGTTTGTAGAGTTTCAGACTGGGCAAATATTTGAGTTGTTTCCTTACACCAGTTATGTGATGACTTTATTTGTGCATTAACTAAAATAAACTGATTTATTTTTAAAAAGATTTTAAAAAGAAAATCTAGGTATAAATGTTAAGCTATCCACCTAAAGGTAATCAGATAGGGTCATTTAAATAGACATCTTAATAGTGCCCATTCTAAGATACAGAGCTTTGAAACATCACTACATGGCATAACTGTGAAAAAAAACGAAATATAAGCACCAGTAACATTGTGCAGATATACACATGCATATAAAATATGTTCATAGAGACACAGTGTGTAGTTGTTTTATATATAACATTCATAGCAACTGTTCGAAATAGAAGTCATGGAGATCTGGCATTTTCCATTTTTCCATGTTATATTGGACCAAATAACTTTTTAATATTATTAAAATTAATTTTAAGGTGTTATACAATGTTTATCTGTTGCAGGATATTTGATCACACTGTGAACCCCGAGACTGTGTATTTACTGGCAAAACCTTTTCTAGTTGTGGCATGGCTCAGTCCTAGCACATATCTCTAATCTAAGAGCTTTCTGCTTATTGTAAACAAGATTACGTAAAGTCAATCCTAGGTGAAGAAGTGGAACAAGCAACCAGTTGACAGGGGTGAATATAGAAAATAAATAGTAGGAGTAAGAGCAAGTCAGGAGGATGGATAGAAAGATGTACAGGAAGTAAAGGAAGAGACATTGACTTTGAGATTTGTGATTGAATTTCAAGTTTTGGGTTTCTCTTTTTTTCTTTTTGTTTTTTTGGTTTGTTTTTCTTCTTTTCTTTCTTTCTTGTGTTAGCAGGATTTCACCTAAACATCTGGCTCCTGAATCTTCAGAAGATTGAGATTTTTGTTTAAAAAACATACTTGTTCACTAATTAAAACTTGATGTAATGACTACTATGTTTACTTGTGGTCTCAATAAACAGTTTCACCCAGTCACTTTCCAAGGCTTATACATATTAGTCATATCCCAAGGATTGCCTTATCTTCCATCAATGAAAGAGAAGGTCCTTAGTCCACTGTAGACATGAAGCCCCAGTGTAGGGGAATACTAGAGCCACAGCTCTAGGCGGGAGTGGGTGGGTGGATGGGTGGGTGGGGGGAGCCCTCTTAGAAGGCAAAATGGAGGGTGAATAGGATAAGGGGTTTACGATGATGGGAGACTGAGAAGGAGAACATTTGAAAAGTAAATAAAGAAAATAACCAATAATAAATAAATGTGATATTAATTATGTATTTTCAATATTCATTTAAATATTTGTTAAATGAAGTGTTCAATAATGATGCCAGTTAGTGATAATATTTAATAGAAGTTATATAAATATAAATGACTAAATTTAATAGAAAAGTAATTTCTGAATAAACAAGATTACATATAAATTCTTAAATATACTTCTAACAATTCTTACCCTATAATATTCTTTGCTTTTTAAAATTATTAATAAGTTTAACTCTACTAATTCCCAGTAGCAGCCTGCTATATAATAAGCACTGCCTCTCCAACTTGGCAGATGATTTCAGATAAATAAATGAGCCAGGAGTAACTCAGAAATTATATTACAAAACCCAAAGTTGTATGTTTCAACAGAACAGACTCCGGGTATCTGCTCTTGGTCAATAGCATATGATTGTCTAAAAAATTTCTAAATGTTAACTATGTGTGCTCTGTAATAATAATCAATAAAAACAAGAAAAATTGCATGTAATACCAGATACCCAGAGTATTATCAATACTCTGGTGTTCTAATCAGAATGTTTTCTACGCAGTATTCCTAGCTTCTTCTAGAGCTATTGCTATTGCCATGTTAACAATTATATTAAATCAACCTGTTCCATGTTTCCAATGTCTGCCATTACTACCTCAGAAAGCAAATCACAATCTTTCAAGAGTAGGTATTTTTCTGATGGGCAGTCTGCTCAACTTTTGATATTGTTAATATATTCTTTTCACAGAACATTACAAAGAGTGTAGGCAGATGTGCCATGCTGTCTGTAACTGCTGTGATAACCTTTCTGCATTTAGTACATCAATGAAAGAGCCGTCCTGTATTTTGATGTCAACAGACAAGAAACATCAAGCTCTGTAAAAAGAATTTTGCGAGAAGTCTTGGGCTTCTGTGAAGGGCAGAGGCAGGATCAGAAAACCAGCAGGATACGACCAAGTGATATTTCTAAGGCATTAATGGATTCAGAAATCAAAATACCAAACCTTTTTTTCTAACAATAGAAAATAACTTGATTTAAAATACGTCTATTGTAATGGTTTGTGTGGCTAGTCTGCATTCAAAAGGATAGTGGAATCTGTAACAAATTTCATCATGAATATTCAGTGTAGCCATGTTCAGCTCCATACAGTTCTCAACAGCAATAAAGTAATAAACTTCCAGTTTTCTCAAAAGTAACACAGCAAAAAAACATGAGCCCTGCCCCGTCTTCTACTTGACTTTATGATTACAAAATGAACCCGTTTTTTTTTTTCATCTGAGTCACAATTGCAGAGACAATCCTTTATGTTATCATAAATACCTTTGTATAAGCACCAAAATCAGTTTTTCCCATTAGAATACATTATCAAGGAGGTAAACCCTTCTCAAGTTATGATAAAATGAAATGAAATTTTCACAGTGTGATGTCAGGGTTCTAGTTTATTCTGTCAGCACATTTATGTCCGAATGACAATAGCTCTCTAACAACATCTAAGTGGTGGTTCACAATACAAATATACACATAAAAGAGCAAAAAGTTAAATGGGATATCAAAAATAACATAGAGAAGAATTTGGATTGACTTCCATAGCCCTGTCTCAGCTTACACCACAGCTACTAGACACAGTGAGCCAAAGGACCATAGGAAATCTCCAGGGTCTTGCTACAGCTAACAGAAACCCAATCATCTCCTCATAGACAACTCTGTTTTTGGTTGGTTTTCTGACACTATGTTGTAATTGTGGGCAAAAAAAAGGTTACATTATTCATCTTGAAAATTACAAAAGCTCTAAATAAAGGCTAACATTTAATTTAATTGCTCTTGATCAAAGGTAATTTCTTTGGGGAGTCAATCCAATGCTACTCAAGTAAATTGCCTTTGGTGTTCTGACTTTATTAGAAGGACATCAAGTGGTAATGTGACTTATGTCACCTTTTCATAAAGGTTTTAGTTAGGTAAACCTCAAACTTCCATACTTTGTCATCTTTAGGATGAACTTGGTTTAGACATACTATTCATTCTTAGGAATGTGTTATTTAAGCTGACATAACCAAAGGATAGGACTTGCATACCTTTCTCATTTTTTTAAATAAAATTAACAATATAAATATTTTTGGAAGTAAATTACATTCTTGAGCAAAAAAAGTCTGTCATAGACATGAGAAAATTCTATTGTATTGATAATCCTAGATAGTTATATACACATACATCATGATACTGCAGTCAGTACAGTTCACATAAGCAGTATTGAGCTCTAAGACTGTAATACAGCTGAAAAGTACAGGTTTTATATATAATAGTGTCTCCTGAAACCACCGAAAATTATTCTGCTTCTTAGTGGTGTCTTAGAGTTATCACCGTGCCACAGTGTGTTGTATTACATGTCTATATTGCTTCTGGTGTATGTAAACCCACTCTGCTGTCAGTCTATGAATTTAGCACAGGCAATTATGTAAAACACAAGATTTCATAATATAGCATGTAACTATGTTAATGGCTACACTATTTACATTGGTTTATTTACTATTTACATTGGGTTTTTACTGGTATTTTAGGTAACATTTCTGATACAGTTAAAAAAAAAAAAAAGGTTTCCTGTAAGCAGGCAGATATGTTTGACCAGCATTTTTTCTGCATCACTGATGTGCTGCTACAGATCAAAGTTGGATTGTGTAACTGTGCAGTCTACGACGATGGCACAACAAAATCATCTAATGACATGTTTCTCAAACAGGCCCCATTGTTATGTGATACTTGACTCTATTATAAATATTTCAAAGTTCCCATAGCCAGTTTAGTCTTTAAAAGGTTCAGATTAATGGCTAGCAAGTGAGCTGTCTGTATGCCCTGTAAATTTTAAAATAAACTACAGGGAAGCCTTGCCATAGACAAGAATAGTTCCAAGGGTAATCTAAAAGCTTCAAAGGATATAGCTGTAATTTCTAGATAAATAAAAATGTAAGTACTTTAATGGGTAGCACATAAAATATAACCATCAATCTATCATGCTTCATAGAGGAATATCTCAAGTCTGTTTTAAAGGATGTTGGCAGAATGGCAAACTCTCTTGGACCAAACTTTCTTCAAGTTCCTATGGCCCCTTTCACAAATATCTTCAGCTTAGGTCCCCTACAAATCCTACTCTTGTCATGCCTGCAGGACTCAGCATAGCAAAATCTTGCCCAGAGAGGTGAAATACAATCACCTCATCCCTAATATATGATTTCCTTGCTCTGTTGTTTAAGTCATATTTTCATCGCTATAAAAATAACTAAAGGAAATAATTTAGATGAAAAAAGATTAGTTTTGACTCTGTGTTTCAGCGGTTTTAGTTATATGAGCCAACTCTGCTGTTTCCAGTGCATATTGTGGCAGGCCACTGTGGTGGAAGGGCATGGTAGAACAGCATTTCTTATGCCACGCTGGCCAGGAAACACATACAAGAGGGACATAGGGATAAGATACCTCCAGCAAGATACAAGTCCATTGTCACACTTCCTTCTAGGAGAGTCTACCTTCTAAAGTTTCTACAATGTCTCAACATGGTGTCATTATCTAGGACTAAGCTTTCAATATGAGTCTGTTGGGGGATACTTCACATTCAAATTAAAAGTGCTGCTCACAGAAAAACTTGCCCTGAAGTATTTTTAGTGAGCTTCTCCCTGTCTCCTTCCTGATTTCTACCAACTGCCCTTTAATCTGTTTCCTAGTTACTGATAGCGATCAGAACATGATATCCCAAAATGCACTGCTTTGCCAGGAACTCAGGGAGACTGATGGATCTCTGAAGCTCTTCAGTAGCTTCATGAATAATAGGTAGTTCAATAAGTTCTCTCTGACCTCTCAGGCCTCCTTTCTCCTTCCCTATTTCCTACATGTAGGAGCTAAAATAAAACAAAGTCTAGAACTAACACATTTAATGTCCTCATCTTTCTCTACTGCAAGCCTTCTCATGTCAGGCATCTCACCTGTACACAGAGGCAGGATTGCAGCACAAAAAAGACAACAAATTTGACACATAGAACTCACAAGGCTCTCCTGTGATGTTTAGTGCCTTTACAGCACCCTTTTCCCCCAGCCACGCTTCTACGTGGTAGCCATCCATTCTTAAAAAAAAAAAAAAGAAAAGAAAAGAAAATCTGCCATGCTCTTCATTCTAAAAGTCCTATATCATGTAAAACTTCATAAAATAAAATTATTTTCTTTATGATATCATATTAATCTTTTATGGTAGGAAGATTACTTTGTAGGAGTATCAGCCATGACTTTTTTGGTGAAAAGAAAGTGCTATACTTTGCTGCATCTATATATACTTTCTATCTTGTTGAGTATGTTCAGTATTCAATCACACTTAATTCATTTGCTATTATCTACACCTGTCAAAAAGTCATAACTATAACTTCCCTTACAGTGCCATAAACTATCTAAGAAAACATCCCTAACCAAGCATGAGAAACTCTTTTTAAATTGTTGGCTAGGTAAACCAAGAGATCCTCCCAAAACAACATAAGTTATTGCAATTGCCTTTGGTTGTCACCCATAATTAAGGTAGATCTCAATATCGTGAAGATATCACCTACTTCAGACACAGAATTTGGAGTAATTGAACTGGGACTGACCTGGAAGTCTCCTTCTTGAAGACTACTTTTCATAGTACACAAAAGCACTATCAAGCTGCCAAGGGAGGAAAGAAATCAATAAGCCTACCCAGATGCAACACTTTCAAGCTAGAGCAATGACCAGCTCAGCAACATTTCCACAAAGGTGCAGTAGTTGACACTTCTATCAGGCAGTAACCCACAACTGTCTAATTGGATTTAAGGTCCACTCAATCAGATGCAATTTATGTCTGCTACTTTAAATGTAGCCAACTACATTTGGCTGTCAAGACAATGGAACCTAGAGGAGAAATTACTGCTGCCACTCTATTAAATCAGTATAATCACTAACTGAATTTTAAATCCTTATCCTTATACCCATGGATAGGTGCTCTCATTTCCTCATGAAGTAGATTCTTTTGGCAACAGCCAAAGACCATTGCAGAAAGCTACAACTGCAAAACTCAGACAACTGACAATCCTGTGCCCAGACTCAACTGATAAGTCTACAATATAACCCCTACACCTAAGTCTCAGACAGAATCACAGATAATAGGAAGAAAAGACTGTAGCCAGAAGATCTAGATGTATACTAAGACATATTATGTATAGGATCAAAGATCTAGATGTATACTAATATATTATGTATAGGACCATATTCTATATATGACAGCAAAGCTTCACTCATGATATCTCAACAAGATGTTAACCAAAGCAGAACCAAACAATAACTCCAGTTGATACACCAACATAAATGGGTGAAACCTCACACTGGAATGAGATTACTAATTATCAACCCTCAAAGCATAAATATACAATAACAATAACTGGACTCAATAGTTTGTATTTAGATGCATGTACATGTGTAACCACAATACTTAAAAGATTCTTGACTTCCAAGAGCACCAGTCATGCATATGGTGCACATAGACACACAGGCAAAACATTCATTCACATAAATAAATAAAATAAATATTCTAAAAGGAAAGGAAAAAGGGATAAGAGGTAGAAGTGAATTGAGGAGAAGCTAGAGAGATGATTTGAGGGTTAGGGTAGGGTGAATATGATCTATGACAATTTCAAAGAATTATTTAAAATTACATTTTTTAACCTCTGACCATCATTTATAACTTTAAATGGATTCTCTCTTTAGAACATTATTTATTCACATGAGCTATACAGACCACAGATACTAATACAACGTTGTGGCTTCAGTGAGAAATACTATTCACAGGCTCAGGAAATTGAACATTCGTTTCCCAGAAGGAAGTGCTTGTTTGGCAGACTGTGGATATTTAGTGTCTGGAGCTTCCCAGAAGAAAAGAGTCACTGGAAGTGGGCCATGAGGTTTTATATCCAGGTCCCATTCCTGGCTATTCTCAGTTTCCTGACTACAGATGCAATGTAACCAGCATCCTCATGTCCCTGTGCCATGTATTCCCTACCAAACTGTATTCCCTTAAATAAGAAGCAAATAAGTTCTTTTCTGTCAGATATTCAGTAACAACATTGGGAAAAGTGACATATACACAACTCACACCACTTACAAATTAATCACAATGTATAGAAGAAAATATATTTGCATTTACAGAATTTCTTTTCAAAAATAAAGTAGTTGCATACAACATTCACAAACTGCCTCCTATTTTCAGGGTAGATGAGCATAATTAGGAAAACCCTGCATTTTTTAAAACTTAAAATGTCACTATAATACACAGGTAACCTAATTTTCAGGAGCAAAATCCTCTCAAAGGCAAGTGTTCCTTCCAGATTTGGTTCCACTTCAGTTATATCTCCCAATAGTTATTTAGATGAGCTTTTTTAAACCATAAGTTATATTTTGTCTATGGAATAGAAACACATATAAAGTGTCTTCTAGGATAAGAAAAAAAAATAGAAACCTTCAGACTCTACTGTGTATCAGAAGGTCCTGCCAGATATAGTCCTGTCAACTCCTGACATCTCACTCAACTACCTCATTTTCCCACCCTCTCACTAGGCTTCGCTAACTCTAAGGCCTCAGCCTTTCAAATGTAGAACCCACTTGCTGACCCCAGAATCTTTCACTGTTCTAGGCTCTGTCTCTGTAATATTTTGCGACTGCCCCAACCATAGGCATCTCTGTATTTCTTGATTTATATCTGAACACAATCAGCCTACCCAATATGTCTTATCATCCTGTATGTAGTCTCCTTTTTTTTCAGATTGTTCGTTCTTGATTCAGTCATTTTATTTGACTTCATCTCTTCTATACATCCTTAAGGAATATAAGTTCTATGATGGAAGCTTCTTCTTTACCTGTTCTTGGTGGCATTTCAAGCATTTAGCAAACACTCATTCAGTGGATTCTATAAAGGGTCTAGATTTTATATTAATACTAAATGCAAATTCATTTCATGTCCATGGTAGTTTAGATGAAAATGTCCCCATAGTTCCACAAGGAATGGCATTATTAGGAGGTGTGTTCTCATTGAATTAGGTTGTAGTGCTATCAAAGGAACTCAAATTTAGTAGGCTCATTGATAGCAAAATGTCAAATAAGATACATCAAAATATCAGCATCATCTGCTTGTACAAAAAGTCACAAAGCAAAGAACTGGTGTGAAAAGTTTTTCATAGTTCCCTGACGAAACTATCCCCAGAATTTTCTATAAAAATAATTTTAACAATAAATAACTATGCAATTTGTAACCTACAAGGTCCAGTGTCTTCTGCTCATTCTAACACATTTATTTCTTATACCTCATTTATTAAAATGAAATTACAGTTGTGAAACCAATTTAGTGGACTTTCCAGAATTTTCTATAATTAATGAGAATGAAAAAATGAAAAACAATAAACTCTATTGCATGGGTTTATTTGAACATCATTACACACACACACACACACACACAATACAATATATAATATATTATATATATATATAGAGAGAGAGAGAGAGAGAGAGAGAGAGACAGAGAGAGAGAGAGAGACAGAGAGAGAGAGAGACAGAGACAGAGAGAGAGGGTGATTGTATGTAGGTATGCATATTTTATATAAAAGCATGTGTGCACATGTACATTTATAACTATTTCCTAGGTATAACCTGTGTGTCATGCACTCTTGCTCTATGTCACAATATTAATTGCGAGTTGAATAATAAATGAAATCCACTGCATTTGTTGAGTAAAAGAGACACAGCCAGGTGCTAGTAATTACATACAAATATAAGCATGTTCCCAAATTCATCCACCACAGTAAGTATACTCATAGCTTTAGTTTTCTCCCATTTGTGACACACTTAATTTTTCATTGTATGCTAAGAAATTTCTTTCATGTATTTATTTTCATAGTATAACATTAGTTTTCAAGGGTAAAATGGTATATTTCTCAGGTTCTATGTTGTTTTAAATGAAGATGGCCTTTCCATTAAGAATGTCTATAAACTTCCATTCATCTTCCCAATCTGAAACGGAGGATTGTATTGATAAATGAAAATGGCAGAAGTCTCAGGGACTGCATTTTTATCTGATCCTAAGGGTGCTGGAAGCTTTCTACTTTCTGCATCTTGACAATCTTCCCTGGGGACTAGGCTTCCATGTATGAAGTTGGGCTCCTTTGATAGAAAAAATACACAGGAAGGCCTTGAAATTACCTAAAATAAAATGAAGGTCTCTTGAGTACAGATGACTGGTCTCTCCATGAAAGTTAAAGCAAAGTGTTAAAGACCATGCACTCACTGATGATTCACAGGACAGTAACCTACTTCTGTAATTCAATAGCAAAATTCACTGATTGTGCCAAACAGCACAGACAACACAACCTAGAATATTTGCTGCATGGTCATTCATAAGTGTGTTTTCTGACCTCTGCTCTGGTGTTCATGGACCCTACCCAGATAACCCTGAATGGGAACAGAAGAAGCATATAGAGTAATAATCTATTAATCAAGTCACACTATAATCTTAACCTACGCAAACTGTAAAATGGAATAAATTATTGGTGTAGACAGCTTACTTATACGCAGCAGTAATAAACAGACATAATCACTGTCTGGAAATAAGGTTTTACTTGAAATCTGTGCCATGTGTTCATGACTTTAGAATCAACAGTAGATGACAATTGGAAAAGCCTCTTGTGGCCTGAGTAGAAAGAGAACATCACAGTGACCTCGAAGAAAAGGACGACACCAGTCAAACTATTGCAAAGCCTTACAGCATATGAACAAATGCTATTGGCACATTCAGATACAGGAATCTTCATGTGAACTGGTGAAAGATCTGTCTTGTTTTTGCATGTAAGAACAGAGAAGAATAGAAAGAAACCTAAGGAATTTGTAAATCCATCAAGAATGATTAACTGACACAATAGAGAAAATATCAATTGGCTTCAGCTGCTTAGGTGAAATATGGGGAAAGAGATAAAAAAGGAATTCCTAAGATGAGTTTGTGTGTAGAACTTAGAGAAAATATGAGGAAGCCAAACTAGACTAGATACAAAAAATATTTTTCATTTCCTGACTTGCCCAGAAGTTGACCTGCAGGGTCAGAAATCACCCTTGGCCTAACTTTAGATAGACTGTTACCTGTCAACAGAACCATGTGGCTAAAAGCCCCACAGTGTTTCCCTTGAAATCTCAGATTTGATATCAAGCTAACTAGGGCCTTATAAGTCATAAAGATATGCCTCTATATCTTGAGGATACACCTGCTGATCACTTTCAACTAATAAAAATTCTTTGTATTATCCCCCCTCCCCAAGTCTCATCTCAAAAGATGAAAACAATTATGTCAGAAACATGTCTATGCAGCTCTTCCTTGGTGGATAGGATTATCAGATCCTTAAAAGTACCATAAAGAAATTGTAATGAGAAAGGAGGATCATTTCAAAGGTGAAATTAAGAACCATCACAGTCATTCTCAGGGAATAAGTTTGGACTCTCAACAATGAGCTAGTAACTGTCTCTGGTTAGATTTAAAATTATAATAACTGATGTACAATCCACTCCCAGACTGTTTCTTCTTCTGAGAGAAGAAAAAATTTAATTTTGCCCCTGTCTAACAACAACATACTGCAGTGAGAGAAGATAAATTGTTTCTCTTGCTTTCAGGTCTTTAGATAAGAGACAACCATAAAAGGTCTCATCTGTAAATAGAGTGGATTTGTGGCATCAGAATTTAATCAGAGTAACATCAATTTCAATAAGATTCTTAAATGGGGCAAGGTTAGAGTATATGAAAGAGATGTAAGGAAACTATGGCCAAATGTTGGACACAGTTCCTCATACAGAGCATTTTATTTCTCCCCTTAGGTTGATGGAGCTCTGTGACTCCATTAGCCAAACGAAGATAGTAATGATTATGCCATACAGATTCTGAGGCCCATCCCTTATGAAACTAGAAATCACTGATTCCTATCTCATTCCAACTTGGTCTTGCTGCATTCAATTGACAGGTAAGAATTCCTACAGAGTCATGTAGAAAGTGTCCAGCCCATGTAGAGTGTGAAAGAATAAGCTAAGCTGCCCTTATAGTGTTGCTAAAGCTAATTTCTGATTCTCAAGCAGAGCCTCTGGCTGAACACCACTATAGATACTACAAGTAAGCAATTGTGGGGCCAGAACTGGACAAAATATGAACCAAGGATATTCTGAGATAAGTTGAAATTTTTGCTGTTTGGCAGTAATTTTCAGTAGCGTTATATAATAAACATATTTCATACTGACACTGTATAACATTATACTTTCAAGTATACTATCAGTGAGTTAGCCATGTATGTCTCTGTTGAATAAGGGAAAGAGTCTTTGCAGGTAAGAGTAAAATAGAGAAAAATCATACTAAGATGTGACTGATCCTGTTCCAAGAACTGGTGTCTTTATTATGTAGAAGAAAATATGGACACAAACTCACCAGGAAAGTGGCTGAGAAAATGAAGATAGAAATGGGAGACAAGGGGCATCAGCAGCACCTGTTGTCAGAAATTAGGAGACGTTCACCTGAGCCTTTAGAAGAGAATGATCTTGTAATGTTTAATTTTGAATTATGAACCTTAGAAATAAGTAAGAATGAAATATTGGTTTTGTTAGATGGGTTTTGTTAGGAAATGTGGGGGTAACTAACTTGTCTCCTCACCAGGGAGTATATAGCAGCATGCATGTTTATTAATGTGGCTGACATCATGCTATTAATCCTGGGGAACCATCTTGACATGATCACACTATAAACTGCAAATGTGGAGGCTAGATCTTCAGTGTTATCAGTGTTTGCTTATGTGATTAAGCTACAGTCATCTCTGGCCTCCAGCCCTCCTGGCCCTTCACCTCCATGTATTGGAAATTGACCTTATAGATGAGAGACAGGTAGACTCTAAAAAATTGTATAAAACCCAGTGAGATGAAGTCATTACTCGTCCGTCATTTGGTGACAAATAACTGTAATTATTCTCTAATATTAAATTCAGAAATTTCCTATGGCAGTTGCTCACTTAAAAGAAACTTCCAGACATTTGAACCCAGAGCCATGAGGAAAGCATTAATGGTTTGGATTTATGTCTTTATGAATTCTTAATATTAGGAAAGCAAGACAAGAGTTCATGCTGCTTATGTTTAGAGAATAATACACATATCTATGAAACGTGATAAATTAAATCAACACTTAGGAGTCCTTCCTCCTCAGGGTGGGTGTATACCTATTTCATGAAATGACTGTATAAATGGGACTTGCATGGTGTTCCAATGGGGATTTTGCAGTATTGCTTTTGGCATTAAGCCCCACTTAAGAAATCTCCTGTGCCCTTATATAGAGTGCATAACAATTTCTTTATCAATATTACAAATGTATGTCTTATTTCCAGATGGTATTCATTTGACCAGTGAGACATGCACTATAATGAACTAGTAACATTAATCTGAGCTATAAAAATAAATAATAACTACATGATAATCTTTTGATGTACAGCCAAGATCATTTAATTCTAGAGTCATTTGAAAGTGAAATGAACCACAACCATAAAATACCTCTGGGTATTTCAGAAATAATCTTCAGAGGCCAGTTATTCTAGCTTCTCATGCAATGAAAATGTTAATTTCACTAGTGAAAATGTATAATTTTAGTAACTTTTTATTTACTATTGACAATAGAGAATCTGAAAACACATCTGAGTAGTATTTGTATAATTTACTCTAAGATCTTCTGGAAAAAAAAACTATTTTTTATTGGATAATTTCTTTATTTACATTTCAAATGTTATCTCCTTTCCAGGTTTCCCCAACAGAACCCCCTATTCCATCCTCCCTCCCTCTGCCTCTCCACCAACCACCCACCCACCCTCTCCCACCTTCCCGTCCTGGCATTCCCTTACACTGGCGCATCAAAGCCCTCAGGCCCAGGGCTGCTTCTTCCACTTATGTCTAAAAGGCCAATCTCTGCCACATATGCCACCAGAGCCATGGGTCCCTCCATATGTACTCTTGGGTTGCTGGTTCAGTCCCCAGGAGTTCCAAGGGGTCTGACCTGTTGATCCTTTTGTCTGCCCCGACCCGGGGCTGCAAATCCAGGTGTGATGGTACACATATCCTGAAATGCTAACACTTGTGAGGTAAAGAAGGAAGGATGGGGATTTAAATCTATATTCAGCTACATAACAAGTTTAAGGAAAGAGATAGATAGATAGATAGATGATAGATAGATGGTAGATATAGATAGATAAATAAATGATAGATAGGTAATAGGTAGATAAATAGATAGATAGATTGATAGATAGATGATAGGCTGTGTAGCATGGTGTCATACCACAGCACTTTAGATCATGGGTTAACAGGCTTTTTGACTCAATTAATTTTCTCAGGTGACAATCTCTACATATATGGGGCAAAAATCATATAATTTCAAAGCATGGTACAGGTGTTATGTGCATCATAGTCTAACTGAAAAATATGCTAAGTTGAGATCTGCTTTTTCATATACCATTCCTCTGTAATTTGAGGTTTTGGAATTTAGATTACACTTGGTTGTGCTTAAAGCTTTCTGGTGACAAACTTTACTTTATTCACAGTATAAGTGTATATTATTCCCAAACAGTATTTTATTAGGAATGAGTATTTGGTTTGAGGTTAACATGTTCTTGGTGTGTGATGCATATGTATCCAAAACATACTTATTGATCTTTAGTGGAATCTACTAAACAGGATCAAGATATAATAATTGGAGAAGCAGTTTCTTCTCTGTGAAGTATTTAGGATTTCACACTTCTCTCTTTCAAGTCTTTTTAGAGATCTCACATACACCACATTGAAGTCTCATCAGGAATGTAGATAGGTTGAAGGACACACAAATAGAAAGATTGCTATTGGAATCCAGATGAAAATAAATCATTAATCATTCCTTCACATTCAGTTGCAGGTCATTTGATACATGTTCCTTTGCAGGCAACAAGCAAGGGAGTTGCCCAGGCTTCAAAGAAGTCTCTGAGAGAAGGAATAACCCAAATCATATCTAAAAGTAAAGTTAAACATAACAAAATGGGAGTTTATAAATAATTTCTAAAGTGCTATTACAGAGCAGTCTTTAATTTCTCTTACACAGAAAAGCATAAGTAAACTATGGCTTATTGTTTCTGGTGAGTGTAAATTACTTGTCATCTCTTCAGGTGGGAGTTGTTTGCTTGATAAGTCAATTTCTATTTGATCCAGGATAAAAATCAAATTCTTTCTTATTGTTCATGAGAAGCAATTACTTCTTTTCCAGATATCAAAGATAAAGAACTTGTAAACTCAGTACTTTCTTCTTTGGATTATATTCTTCAGTGAGGAAAAGATGGGATATCTGTGCGCTCTGTTCTGAAACTATCCCTACTCATATGGTATCTCTTTATACCAGAAATTTTGCTTATAGGAACAGACTCAAGAGCCATGGCTGTCATCATCTAGAAGTTCTGACATTGCAGATGACTTTCTTGTGAGTCAGAAATGTCAACCTGGGATGAAAGCCAAGGGCAGATGGCAATCCAGACAACTGCAAATGCACTCATGGCAAGACAACAAACAAACAGTTTTCAAAGATGAAAGAAGTTGTCTAGGGATGAAGGTGGTTGTTCGTTCACTGGAAGAGCAGACTTAAGGTCCAAGATGACTCCAGTTGTATTTGATATAACTGTAGCAAAAGGAATTTGAGAGGAATGGAAGAGGAAGAAAAAGCAAAGAGGAATAATTGGAGAGGGGCAAGAAGGGAGGGAGGGGGACAGATGATTGAAGATAAAGAGGGATTGAGAAAACCGTCTGTGTCCAAACCAGAGTGTGATTTGTTTCCTCGGTAGCACAGGGCTACACAATACTTCAAAGCAAGTGGACAGGAAACTCATATTGTGGGTTTTGTTATGTTTTTGCTTTCAGTGGGTCATTTGTGATGAGCCACCACACAAACTGGCCTAAAGAGAAGCCTAAAATTTTGCTTAACACTGCTTAGAAAAAGGGAAAGGGATGAAATAAGAGTATCTTAGATATTAGGCAAATTAGTATTTGACAAAATAATAACTGGATATAGTGAAAAGTGAAAGGAGGTCCATGGGTCTAACTGAATGGGAGAATTTACTGCAAGACCTGGTGGAGAAAACAGCATTGTAGTAAGAGGAACAGTGGAATATTTCTAGACAGCCAAAAGGTGCTTTACTCATATTCAATGAGAAAAAAAAAACAGTATTCAGCAAGAAAATGAAGCTTGAAAAATAGAAATCTACAAGAAAGTAAAAGAAGTGGGCCTTTACCCACATAATTCACATCTATTGACCAAAATTGGATCAAACACTGCTTGACTACAATATCAAAGGCACACACCACAGACACAAAAAATAGAAGAATTGAACATCTTGATGTTTTAAAGCTTTTGTACATCAAAGGAACATTTCAATGAAATGAAGATAATGGGAGAAATGTTTTTAAAATTATGTACTTGATAATGAGGTAACATTCAGATATATACAGCATTCCCAAACTCACACAACAGTAATCCAGTTTACAATCTGCCAAAAGACTTGCACAGATGAACACATGGACAGCATTAGTAATAACTAGGAAAACACATTAAAGCCTCAAGGAGAAGCCAACCATGCTCATTAGGATGGTTTCTGCTTTAAAATGTTTCAGAAAATAAGAAGTAGTAGTGGGCAGATAGACCTATTAGAAACCTTGTATCTGCTGATGGGGATGTAAGTGGTGCAGCCACTGAGGGAAGCATTTTTCAAGGTTTCTAGGAAAACAAACCGTATTAATATATGACCTGGTATTTCTGTTTTATAATATGCCCAAAAGACTTCAGAGCACATCCATGTTCTTCTCATCCTTATCTGAAATGTAAGATGACAAAATGAATAATATGGTGCAAACCATGTCTGAGGAAAAAACATACAAACATTTATCATTTTATAAACAGCTCCATTAGAACCCATTTTCACAGAGAAGTTGCAGTAATCATACTATTACATTTTAACAATGGTGGAGAAGACAGACCATTAACAAAGATGCAAGTACAATATTAAATTTCTTAAATTTGGTTTACAAAGAAAACAAAACATGCTGAAGAGATATCCCGGCATTTAAGAGCATGTATTGCTCTTAAAGAGGAGTTCCCTTACCAGTATTCACATTGGGTGGCTAACAACTGCTTCGAAGTCTAGCTCCAGAGAACTCAACACTCCCACACTCCCTTCTGACCTCTGTGGAAGGCTGTGCTCAAGTACACATACACACAGGTACACACACACACACACACACACACACACACCACACACACACACATACACGCTTTAAAATACAAGAAATATTTTTAAAGAAAACCCAATAAAAATAATGAAGAGGTAAGGAACTCTATAAGATGACATTACTTTTTATGTTGTATTTTTTTTTCAAGATCAGAAAGGTCATAAATATCCAATAATTTCATATCCACAGACAAGAGATAGAATAAGCAATTTGCTATTCTGTACTATCAGCAAAATAAACAGTTGCATGTCATTCTTAAGGGTGGGACCTGAGACGTATCAAACTGTTATGTCAAAGATCCCACTCCTCCTATGAGGGAACAGTTAACAGTTTATTCATGCCTTGTTCTGAGGGCTTTTCTGGAATTTATTGCCCTCTTTGTAAATGTCTATTTTGTTTCCTCAGAAGAAGGGATGAGATGAGAGCCATACCCAAGCTTTAGGAATATGTGACTTGGACTGAGGAGAGAGCATTTCTATCTATCTCTACGCCTAGGCCTGGAAGCTTCTAGTTGCCTTACAGTCTGATCTTCTGTAAGCCCAGACATTAAAGGTCAATTTCCAGCCTCTGTCTGCTAACCTAGGTCTGCGATGTTTCAGCCTATGATACTTACTGATGAATAAATTCACTCTTTCTAGCTTTTTCTGAATTCTAGCTAGCTAGTTCAACTCAGCTGTTCTGGTTCAAACTTCCTCTCCAAACTGACTGATTCAAATGGCCTCTTCTCGGCTTGTAATTGAATTGCTTTGCTTAGAAAGAGACCTCTGAACTCCAAGAACTAAACCGCTCCTAACTCAACTGCTCTGCTCTGAACCAAGCTCAACTGCATTAAACTGAACTACACCAAACTGAACTCGACCAATCCAAACTGAACTGAACTCTATCTCTCCCCCTTTCCCCGTCTCCTCCTTCCCTCCCTCCCTCACTGATTTTTAAGTAGCCATGTTCCTTATCTTCTCCCTTGCTGCTGTAAGTAGCATATCCTATCTCTGACTTATTCTTTCAAATCTTTCTCTGATTCATTACTTTGTCTGCCCCTCAATTAAAAGTAATTGTTTGGGATTAAAGATGTATCTTAAAGGCATGTCTGTATTCTAGCCAAAGAAATGTGGCATGTCTGCATTCTTGTCATATCATATCTTTGGATGTGAGCCAAAGCAACTTTGTTGCTGGATTAAAATTCTTCTACATCTCCCTTTGCTTTTCAGGGGAGAAATTATCTGATTTTATACGTAAGACCATTTAAAGACAAATGGTGATTCAAGTTTTAGTCACCTCTTATAATGAATGTTTACTGAAAATTCATGCATATGGAAAAGGCTGTTAAAATACCTTATTACATGCTATTAATTCAGTACATTTTAAAGCCTTGAAATCAAATCAGCCTTGGCTTTAAAATACTGCTACAAAGATCAGTTGCATTAAGTGAGAGACTATCAGAGAAAATGATTAATGCAATTTTGATACTCACAAATATATTTTTTTAGTTTATAATCTTATTTAAATGTTTCCCTTAAAAATATCTAATGAGCCTACTCACTGAAAGCTTCTACTTCATTTCAACACATTTTCTGTTCCTAAACACTTTAGGGTTACAGAAATATAACTACAAGTTTTGGAAAGTGTCTTTACACAAGCCTCTGCCCAATCCCAACTCCTCAGGTGTCACTAACAGCTGGCACCATTGTGCTATATCTGCTACCTCAGTTTTGGCTCTTTAAGAATGACATGCTAAATCCTACAGCTTGTAGCTTTTTTTTTTTTATTATTGGAAATTTTATTTACATTTCAGATGTTCTCTCCTTACCCCATTTCCCCCCTCCCTCCCAGGAACTCGATTTTAAAGATTGGCTTGTTTTAGCATTGCACCACACATTTATGCTTCCTCTATGTTTTTTTTTTCCTGGATTTTTTCAAGTCTCTTTATTGTTGAAGAAAATCCCATTACTTCAATCAATGCTCTAGAGTTTACAGCACATATCAAAGGAAACTGCGGTTGTTGCTAAGTATGGGCAATGTAAATAAAGCCTGTTCCAACACTGCAGGATTCTGTTGTAAATACAAGTTGTCACTCATCTCAGAAAATATGGAAGAAATATGGATAGAACGCAGTACTCTAATGGCACAATAGTTTTATGACGGACTGCCAGACTGCCTTCCAGAGGGAATGCACCATGTTTCACAATCACCAACAGTGGAGGACCATTCCTGCTGCTCCCCATCCTCAGCAGCTTTGGGAATGGCCAGCGTATAGAATTTGTAATGTCTAGTGAGCATGTAGCCATGCTTCAGTACTGTTTTAGCTTGCATTCCCTACTGGCACATGCTGTGGACATCTTTTCTATGCTTACTGGCACCTTAAGAGACTTTGTTGATGTATCTCTTCTGGTCTTTTTCCTTTTAATATTTAAGAGATTGTGACATATTACAGAAACTAATTTTCTCTCAGCTATGTTTTTTCCCAAGTATTTTTTCTGCCACTATGGAAAAATCCTTTTAAAACGTTCTCATTAATTCCCTTTTCATTTAAATATTTTATACAATATATTCCAACTATAATTTTCTCTCCCCCAAAGCTTCCAAGATCCTTCCCACTTACCCACCCATCCAATCCACATTTTCTTTCTCTCATTAGGATAGAAAAAGTTAATAATAATAATAATAAGATAATTATCATTATTATTATTTAACATTGTCTCACATAGTGTTTATCCAACACATGTTTAAAGATATGTGTTTCAGGTGCTTTCTCACTATATTATGAAAACATTTGGGTGAGGTAAAGGTACTTCTGACATAATTGTTGATAATAAATATGCACACAGCAAAATTTTAGTATTTAGACCAACCTGGCAGCTTGATAAACATAAACCAATTTCAAAATGCTTACAACTGCTGCTCAGTTTCCAAAGAGTTATTTGGATTTTAGAAAAGAAAATTCATATTTTTTAACTGTCATATTGAAAACAAAATTTTGCTTCACCAACCAAGATTGTCAGAGCCAATTTCCACTTTTTTTACATCGTTATGCCTGTTACTCCCATTCTTACATCTTAGGTACTGAACTTGGACTGTTCTCTGTTTACAACTGTCCAATATGTGCAGCTTAATAAACCTCTTGTTAAATCAACTTCAGTGAGGTAGTAGAAAACAAAATGGACACCCCAACATAGATCTGGAAACATCTTTCCTTGATGTGTACACTGAATCCCTACAGGTACCCTGAGAAGTGGGGTGAAGCTATTTCTTAGCTGAGACCTGGGTTGAAAATATAAGCAGTAGAATGAACAAAATAAGCACAGGCGATAAGGCCACTCATGACATTGGCTTAGCTTTGCATTTGGTGCTGTGCATTGAACTTAGGAAACTGTGTCAATTCTTTTTATGAGTTCCATTTGAGGTAATCATTTCAATTCTGGTTACTTCTAAAGTCAAGTGATGGCTACTGCTTAGATACCATGTGCGTTAGCACATCTTAACAGATTTGTTATCCTGTCCCATGATGTCGCTCTGTCTTAACTTTAATCTGTAAAGTTCTTTTCTGCAATAAACTAACAGCAAGTACTATTCTTTTCTCTCAGTGAGCTCCTCCCGAGCATACACATATATAAACCAGCAGGCTATACAAATACTCTCCTATAATTCTCACAAGATAAAGATGTCAAGATTTGGCCACTTGAAACCAACAACTAAAGATAAACTATTTAAAGAAAATTCAAACTTCCATCTCAGTGCAGGTAAGGGGACTAATTCTCAGACTCAACTCTTGCTAGGGAAGAAGTCTGTAGTTGTAGTAAGGAATGCTGTTAGAAGCAGGTAATGACAGCTGCCAGCCCAGTCCCTTACAAAGGAAAGGTCCACTTACATCCATGCAGCTAAACTGTTCTTCAGAGAAAAGGACCTAAAGTCAAGAAAGAAGTCTGGTTTTGCTCTCACAAGAGGCACAAGGACATTTAAATTGTACAATTTGAGTGGGCAAAGTAAATACTGGCCAGAAACCTGATAATGGAACAAATTATCGTCACTATTTCAATGATGAATCTAGAGTAAGTCAGCAGAGTGACAGCTGAATGTTAGGAGAATTTCTTAAGGTGCACTTAAATACTGAAAAAGTCAAAATCCACCTAGTCACTATATAGTTTAAAATTTCCATCCCAATGAGTGTTTTAAAGGTAACTAAACATTGTAATACTTGCACAATATTTTGATTCATCCATTAACAGAGACCGTATCCTGAATGACTACATAGAAATTTAAGAGAGAGTTACCCTGAGCTGGTGAGATGGATGGTTAAAGCATTTGCTGCCAAATCCAATCACCTGAGTTTGAACCATGAGACCCACATGGTGGACAGAATCAACTCCTGAGTTGTCGTTTGACTTCGCCATTGCACTACAACACATACATACTACGTACATACATAAATACACGCACACACACATAAACATGAACACTTATGAAATAAGTGAAATTTTAAAAATTTGAAGCAGATGATTACGCAGAAGATGGACTCACTGACTAGAAAAATGCTTGCAATGGGTCTAACGAAAGAGTATTTACAGAAGTGATAATTTTATAATTACACATGTAATTTTGCTTCCACTTCTAATCGTCCTAAGTGCACAAAGGAAATTTAAATTATTTGCAGTAATATCTCCACAAAAGATACTCAATAAAAACTTTGGACTGGATAAATGAATAGTGAAAACATATGGAGCATTCAGTATAATTCAGTAGTACCAATCTATCTGGTGTGACTATGGACTTGTAGCATGAGCAGCTGTGCTAACGGATATATTTAATATAAAGTGCTGAAATTCTTGCAATATTTTAAAAACCAAATGTTTATTATTTTGATACATATGAATAAAATGTTCCGAAATTCCTCAAAGTGGAACAAAAGAGTTTTAGGCATTTAGCCCTGTATCTATTATTCACGACTGCAATGTCTACTTTTCGCCCTCAAGTCTTTGATGATCAACAGTAGCTTTTGCAAAATGCTCACACTTTCACTCTTGAGCCTTTGTCTTGTAAAGAAACAATCTGCCGTATATCCCAGGGAAATTTATGAAACAGATGTAAGCCAATCCTTGCATATTTATACTTTTCCTAGCTTTCCAAATGGATGGGAAGAAGAGCATAGGATTTTAAATATAATTTTGTAAAAATAAGTAATGTTCTGTTATATGAAGACATAACTCCTTTTAAAAAAATAGCTCAGAGCAGTGAGTTCACTCTATTCAATCTTCAGAAATGGTTTCCTCAGGAAATTTTCCATCATCTATTTGGTCAATAGTAGAGAATGTTTGAATAAGCCAATGTTGGACAGCAGTTTCTGGGATTCAAGTCACAGATACATAACTAGCTTACATCAGGAATTAAAAGAAAGTAGTCTTTGCTTCTTTTCTAGAAAAAAAATGTAATACTTAGAGGAATACCAGAAGCTGCTAATTTAAACTCAATATTTTTCTATGCACTTTAAATCTTAATTCTTATTTAAATACATTTCTCTGCCAACTATCTTCTCTTCTTCTCTCCTGAAAACAGAATCTTGATATACATATGACAGTTTATTAGGAGGGACATTTAAATATTCAGCCTCAAATACAGTTTTTGTATAGTAGTTCTGTGAAGCTTACTACCTTGAGACTGTAAGACCAGAGCAAGTCTCTCAACCAAAGCAGTTTTTATGTATGTATGCTGGGACAGGGATTAGAAATAGAGACACTCTTAAATTTTGCCTCTTCCTTTATTTCCCATATTGGTCCTGTGTAGCTTGGTGATAAAGAAGATGCCAGGAGGATGCAACTCAGAGTTACAGAGAACTCAAATTACCTACCAATAGATATTGCTACATATCCATACAGTTTGTTATGGTTTAATTATGAAATGTACTCAAAATATTATGTACTGAAGATTTAGGTTTTAGGAAGTAGTGTGAAGAGGTGAGATTTGGGGGAGGTGAGCAGATCATGAGGTCTCTGACCTTATCAGTGAGTGATCTATAATGGCGTCATAACTTCATCAGCTATGGAGAAGTGAAAGAAAATTTGGAAGGCAGGTACAATTTAGAGGAAATGGATTACTGAGAAGATGCTCTACTAAGATGTATTTTGTTTTCATCCCTTTCTCTCACTCTGCTTCCTGATTTTCATAACATAAGCAACACTGTTACCCACAATGATATCATCCTCAGAAGAGGCCCAAAGTCACAGGAACCAAGGGATCATGAGCAGAAATGTTCAAAAACTATGACTTGAAAGAAATAACTTTTACTTTTGTCAAGTGTTTTTTAAATCACATTCAGGCAAAGTTGACTATTGTCCCTTTATGTAATTCTTCCCAGACATACATTCAATTTATAATTGACATCTAAAAGATTAAGTAGTTACAAAAAGTACTATTTGCATTGTCCAATAAGCAATGTTCTAAATAAAACTGCTATATGAACTTTTAAAAATATTTCCATCAATAGATACATAGTGAATCCAACATCATCTCACCCCAAAGTACCTTTTAGACTGTCAAAAGCTTTAAATACTCTTATTTTGCTTTATTCTTAATAGTTCTGCAGCCAAATTGTCTATAATTACAACTTTGTTTTCAATAATTGTGAAATATTTATTTTGTAAATTATAAAATAATCTCTTTGAAATCGCTCTTGCTTTGGCTTTTAGAAGACCACACTACTGTGAAATTAATAGTGGGCTAGAAGAAAGCCTTTACTTCTTAGTGAAAAAGAATAAGATTTCGAATGCAATTTGGAAAAAGAAGTTCACTTCAGTTGCACATATATTTTAAGTATAGCCATATACATAAGATAGTATGAAAGTCAAGGAACTTATATCAATCTCCAAATGTTTTCATGCACAGAATGCCTTAAGTGGTCTGAACATTCTGTCAACAGAGTAAAGTCCAATAAGAAATATACTTTGCTCAAAGCTTATTAGCATCAAATGTCAAATACAACCTTGAGACACTCTGGAAAGTCTCTCAACAGCAATAAGTCCTCAGGAAGGCCTTGGGTGGTTGGGGTGTGCGGTTATCAGTGCTGCTTCTTATCTTGCCAGTGAACACAACCTTGGAAACTGAAGTACCATGGCATATGCAATCAGTTATCATCTAATCATCTAATGCTCTGAGACCCGATTTTAAGTAGAGCTAACAATGTCTGTCTTTGTTAGGCTTAATTAAGAAATACATTTTTGCGATACCTAACATGCATTATGGTTTTTTACTTCTTTCTATCTTCCTCCCTCTTCAAGTAAACCAACATCTCTCTCTTCATTTCTCTTTAAGTGTCACTGGGCATACACATCAATTGTTGCTATTGGAACTTCAGCAGAAACCAAATCACTAGTTCATGGCCCTTATAAAAAGATGTATAATGTTTACATATAACTCGCACACTTTTAAGTCAACTCTAGATTAATTATAACTCATAGTGCAATACAAACACTAGATTAACAATGTTGGATTAGATGGTTTGAGGTATAATGATCAGCACAATCTATACAGATCAGACATTGTTTTCAAATATGTTCAGTATATGAATCTGCTTATGTAGAAGTCATGAACAACTATACTTTGAAACAGATTTACTTTTTGAGTTTGAAAAAGACAGAAGTGTTGCACTTTGCCTTTGTCCATTTTTTGGTATTCATTTCCTTCCTTCCTTTTTTCTTTCTTTCATGTGTTTGTTTATTCATTCTTTCCTTCCTTTTGTCCTTTCTTTCTTCCTTCCTTCCTTCCTTTCTTCTTTCTTTTTCTTTTCCTGTTCATTTATAAGAACTGCATCTAAGTGGTCATACTTCCAAGTGTGAGATTTCAGGTACAACCAAGTAGGAAGATTAATTTGGCAGAGATGTTACATTGTTCATTCTACTATCCTACAATCTGTGTATGATTCTGAGTTATGGCTATAGTCTAAGGAGAAGAATAGTGAGTTCTAGTTTTCACATGCACCCTCCCCTCCTTTCGAGACCTGCCACAGCACTTTATAGAAACGGGTTCTTTTCCACAATGTGTGAGTTAATGTCGGCATTTTTTTTAATAAGGCTTTAAATACAGCTGCCTCCCATATTTTGGCTTGTCTTTGTAACGTCTTTCCTGATTTTGCTTGCCAGGCAATCTTTTCAGCTCCATAGTTCCTCTTTTTCTACATTTTAAAACAAATTTATTTTTCAATAAATTTCATTTACATACCAGAATTTGTCTGTAATCCTTGAAAGACTAAAGAGGAAGGTAGAGAGTTCAAAACTAGCCTTGGCTATATAGGAACACTACTTCTGAAAGAGGCATATCCTTTCCACCTATCATTTAGGTTCTCATGCTGAAGCATTTTATAAGGGTCAGCAGAAAGAAGGAAATAGCAAAATAATGGCAGCCAATGTTATTTTATGAAAGCAACAACCTGCAAGTCATCAGACCAACATAGTATCACTAGCCATTCTACTGAATGGGGATGCCCAGGCTTTGCATAGTTGTATATAATCTAGGAGTTTTCATTTAACCTTTTAGAATTCTCTTCATAAATGATAGCTTGTGAAATTAATTTCTGGTTGTATCAGAATGGTTCACACATATAAATATATACCAATAGGTCCATATATGTGTTATATTATAAGCATAGTGATATGTAAATATAAGTAAATACATAAACATATTTCTAACTGACTTTTAAGAATTAGACAAATTTCAGGGACATCCCCTCATATTTATTTTGCTTTAAACATGTAAATTCCATGAATCTTTTGGAGATTTAAGGCATCATAAAAGTTTGATTGTACATATTTCCCCCATAGGTCAAATATAAAAGTAACAATTGATCTCATAGAAGCTCAGTGGAGGATGGTGGCTCCCAGAGGAGAAGACAATATGGAAAAAGTATGATAGTGTTATTATTGCTAATATATTTTTACAAAACCCCCAAACACTGAGGTGTGCTACTGCATAGTCCATTGAAATAAAACCTAGAAGAAAGGATATTGACTGGTTTTACTATGACAAAATGGTAATATTAAGAATAAATGTCAGAGAGGGTATTATTTAAGCATCACACAATGTACTCATGCTTTGAGCCCTCATAGTAAATACAGCTTGTGGGTTTGGAATGAGTTAAAAATAAAATTTGACTTAAATTTATTAGTTTAATATAAACTAACATGTCTGTTTTAAACATGTAATCATCTTTCTTCCTTCCCATCAAATGATGACACAGAACCAAATGATAAACTTGAGAACCTCAGCTGCCCACATCACCCCCACACTTCCAAGTCTAGTTGGGGCCATTCAGTTTGTACATAATCCTGAAAAGGTGAGTGTGTACCAGATCCTTGATCCGCTGTAGTGTACACATGTTCCAGGAAGGCTCAACTCAGGCTGTTCAACTCACTAAAAAGTCCACCATGGTGAGTTCCTCAGAACATCTAATGTATTTCCATTTAAAGCAAAACAAAAGGTCTAAGCAATTGCAATTATTAACATTTAAATAATTTTTCCAAATATGTACTACCATGTTCAAAGTGTGACAGTCATGTATGCTCTAGAATAGCTATGTAAACTTTGGGGCTTCCACCCATGATTACCAAATAAGCCTGCTGCTTTTCCCCTCAGCTATAAGCTTAGAACATTTCCTTCCCAGCTTCTGGGGTGTTCTCTGACCAAGCTGAGTGATTGGTTTTGTATATTATTACAGATTTACAGTCTAGAGACTTTCTGTAGCTCTGGGCTTTTCAAATGTATCTAAATGGGATTCATGCACATTATACAAAAGAGAAATAAATATGGCAGCAAGGCAGTTTTACTTCTCAGTAAACACAAGATGATTTTTACACATTGATCTGACTTAGAAATTCAGAAGAAATTTTATTTTGACTGTTTTTAATGTTATGCTTACAGTTTTTTTAATTGTGACTAAACAAACTTGTTTCCACTTGTACATACAATAGATGGGTGAATACTGCTTCTATCATCTATCTATCTATCTATCTATCTATCTATCTATCTATCTATCTTTATATACTTTATATCCTGATTGAATCTTCTCCTCCCTTCTCTCCCCCCAGTCCCTCCTTACTTGTGTTTTTTTAAATACACGTTTCATATTAAAGTGAACACTAATTCTAAGAGGTAACATTTTCTTACATAGTTTGAGTAAAGCTTCAGCATGGTTGCAATGCTGAAATTATAGGGGTTTTTTTTTATATGCCACTGAACAATTTCTATTTAGTTTGAATCTCACTCACTTTTAAATTTATCATGGACAAATAGCAAGCCTGTTCAACCATCAACATAAGGTTGAATGGGTGATTCTGATCCTTTTATTTCTCCAAAGTGGAAAAGTCATACATATTTTATTATGAATATATTCAAAATTTTATCCCAATATACAGGTAGAGATTTTTTACCTTCTGCAGTGAGGAGCCAGGATGGTGCAGCAGACCTAAAATCTCCTTTTCCATACTCAGCTTCTTTTCATGAACCTGCTAAATTCATGACTTCTGATTATGGTACCATGTTTTAATTTCGGAGCTATCTCGCCAACTAAAGCCAAGTCCTTTGAATTACAGAGTTGTTTCTCAAAACCACATTCAGTCTCTTCATTGGAAAGTTCTGTTCATTTTTGATTTCCCTCAACAATATGGCTCATTAAATAAGATCTGAAAAGATGGCAATATGATAAGGTGGATGGGGTCCCAACCCTAGACAAAAAGAACTAAAAGAACTAAAGGCAACTAATGATTTCTCAGAGAGGGAGTATTAACTTCTCTCAGGGATGTGCCCTATGATTGGTTGTTCAATATAAGATGATCATCTTTGATATCCTGTATGCACAAACCAAGCTAAATGAATTCAGTAGGTTATATGTATTTATGCATTCCTCTCTCTCTCTCTCTCTCTCTCTCTCTCTCTGTGTGTGTGTGTGTGTGTGTGTGTGTGTGTGTGTGTGGTGTGTGTGTAAAACAGAATAATCAAGATGAAGCCATCAATTTGAGAGAGTGAAAGAGGGCATAGAAAAGGCTGGAGGGAGGAAAGTGGAGATGTTTCATTATACTTTGATTAAATTTTAATTTTTAAAAAGTTTAATAAAAAGTTTTTCTTCCACCATGACTCAGGAAGATCATTTTCTGTGCAGATTGTAAGTGTTCCTTCTCCTAAGATGTCCCTTTAAATGTTCTCTTGTACCAGGACTGTTTTTGGCCCAACACTCTCAAAGACAGTTCTTAATCTGGTCTAATGCCATGAAGAAATTTCATGACATGTAACTCTGAATAAAGAAAGCATTTAATTGTGGGCTTGCTTGCAGTTTTAGAGGGTTAGTTTATGATCATCATGGCTGGAAGCAGGCAGGCATGGTGCTAGAGCAGTAGATGAGATATATCCTGGTCCAAGGGCAGCAGACTGACAGAGGGAAAGAGAAAGACTGCTCCTGGCTTGAACTTTGGAAATATCAAAGCAAGTGACACATCTCTTTCAACAAGGCCACACTTACTAATCCTTCATGAACAGTTCAACTAACCCAAGCATTCAAACGTGTGAATCTATAAGATCTCATTCAAACCACCAAATCATTATGCTCCATGTCAAGCCTTAAAATCTTTGTCATACTTCTGCATTAAATAACTTCTGTTTTCCTCAGCTGTATAATATTATCACTGATCCTGACGTACAGATGCGGGCATTCTGACTTGTATATCAACTTGCATGCACTGCATGTACTTCTGGACAGAAAATTCTGAATTTAATGTATTCTCCCTAGGTTTACTGTGCATAAAGAAGAGGTCTGCATGGGTGAGAGGATACAAAACTATGAAATAGTTCACCAGAACATGTGAGGCCATCTTCACAAAATAAATAAATAAATAATAATAAAAAAACCCACTAGCAATACATAGCATCCTTTAAAATGGACGACTTAGTATAGTCCTCCCATAGTTATTGGGAAAAAGTGCCTTTAACTTGTTTCAGTTTAGCTTTCTAGCTAAGAGAGCTCCATCAACAGGGTAGAATGAGGATCTAAACTTGGTTCTGTGCTTTCTGAACTATAGAATCTGTGTCTGAAGAGATACAGACCTAAGTTCTGGTTTCTTTGTCACTTTCCACCAGCTCTGTCACATATTCTTCATTATAACCTTGCCATCACGCTGTCCCTGGATTTGACTCTTCATTCAGTTTAAATTCATTTAGCTTCTTACTCCGCACCCCGAAACCACCCACCTTACTTACCCAAGAGTGTATTCCCTAGATTTACTCTCACTTCTTATCCCCAGAGCACATTGCAGAATTCACACACGACTTGCACATCTGGCTAGAGGTTTCTCCTCTCATACTTCCTGCCTATTTAATATCACTTTCTAGAACGTAAACAATTTGGTCCAAGCCTTATGTGATTTTTTTCATTTAAAAAATAGTAACTGCAGAAGAGAAAAGGAAGCACATGTGTTGGGACTTGAACTGGAGTAATGCTGCAAACCTGAATTTATATTTCTGCTGCAGCTGTGTTTTGCTATCAGACAGTTTCACTATACATCCCAGGCTATCTAGAATTTTCCATGTACTGCAGACTGACTTTGAATTCACAGTCATCCTGCCTCAGTCTCCAAAGTAGATAGAGATATAGTAACATGCCACCACACTGAGCTTATGTCATCCTATAAAATCACAAGACGTATCCCTATTACTTAATAATATGACTGGCACACTTAAGTGTGAATGTACACATGTGCTTGAATACACACACATACACACACACCACAAAAAGGTAGGTAGAAGAGAAAGAAATAAGTAAGAGAAGAGGCAAAGGAATGGGAGGGAAGAAGGGGATAAGAGAAAGGAAGAGAAGGTGGGGGAGGGGAAGATGGGAAATGGAAGGAGAGAAAGGATCAGGAAAGAGTAGAAGGAAAGCTAGTTGAAGCAATGAAGAAGAAGAGAAAAAGTGAGGTGCTTGTATTTCATTACAATTTTTGTCTTGTTGATCTCCAATGACTTTGAGGAGAAAGAACTTATAGAATGAATCTATCTGTGCACAATGTTAATAAGCAGAGAATGAATTAAACTATAAGCAACTAAAACCTCTATGTTTTTTCTATAGGCAAGTTGGCATTTCAGATGAAACCAACTGTGGGACAGCAATGTGCTGCACAAAGCCTGCTCCACATAACACAAAGTCCACAGGACAGTATCAGCTTGGCAGAATCAGGACCTTGGTTCTGTAAGCACAGTGGCATGCTGCTATAGTGGGTAACTTCTTAGAGGACTTGTAATGGCCAAAACTCACAAAAATTAAAGTGACAGACTCAGTGGATGTATACTGATGATGCCAAGGCCCTACCCAGCAGTATCCTTGTGGACACATTCCCAGTAATGTCATATATGAAGTCCAATGCTGTTTAGTAAGTAAAACTAAGGACTTAGAAAGCCTGAGCCATGCCTTCACAGGTAATGGCAACAGACTAAGATGGTCTGTGTACCTACCCCCTAAGTCATCATCCATCCTCAGTGTGGAATTCTACAACCTTGATCTTCGACTAGATCCACTAAAAATAGGAGAAATTACACTAAAAACTTCAGTGGACTTGACTTCCCTTCCCAAATGCCCCTTTGGTGATTTTGCCTATACCTCTCTTTTCCTTCCCCTTCCTCTACAGAAAAATGTGTACATAAACACACACACACACACAGGTAGAGAGAGAAGAGAGAAAGAGAGGAAGGGAAGGAGAGCGAGAGAGAGAGGAGAGAGAGAGAGAGAGAAGAGAGAGAGAGAGAGAGAGAGAGAGCGCCTTGTTTTGGTACAATAAATTTAATCTTATGAATACATACATTCGGTTATTTATCTGGCTCTAAAAGCTCTTGTTCAAGTTTCCACCACCTCTCCCTTACTTCTTTTATTTGAATATGGTCTAATACTCCTACTGTTTTACTTCAATAAGTCTAAATTCCAGGGACATAACAAATTAGTTATTTCCATCCCTTATGTTTCCATCCCAATAAAAACATCAGAGTTCACCTTTCAATAAATCTTTAAAAGTTATGAAAATCTGATTTCTCCAAAAGAGACATAAAACATACAAAATATATAAAGTGATACAGGAATACTTTACAAAGTAATAAGAAGAAAATTGCTTGTTTAAATATGGAATCTAATGAAGAGTAAGAAAAAGTGCAGCTGAATTGAAGTAATAGAGATCCAAATTGAATGACTGATCTCTAAAAGATTAAGAGGTACTTCAACAGCGTCTGACTACAGGGAGTTTTTTATCCTTTGGGAAGCAGATTCACTGAAAATGGCAGATTAGCAGGTGCTTTTCCCCTCCACTAAGTCACCTTATGCTTCTCTGAGTACTGTTCACTGTGACTACACTAGAGCTTAAGGAAGCTCAAATTGTAGGAAGCAATACAGAAAATTCATGGAGTTGTTGGCCAACAGCTAGCTCTGTTTTCTAATGTCTTGACTGAAAATGATTCAAGGTCTTCAAATTTCATCTTATATACAAAGATGGTAAATATTGAAAAACCAATGAAAATGTAGTTTGAAACCTTACAGTTTTGTAACTTGACATTTTGAAACCTTACAAATGTAGCCTTACACTTTTTCTCATCTGTTAGTCACATTAGGCCTCTTGATCCTAAAACAAGACACCAATACAATATTTACATCTACAGGAGATTTGGAGGATCCTGGTCAGGCATCTTGAAGGAGCACAATAACAGAAGGGTTATTCTATAGCCTGTAGAAAAGAAGGCCAAAATTGTTTTATAAGATAATGGTGCCCTAACAGGATTTTTTATTGAGAAACCACACAGTGGATACTAAGAGAATGCCAGGAACCGATGTGGGCCCTATTATTAAAATTTTCAATGACATACATTTTTTAAAGCTTGTGTTCTTTTTTAAAATCTGCTTTCTACCAGGATAATTTGCAACTATTAAAGCTTTTAGTCACATTTACTAGAAACGTGTTTTACATAATTAAGAGTAAGTGATGCATTTTAGTGAACATAGCCACTGCTTAGCTAGCCACTGTGTTCCTATTTCCATTACACAGGGCCATGCTACTCCTTAAGCAAACTCATAGCTGCTGTCAATTTATGGATAAGGTAAAAAGTGACTCAGTGTCACATAGGTATTAGGATCAGGATAGATCTGGTCAGAATTTTCCTCATGTGTCTTATTCCCACTATAATCAAGGCTTCTTTTTAAAAGATAGAAAAAGAAAGTTTCCTTTTTAATTTTGCTGTTGGGCATGCTGGAATTAAAAGCAAAGTCTCCTATCTGTAAGGTAAAAGCTCCACCACTTAGCTATAATAGCAGTCCTACATCAGGTTTTTTTCCCTGACTTTTGAACTTTGTGCTGAATATTCACATACCACGGACATGACCCCAGGAAACTAATGGAGCTCTCATGAAGTCAGAACAGAGGCTGGCAGGCTTGCTGAGTTCTCTGGTAGTGTTTGAACTTCAGGCTTATGAACATTTTAAATCATAGAAGGTTAAACCCAAGTGCTTCAGTTACTACAACCCAAACACCTGGCCATTCAGTAACAGATTGAACACAACAGCTTATACTTGCTGGCTCTGGAGTCCTTCCTGTCTCACTCTATGTGCCTACTTCTGTGGTGTGAATGTCCACTCTAAAACTCCAGATGAAATTCAGTTGTTACTGCAATTGCTGTATGAAGCTGCAGCTTGGGGACACTATTAGACTGTGAGAGTCCTGCCATCTTGAATAGATTAAGGCTGTTTTTTTTTTTTTCCATGGGATCAGGCTAGTTATTGATAGATGGCATGAATGGATCATATTTCTCTTCTCTGCATCACAGGCTTGCCTGCCTCCTACCATGTTACAATACAGCAGCAAGCTTTGCCAGGTTTTCTGCCATGCTGTTAAACTTCCCAACTCCAGAAACATTAGGTCACACAGACCCCACATTCCTTTCTGAATTATAGTCTGTGGTTCTGTTACCATTGCAAGTAATGGACTCAGATACATATTTATATTTCAATAACCATGGGGAAATATCTACCTTGACCTAGATTATTATGCATTAGAGGTAATTGCTTGAGGCACAGTACAGAAGTAAAGTAATATGGACTACCACAAAGAAAGAACATTTCTGCCAACCTGCATTAGTTTTGTGTGGCCCTGACTGAGTCTGTCTTCCTGCCGCGTAGGTCTATCCCTATGGAGTTCCGCATACACACATCTTAGCAAAGTGCATTCAACCATAGGAGGTCTTCCTGCAGTTGTCTAGGTTTATCCTAATTCAATTTCAGTATAAAAATCATGGCTTGTCTAGGATACCATAGGTATTCAGGGAAAAGATCAACTTTTGTTACATTGCCTGCTTTCTTGACCAAGGCAAGTTCTTAAAAAGAACCTTACAATATCATTTAAAAAAAAAATTAGATATAAGTGAGTAAATATTCCCTTGGAAATTAAATCTTATAGAATTGTAGCAATTTTAACAATGTGAGCAATTTATTTTTATTGCATTCATTTATGATCTTAAGACTAAAAATGAAACACTTGATTATAAGTTTTAAGGGTTGTATTTTGTAAATTGGACAGTAATTTCAATATGTACTTTAACTATTATAAAATTTGAAGAAATGTGTTGGTGTCAAAATGATCCTATTTTCCAAATTAAATGCTTTCAAAATTTGTATTGTATATGATTTTTAAGTAAGATGTTCCATTTCTACTTGCAGACTAAATGAAAAAAAAAAAAGTTTAGTGCCTGTCAGTGCTAATCGCTGATAACTATACATTCACATAGCATTTAAATTACATATGGAAAAATCTTAAGCATATTAACCTATAATTACAAAGAGAGTCCTCATTTTAAGGTCATCTTTTCCGCAATTACCATGATCTGGTTCAGGGAAAGGCCACTTGGGTTCAATGAAGTACAGCAAGATGCTGTCAGCAAGCAACTTTTGGGGAAAAAAAAAATCTATTAAAAATACAAGAGGTGAGCAATGCCTGGAATGGTAAATTGGATCTTCAGTCATGAGCTACTTTCAATGGTTGGGTGAGAAACCTGAGCAAAGTAGAATAGGAGCTTTGTTCACACTGCGGAGCATTTCCACAGTTCTTTAGGCATGCCAGGGATCTCTCAGCAGTTTCATGTAATTCGTTTGCATTGTCATAGAATTAGTATCCAAAGAGCACAGCTGTTATAAAAAGAAACAGTAAATCATCCACAGAAGAACACACTTCTGAATTCTCCTTAATCATTTGCATTCCATACCTCACTTTTAATACTGGCAAGGAATCTAAAACCATGACCAGGAAACCAAAGTCCCTTGTTATACATTCTACCCTGAGCGCTTTGCCTGCAAATAGGTGATCTTCCACATGGATGGTACAGGCAACACATTGCCCCATTCTTGAGTGACACAATATGGGAAATACTAACAGTTTAAATCCCTCAAGGCAACACACATAGATGATGAGCAAAAAGTCGTATCTTCTGATAAATACATAGTAAATAATATTCTGTTATAATTACTTGAAACCATGCCATCATGTGTATGTGTTTGTTTACTGAAAAGATAACAAATTTTACTATTTTTTCTGAAGATCTGCTGTGAGTTGCTGTTGATGGAGCAAAATAGAAGATAGAATTTTTATATTTATTCAGTTCATGACCATGGAGTGCACTCAAAGACCCTGACTTTAGGATAAATGCCAGGAACTGTGTTCAGATCTCTAACTAGTGTACTGATATACCTATGGTTACTGACTTATCCTAGTCCAACTTCAACAGAGCACATAAGATTAGTTAAAATAATAATTTAAAAATTAATCTTCACTTTTAAAATTATGTCCCTTTTTATTAAGTTGGCATCTGAAGAAAAGCTAAAGGGATAAAAGCATTTATGTAATAAATATGAATTATTGCTCTGAATAGTACCTAGAGAAAGTGCTTTGTCTTGAAATATTGAGTTGTCCATTTTTCTTGCATGAAAAGGGCTACAAGGAAAATTTGGAACCCATTAGAGGTGAGAGGAAAAAAAATGCCTTTTGTTACATGGTTTTAGGAAAATAGAAGTGTTTAATGAGCAAACATAGAGAAGTGTTTTCTTCCTAATGAATAGCTAAACATACATGCACACTCTGATTTGCCTATTTGGTAAAGCTGAAATAAAAACCACAGCCAAGTCCAACCTCAGGGAATAACTCTACTTGGGAACTGTGAGAATGGATGGGACAGTATGAAATAAGCATGTTCGTGTTTTTAAGTGAGATCAGGTACAATCATGGTGGTACAGCCCTGGTAGGTGAGCATGTTTCTGTTTGCCAAGGAACATTGTAGGATAATCAGAAAGTGAAGATGCTTACTTAGCTAAAGGCATGATGTTTTGGTACATTGTAGCATTGCCTGTGTTGACCATTGTACCAAACTAAGAATGTCCAATATATACAAAAGTACAATAGCATTTTATAGGGTTTCTTAAGACAGGGCCTGAAGGTGAAGGCCCTGGTAAAATTCCTTATTGACTTCACCTTTAATTATCGGAAGCATACTGCAAATGCTGATTTTTATTCTTCTCCTATATGTAACCCTGAAAAAAATGATTGGTTCACACAGCCTAGTCTACTACTTTTCAAGGGGTGCTGTTGTTTTCATAAAGGCCCATGGCAACTACCGAACCCATATATGTGAGTGAGCCTATGTGCCTGTGCACTTGAGTGTGCATATGACTATGTATGAGTATGTGTATGAAAGAAAAAAACATACCAAAAAAAAAAATGAAGAGAGACAAGGCGAAGTCAAATCAGAGAGAATCTATGTTCACATTCCCCATTTAGACTGAACAGCATAAGCTCTAGTAGTAACAATTCTATTAAGGACTATTGAAATGATTAAATCATAAACTGGCTCTTAATTTCCATGTGCCCTTCCTGGAAACTTAACTAAAGATCAAGCCATAGGTTTTACGAGACACTACACCTGAAGAAAAGCTATGCAAGCAGCTGTAGACAACAGGTTCTGGTAGGTGGACAAATACCCAACCTCTAGGAGGAAAGAGAGAGAGAGTATTAACAGCATGGAATACTTCTCAGTATGCCAGAAGAGCCTTTTCAGACATATGCTAGTCTCTCTCTCTCCATTCTGTCAGGAGAAACCTGGAGTCACAGATCCTCACTGTGAGGCTCTTCAGGCTTGTTTGCTGCAGAATAAGTCACTGAATCATAATACTCAAGCTGCTTAATTTTTTTTTTTCCCTAACTGCACTCAAGGACCTTGGGTTACACAGTAGAAAATGTATGGATTCCAGACCTTTGAGGAACCACATGGGAAATGTCAAATCCTCATAACCAAAGTATTCCTGCTTGCTGCCTAGTCCAAATCATTCATATTTCCCTCCGTGGAACTACATTCCCCTTACTTTTCCTTCTAACTGAAGATGAGGATTAGAATATGTTCATTTTTATAAAAGCTCAGTGCTTTGATTAACATGATTTACACATGATACAAATATTTTACAGAATGAATGAAGGAAGGATGGACAGAGAGAAAGAGAAAGGAAGAGAGCAAGAGAGGGAGGGAAAATAAGATCAAACGTTCCATTCCTAATGGGCAAATGAATGTAGAGAAACATAAGAGTCTACAAAGATGTATGACTCATCTGTGGCATGAGATCCCTGCCTGTATGGGTTTCTACCTCAGCAGTATTGACCTGTAATGTGGGATGTTTTAGTTCTCTAAACATGACTACAATGAAGTTTATTCTGGTAATGTCTATTACCAGAATACCTCATATGGAAGGCACTATATGTGAAAAAAAGTTGTCTAAAAAAGAATCAAGGGTAATAGAGAAAAAATATGCATAGATGAACATGTTTTGAGTGTTACATCCTGTGTTCAAGGAGCACCTTTGGGATGATTAATGACCTCAACCAAACAGCCAGGCTAGAGAGTCTAAGTATATTGACCAGCTAAATCATTTTTACAAGGGGAAAGTTTAAAATCATGTTCTTTGGACTCAAACATGAATCATATTCCAAGGACTGTTATTCAGAACTATCTGTAGCCTGTGCTTCTTCACTATTTTCATGTACAAAGTCACCCAGAATAAATAAGCATTGTATAGAAACTATGTTGTCTGAAATAAGCATCATGTATATATTAATTGATTTATTACTCTTTTCCAAAATGTGAGCTATAACATGAAGGAGAAGCATTACCACACAGAGAAACCTGAGTTCAATGAGATCTTCTTGGAGAGAAGACTTTCCCATAAGACTACAGAAGTGAGTGATTTATGATTGACAACTTTGTAGTTTATAATATGTAGTATGTTACTGGTGTTTGTGCATTTCCTGTAGTTTTTTTCCTTCCTCATCTTCATCTAGCAAACTTTTTTGAAACCTTCCAGGCCTAGCATAAGCATCACTACCATAAGGAAACTCTCCCCATCCTCTACAATCCTGTACACTGGTCTAGGTCCCTTTTATTTCAAAAGATAAAACAAAAACAAACAAACAAAATCCCTAGCTAGTTCTCCTTTCTCCATTTCTCTGGAGTTGGTCTCTAGCACATGAAAGGAGTTTCCTCAAAATTAAGTTCCACATTGCCTGGAACATAGCAACTGTTCCATCAGGGCTGGGTTAGCACACTGTGGGAGCTGGAGATCAACTCTTATGGAAACCATGTCAAGTAAAACTGAGAAAATGCAAAATGAAAGATAGATAGAGAGAGAGATAGACAGACAGACAGACAGATAGATGAATGGATGAAACCTTACACAGCAATATGGCAAACACAATGGTATTTTTGTATGGTTTTTTTTTTTTTAAATGCTTTGTTTGAGAATCTTTTTCTTAAGGATGATTTCTGTGTGCATTATGGTTTCTAATTTTAGATTTCAATAATTTTGGTTGGTGTGTGTGTATGTATGTGTGTGTGTGTGTGTGTGTGTGTGTGTGTGTGTGTGCTTTTTTGTTTTGTTTTGTTTGCTTGCTTGCTTTTTCTTTTCCTGTTTGAGTGTGGGCACAGAACTTTGGGATGGGTGTCTGAGAAAAATTAGGGAATGAGAAACCATGATTATTTTATCAAAAGTAAAAGGGAAATGTGGCTTATAGGAGAGACTTTGTATAGTAAAAGAGTTACACTAAGAAAAAAAGCAGATGGAACTATTATTTTAATCAGAATTTTGTTACTGGGGCAAAACACTGAAGATCTAAACAATTTAGGAAGATGAAAAACTTGTTTTGGTTCACAGTTATAAGATGTCCATCTCTAATGAATGGGCAATGTTGTTTCATTTTAAATAATGAGAATATGATAAAAGCAATAAGGAGAATGTCTATCTACATAATATTAAATTACAACTTCTAAGTATAACTAACATAAATGTTTGTGGTGATGCCCAGAGACTTTCCTTTGGTAAGTTACCATCACCATCCAAAGTTACAACTGTTGAGAGAATTTTTTTACCCTCAGAAGATGTCATAATCTATCCCTCATAATCAGTTTCATGTGCATTTAGTACAGAATTATATATAAATATCAAAGAGAAGGAAAGGAATGTCAAGTAAAGATACACCAATGCACTGAATTTCCTTCTATAAGGAAACATTAAGTCAACAATCCAATGTCTTGGATGGACTCTTGCAAGCAGTCACAGCTGTCTGATGATGGTGGTGGTTGTTCTACTCAGAGGACCATGTCCTATAAACAACCAAATGTTTGTTTCTCTAATGTTGGCATGTGAGTTATATAGAAATGCTGATCACTGTGTTATTCATTAGTTGGAATATAGATCTTGCATAGGGAATTGATAAGGAACACAGAGTGAAAGATAAATTAAGAAGTCTTTTATGCTATACCTTGTTCCTCTAATCCTAAGATTTTACCTGAGGGGCACTCACTTTAGCCAGGTAACCCCAACTGGAATTAGCCAGGTAAACTGTCTTCCTAGAAGTGGACTCCTATAATACCAAATCTTTCTCAGATCCTCAGCAGATTTACTTTTCAGGCAAAGGCTACTAAACCGAGTTGTTCTAGTTCCACTGAGTGTGAAACAGCCATGACACTGCTTTCATCTGACTCCCATCACAGGAGAGCACTGACCCATAGCAAAGGGAAGCAATTACATCAGTAGGAGCAAGAGGAGAGGCCTTTTCTTTTTTGCACAGTGTTCCACTATAAGTAGTGTCTAGAAAGCATTTTCTTTACAAACGATAAATAATAAACCAAAACATATTGCCTTATTCACAACGCTGGTAGTACATAAACAACACTGGCACTTCAGTGACATGAAGAGTATATAACATTGGTTATATACTCCAGGAAAGCTATGCCTTAGAAGTACAAAGTAAATATCTCATTTGCAAACTTTCTCATGTATTAATTTACTTATCAAACTCAGCATGTCCCAATTACACCAGAAACCATGAGAACTTAGGGAGAGAACAGGGTTAGTCTCCTTGGCTTTAAGCATGAATTACACAGAGATATAACTTATGCTAGATATGGGGAGAGGATAAAATCCTGAATGAATGTGTATTGTTGACATAAGTATAGATATGTCAGGAACCTCAATACCCGAGATTGATGAAAATAGGAAGGCCTTCCCTGGTCAGGCTCAGGAAAGGTGCAAAGGCTTCCCCCGCTCTAAGTATAGATTTTGCCAGTGTGTGCTCTGTCAACCATAGCTCCTTCCTCCTGGATGACTGCAGCCCCAGTCTGTTCTACTACTAAAATTTGCTAACCAGTCTCCTCCTTAAGTTGTATGCAATAAACCTGCCTCCCTATTAAGCTGAAGATAAACATGTGAACAAGATAAAGATGTTACCAGTGTTTTCCATTAGAGCACACTACCCACCCAATACCAGCTTTTATGCATGAATGTCTGTCATTTCTTCAGTCTCTGTCTAACCAGTCAGGTCAACCCCTAAGTGGTACATCACACAACTTATAAAATAAGCGTTAGATCTGTTCCCACAAATTCAAGCTAGAAAGAAAGAATTTCCTTTGTCTAATGTTATTACACTGATACCCAAAAGAAAGGCAGGGAGCCCAATTTGGTTTACCTAGGAGAAGTAGCATGTTGGATGGTTCAGAAAAGAAACACAGGGAACTGTTGGGAGGTAGAGAGAAGGTCAGTACAGCGTTGGTACACTGAACAAAAGGGGATGAAGTGGAGTGGGAAACAGAGTACATGCCCTGCTGTAGAATGAATATCACTATAGCTATTTCAGGGAATGTTTTAAGACTGGAGCTGCAACTCATTGGAATCAAAACTAAGCTATTAATTGCATGATCCTAGTGGCTACCATGTCAAAAACTCAAGGAAATGAAACTGTCTGTTTGCCAAGTAATTACAAATATACACCAAAAGGCATTAGCTACAGCAGCAGGCTGCAGTGGGGGTGTGGAGAGAGTCAAGCCATTAGACGGTGATTTTAAGGTAGCGCTAAAAGATTTGCTGAAGAGTCTGAGAAGGATGATGAAGAAGACAAGGTGGTCAGACTTCTCTCATGAATACCTGGATGGATAAAAGTGTTACAAGTGGGAAAACTTGTGAGATACTGACATGGGTAGAAGAAAGAGAAGGCAAAAACGAGTACTCCAGGAACCTTGAGAGACCATGCAGGAAGCAGCAGCATGCTACTTTAGATCTGAAAGCAGGAGAAAGTCTGGACTACAGAAAAATTGACAAGCTTTTGACACACAAGTGGACATCAAAGGGATATAGTTATTTTCTCTCTTATTGCTCTGACTGAGCTAGATTTACAATTGTCAAGTAGTTTCACACTAAACTGAAAAGTCAGGGTTTTGGTCATGTGAAATTAATGTCTTGATGCTGTTTTGAAGGTAATAATTATACTAACTATAAAATACAGTCCTGTTTTTCATTCCAGGAATCAGGCAATTGCCATGCATATGAGATTATGCATTCAGAGATGTTTTCAGACATAAGTTAGATAGTATTTCTTCTAAACAATTAACAGGGTAGCATTTACACTTTTACCTCATTCAACTCCCTTGTAAACTAGTAGACATGTTTCAAGCCAGCCTCAAGCAAGCTACCAGGATTTGCTCTATAACAGTTATATCCCAACAGGAACCAACAGTAAACATTCTAGCATCTACTACTTCAATCTCTCTGTGAACAAGAACTCACACATCTGTGTGCCTCCTACTTAATTTTTCCGGTTCTCCAAGAACAACGAATAGTTGCAGCTGTAAGTAATATTGCATGGATCAGAGCAAACATGAAGACAAGGTGAACTGGCCCAGTGAAAGCCAGAATGCTATTGCAATGATTTGACCTACTCTTAAAGACCAAACAAAATACATATTAACTTAATCCATGGTATTAAAGTTGGTCTAGGCTAATGTAGAATGTCTTGTTTACAAACAGGGACATGAGTACACAGAATTGTGATGAGTGTATTAGCCTGTTTTCTGTCACTGCAACAAATGTGATTGAAGGTAATTCATAAAAAATAAATGTCTCTTCAGCTCATATTTCTGGAGGCTTGTCGGCCCATGACTGAAAGAAACACCATGTGAAAAATGACCTTCTTGGGGTTAGGGACTCTACAAAGTCCAAGGCAGCTTGGAATATTTCACAGAAAGAGAGAAACATCCAGAGAACAGGAGTTTGTTTCTCACTGAAATACATGGAAGTTAGCACTGGTCCAGATGTCACTAACTTTATTCATAACATCACTTTATTCATAACATCTACCACCTGAGAAAAACTTAAATATCTATTAATGGAAAGATGATGTCTAAATTGTTATTCTTCACAAAAAAAGAATAAACTACAAACATAATACTACTGTATTGAAAGAAAGAGATCAGGCATAACCTTGTAAAGAAAGCACAGAAATTCTTACTGTGTGATATATTTATACGGACTTTCAGGACCAACATCATTTTGGTGGTTTCTTGTGGATTGAATGTTGTGACTACACTGTCACTAAACAGCATGACAATGGAGAAGAACCATAATACTTGGGAATCCAGGGACCAGATCATGTGAATAGAGGGTCTTCTTTCAACCTCAAGAAGATTCTCAGAGCTTCTTTTTTCAAGCAATTCACATCTTTATTTTTTTCCATTATTGTTTTAACAAATGATTTAAGATTGTCATGTTTCACTCATTCATCTTACTTTGGAGTTGTATTTGCTCTGTTTTCTTTTAAGAGAAACATGGGGCTACAGAAACAATCCACAACACATTTTATAAGCCATAGAAGAAA
Source organism: Mastomys natalensis (assembly GCA_021653895.1). NCBI lineage: Eukaryota > Metazoa > Chordata > Mammalia > Rodentia > Muridae > Mastomys > Mastomys natalensis. Next base: position 607,638 of record JAJTUV010000256.1, on the reverse strand, counting down.
ATATATTTTTAACTATCTCTATTCTAAATATAGATAAATGTCATTAACTGGATTTTATTACCTTCTCACTGCACCCTTGTTGCTCAGTCTTGTACTAATGAACTTGAGTTAACCTGTTAACTTGAGAAGAACATGGATCAAGTACTAAGCTACCATGCCTAAGAATCAATTCGAACATATAGCATTGAGATTTGGAAATATTTTTTCAATCAAACATATTTTGCTGTGATATAAGGGCTCACTAAAACATCACAAACTTAAACTGCACACTTACCAAAATGCCCATACTTGAAACTAATGTTTGCCAGGAACCCACTCAATTAAATTACATATAAGTAATTTATTATCTTTTGTGCTAAAGCACAATATAAGCAGGAAACCCCTGACATTCACCACTGTATCATTCCATTTATTTCATTCAAGTTAGATAAACTAAATTGTATGTTCATTTATAACCAAGGTAATGTTCTGTTTTGTGAGAAACTAAACATTGAAGAGTTTATCACAGAGGGGATGATGTGGTGAGCCTAGGAAGCTCAGAAAGAAGCTGAAGAGGCAGATGTAATCTGTCATCATCAGATGTCCACTGTAATTGCTTCGTTCCCCTATACCATCTTTGGTCTAATTTAAAATCAATTTGATTTAACAAGCATTTATTAAGTGCCTATAATACAGCAAACATTAGGCCAGCAATTTAAAATGCAGACATAGTTGATATACTGGATTTTAAAAATATTATGTAAGCCACTGCAAGAAACAATATCAAATAAAATGGCCTACATTCATATTTTATAAGATCAATTGTCTGGAAGAAAAGTTCTGTCTAAATTAAGTTCTTTTTTCCTAATGTAGAAGTATATAAAATTAAATTGATAAATTGCATAAAGTTCTAAGGAAATTCTGCTGCTGCATTCAACCCTTTTTGTCCTCATTTACAATTATAGGTCAATGGTACTGCACAGAGATAGATTCTGTAGTTCCTTAAGTACAAAGTTTCATCGAGAATTTAGGATGTTGTATCAAGAGTGAGTGATGATATAAAAAGTCATACTTACACAGAGATCAACAGGAGCCACTAGAAGTCCTAAACCAAAGCTGGTATATTAGTCAGGATTCTCTAGAGTAGCGGAACAGCGGAACTTATAGAATGACTCTCTCCGACTCTGTCTCACTGTCTCTCTGACTCTCCCTCTGTCTCTGACTCTCTGTCTTTGTCTCTGTCTTTGTCTCTTCTCTCTCTCTCTCTCTCTCTCCTCTCTCTCTCTCTCTCTCTCTTTCTCTCTCTCTCTCTCTTCTCTCTCCTCTCTCTCTCTCTCTCTCTTCTGTTGTTGTGTGTGTGTGTGTGTGAAGGGGATTTATTGAAATGACAGTTACACTAGTGAAAGTATAATGGTTGGGAAGCAGGGTCAGTTTTATGCTTTATATGGTAGGAATATTCTCTGTCCTTATTCAGTTATGTCATTTGACCTTGGCTCTCAGGTGTGATGAATCCCTCCTCCTTTGGATCAGGTTAGGAGAACAAATTGCTTGACCACTATTAGGGAAGGCATTCTTTATTTCGTTCAACATCAATGCCAAGACTTCCAGGACCACCAGGCCCAAACCTCTCTCGCAGTAACCTTGCTGAGTCAGGGCTCACAAATCTCACTCTAAGCAATATGGCCTCTTTCTTCATAAAGAATAACACCCTTTGTGCCTCGTTGTGTCTGTTATCTACATGGATTGAGTCTTAATGTCCTCCACCCATTTCTGACATCAGAATGACAGCCACTTTCTAGTCAGAGTCCAAATCTTTTAAATATACTAGGAAAGTATGTGCAGAACCTCCCTTCTTTCATGATCAGAGTCCAATATTGCCCACAACCAAACTAAAAACACGGCCTCTTCTATTGTGCCCCTCTTAGGTTTTGTTGTTGTTGTTGTTGCTTCTTTTTTCTTTCTTTTTTTTTTTTTTTTGGCTAGAAAATTCACCATCAGATAGTTAATTCATCCTTGCAAGGAGCATATATCTAATGGCAATTAAAGAGGGATTTTAAAAATAAATAAAGTGTACATTATTCAAAGATACACCCTGAGTCCTTGTTAATGTGACTTAATCCTTCTCATATCAAGAAAAAAAGTTGTTTCTTTTTCTTTCCTTTTCTCTTTTTGTTTTGTTTTGTTTTGAGTTTCTAAATAGGAAAAAAAAAAAGGGTTTTGTGAGAGAACTTTTCCTAAGGATAAGACTGATGCTATAGCAAACAGTTTTAGAGGAAATGACACATTTCCTGTCACAGCAGTGACACTCATAAGAGATAATGAGTTAGGTCTCATTCCAATGGGAGGCCATTAACTACCAAGGCAGGGAAGACACTCTTGAAACACTGGGCAGCTTGGGAGGTGGAGAGGGCAAAAGAGAGTTACCAACAGTTATCAGTAAAGGTGATCCTCTCCCTCTCCTTCCATCTCCACAGATCTACCCAGGCCACACAGTTAACGTTTAAGATCAAGGACTCAGAAATATACACCACCCTCTGTTCAGTTACAAACTAGAAACTATAAAGACTCTTTGGATGGTTTCATTTTCAACTGTAGCTAAAATATTCTTGCTTTATCATAACAAACTTCTATTCATTTCAACAGTGTTTATCCTTAACTTTCAATTATACTTTTATTATATCTCCTAAAAAATAACGCGGGATATTATTAAAACTGAAATCTAGTTCAAAGTAAACTGATCATTTATGAATAGTTAAACAAATCATGCATGCCAAAAGAGAGAAAACACAAGGAAAAGCTCAAATGGGTAGGATATAGTAAAAGTCCTGAATACTAGAAAAATTAAAATTCAGAAGTATCCATTTCACTTTCATTGTAAGTAAAGCCTAGAAATAGTTCAATGGTAAAATGAATCAAAATGACTTTAAAATCCTGACTGGCATAAACAATTGAAGCCACTCCTATTGAAAATAGCATGAAAAATCACGACTCTCATAAATCAAAACCCAGCTGCTAGTAATTATAATTTCTGGCTTTCAAAATGCAATCTTTTAATTGCACATTATTAAATATTGCCTGTCCCTATCATGAAAAGAATAGATGTGCTAACAATATATAAATTTTCCAAGCAATGTTTTTAGAAAAAAAAATTATTTAGCCCTCTCTCATTGTCACTCCTGAGGCAGCTATGAAGAACTGTGGCCACCATAAATGCAGAAACAAGCCTGAGTTCAATCTGGAGTGCTGCCCTTTGGCAAAAAGCTCAGCGAACATCAGAAAGGACAGCTATATCTCCAGTAAATAAGCCCTCAGGATATCTGTACTTTCTGTTATCAGAACCTTTTAAAAATACACACAAACACACACACACACACACAACATATTCAACATGTGCATCTTTAGGACCAAGGAGTAGCTCATAGGGTAGGTCCTCATTCCCTGGGAGGCTCAGGCCAGGGTACCAGGCCTGCATCATGGAGCCAGGCAATGGACCAGCTCATGCCCTTTACTAGGTCAGGTGAATCAATAGTGGTCTTTCACCAAGGGCAGAGAGATGTGAAGTCATCTGGAGCTCTGGAGAATCCTGCTGCCCCTGGTCACCCTGCCCAGCTGCAAGATCACCCTGACTGTGGGTAACAACAGAGTTTCAGTGATAGTCCAGTATTGATTGCACTTTAGAAACCAGAAACATTGAACCAAACCAATGATTCGTTACAATGAGTATTTCATGTAAAGTTACTTGGACAAAAATAATATATACTGTATGATACATTGCATTTTGCAATACCACTTCAATGAATAAGCATGAGACGGAGTAATGGAAAAGATAGTAGAATAGAAAAATGATGCACAGTGGAGAGAGGCAGAACGGGAGACTTGATTGTGACAGGTGTGGGAATGTTCCTATGGTGGATAAGGGAGCATGATATTGCTAAGTAGAGTCCCAAGATACAGCAGACTGGGGTTCACACAGGGTCAGCCCTGGAACCCACTGCCCAGCCACATGGTGGCTCTGGCTCTGAGAAAGTGCAGGATGTCCAAAATGGATAACCATTCATTTTCTGGATTGGACATCCTCAAAAGACCTCCATGGTCTTTGCTACTACCAGAAGCCACAGGAGACCTTGTTGATGTATGCAGCTTGGGCTGCTACCTGAAGTCATGTTGATGTTCCTGATCTACTCTGGGACCACCTTAATGTTTGCTGTAAGTGCTGCCAACAGGGACCATGTTGACATTCATGCTCCATGCTGCTTCCAGAAACCATAAGGAAGTCGATGATCTGTGTTGTTGTTGGCTGCTGTGGGAAAGGAAACCTCTTTTTCAATGGTATTGATAACTGCAGACTCATAATTGAGAGTGAAAGACATTGAAGGCTTCTGTGACAACCCCAGCCCCACCCCCCAAAATATAAACAGTCTAGACAGAAAGCAATTGAAAAGAATCTTTTAAAAAATATGATAAATATGCTGAAGTACAACTCTTCACCATTTATACCTTCTGACAAAGGGATGGCTAAAGACTCAGTTATCTTTAAGAGACTGGCCACAGGAGTTTTACCATGCTCCAATGAATATATGGGCAACACAAATTGGACTTGGTATAGACTTCTTCCTCCTCTCCTCCCCTCCCCCTCCCCCTCCCCCTCCCCCTCCCCTTCCCCCTTCGCCCTCCCTCCCCTCCTCCTCCTTCCTCCTCCTCCTCTCCCTCTTCCTCTTCCTCCTCTATCTCCTTCTTTTTTTGGTGGAGGTAGTATAAGAGTAAGAGCATAGACTTGAAAGGAGTGGTTGGTTGGGGCACATTTTATGATATTCTCAAGCAATCAATATTGTGTTGATAAAAGAAAAAGAAAAACATTGTTTCAATTGACAAACTCAATATGCAGAAAATCGTCACTCAGTCTGAAGGACATGGATGTTTCATAGCACCCTATCTCAGTTATTGTGATGAACATAGAATAGAAGTTGCAGTGCTCTGAGGCAACAAGGATTGTTTTGTTTCTGGCTCATCTCTGAAGTCCAGTGATGTCTCTTTGCAACATATTGATGATTATCCTAGTGCTTTCATGGTTTTTTGTTTTGTTTTGTATTTTTTTTTCTGGTGTTAGTTTGCTGTGATTTTAATTTATTGTTTCGTTGTTGGTTTTCCTGCCTTTGCTTTTGAGAGAGAGACAGAGTGTGTGTGTGTGTGTGTGTGTGTGTGTGTGTGTGTGTGTGTGTGTCTGTGTGTGTGTAAAGTCATATATGGGTAGATTGGGAAATAGGAGAATCAGTGAAAAGTTGGAGGAAAACAAAGTACATAATCCAAATACAATGTGTGAAGATTTTTTAAAAAATATTAAATGACAAAACATAAAAAAGGAATAATAGCTCAATTTAGTTACCAATTAAAATATAAAATCAGAACTGGCATAATAAGCCTTCACAAGTAACCTCATATGTCTTCATATATATTTTTCTAACTTTGCAACACCCTTGAGGTTTATTCCGTAGTTTAAACCAGAGAGAAGTGTACTCTGAACTTTGGCATAGCTTCCTTATAGCCTTAATAGAGTTATTTTATTTTATCATCTGAAAAATTATTAAAAGAAAATGAATGACAAACTTCAAATTTAGATAAATTTAGTAAATATTACCCAATATTATGTGCATTTAAAAATGATTAATATTCATATTATGGTAATAATATAAAAATAGTTTTGTCTGTAGCATTTTATTACAAAAATGTCATACTTCAAGTTTCATCATTTGATAAATTATTCTAAATAGTCCTTTAATTGTAAATTTTAAAGTACCTTCAGACTGGTGATCTAGCTCTGTAATGTAGTGCTTGTCTTGCCTGCAGTAAATATATGTTTTGATATCCACCACCAGAAATAATTGCTAAGAATTCTTCTACCTCTTTAGGAAAAGGAATGCTTTCTTAAATAGTTTCATAGTATTCTGTTAGTTTTTTGTCAACTTGTATTTAAGCTGAAAAAGACACCCTGATGAGTATGTTCTGAAGAAACAGCAAATATTTCATATATATATATATATATATATATATATATATATATATATATATATATATGAAAAGAGAGAGACAAAGAGACAGAGAGGAAGGAAGGAGTTGCAGAGTATCCACACAAATGGAAGTAATAATCTTGCAATCTGGGGGAAAATGAGAGAGAAAAATAAAAACTATACAATCCCTTCCATTTTCAAAACCTAAAATGCTTTAACAGATGAATTTAAAAGTAATTGGAGTCTAGGAATCACCCAAGTCCATCAATTACAGGTTTATTTAGAGTAAGCAATAAAAATTGAAAATGAGTATTCTGTAAAAAGCATTTTTAGATATAGCTTTCTTAGACTAATTGGTTACTCATCCTCCTTGAATAGTTAGTTATAGTAGATCTGGTAGAGGTCAGTATGTCCCAAGCTCTTCTGTACACAGAGATGCCAATGGCCCAACAGAGGATCTAACAACCAGTTAAACATTTGTACAGTCACACTACAATCTCATAGATATGTACCTACACAAATAGCTGTAGGCTTAGATTTTTCAAAACCTATTTCACTAAGGGTTCTTAAATGCCTTAACTATCATCTAACCCAACACCCACCAGAGGTAGTGGAAAGGAAAGGTTAATAGAGCAAAGAAGCATGTGGATCTTCATAGAAATAGTTCTTTGGGGTGATTCCAATCTTCTTTGCCAGGGTATCAGCAATTCAGTTCACACAAATAAGCAGTGGTCACTCAATCCACTTGCAAACACCATTCATGAACCAGTAATAGCAGTTCAATCCAGAAAATAACACAAAGCTCTAGCAATTGCCCTAAGTCCACACAGAAATGGCAAGAAGTTCTTTGTTGCATTTCTCTCTAAGAAGTTGGTGAAGAAAGCAGGATCAACCAATGACACAGCAGTGTCAATAAAGAACAGCATCAGCAAAGACAATGAAGACCAGCAGAGAGTGGCAAGGTGAACCAATGGCACAGTCATCCACTGTCTATTGGGTTATACCTATATCCTTCCCAAACATCACATGTTCTCTCAAGCATCCACTCTAGCAAAACAACATAGTCCCTTTTACTAGGCAGCTTCCAGAAAATAACAACATGTCTCTTCTCAGTAAAGCATCCTCTCATGCATCTGTTTCAGCAAAAAACATCTTCTTATAAGAGAGTTTGCAGAAAAGCATCACATGACACAACTGAGTCTCCAAAGAAACCAGAAATTTCCACTTCAAATAGATAAATGGAGGGTGTGGGGGTGGGGATGAGATAAATCTATCTAAATGATTTAAATCTTTACCCAGAAAACTAAAAATACTTTAACAAACATGATTGAATGAAAACCTGCTTTACAAGACCAATATTGGTTGTTTTTACATGAGTACAATGGCAAGCAGATGCTTGTCATAGACATCAATCATATATCAAGAAATCTATGATTTTTGCCTAATTCTTATGAGGAAAATTATCTTTCAAACAAATTTCCCTAGAAAACTTTTCAGAAAAGGAATTTGACATCATATATTCATACAAAAATTGTCCAATCAGACCACATCATCAAACAACTTTTGCAACACACAAAAGAGAACATGAATCCTAACATTCTTGGGGTAGATTTGAAATTCCAGATCTGTTTATCTAGTTGTGTGACCTTGGACA